>OX424440.1:14504739-15104739 GCA_949152465.1 Cantharis flavilabris | reverse complement strand
TAGTTGAATGAATGTTTTAGTTGCAATAACCCAATAAGTTTATGTATGAATGAAACAATGTTATGAAGTTATTTTGTACAAAAACATAAACAAATTTTTTATTTTACCTAATAATAACAATAAATATTACATTTCTAAAAAGATGATCGGTGATGAACGTTTATAAAACTTGCTTATACGAATAAAATACAAATATTGGTAACTGTGATACTACGAAAGACACAAAATTAATTTTTGTGTTTATAATAATAATTAATAAGCTATCCATTTTGCTTCCAACAATTTTATGTTATATACATAAGCTATGTATCACAACACTACATATTAGATTATTTATGTTTGTTAGTGTTACATTATTATTTACAATATTTTCCTTCTACAAAAAAAAATTAATAACAAATCATTTTATAATCAATATTATTATTATCGTGAGAAGTTACATTTCAAATTTGGCGCTTTTTTACATAAAAAATTAAAATATATTGGTCCAGCGTGTGTACAATTCAAGTAGGTGCGTTTTGTGTTTTACAAAGAGTAAACATAAAAATCGGCCGTTAATTTATTTATTATTTATTAAGCCAAACTAATTTGGTGCTTTTTTCAAATCTAGGCGCGAAATTTAAATTTACATGTAAATAAATAACATTAATTAAATGCAAATTGAAAATTTCTAACCACTAACTTTGCTATTTATGTTAGCAGATAAGTACAAAAATATATTACGGTTGTAACAATTAGGATAGGAAAACATCGTTTATTGGATAAAACAACATCGCGGAATTGGAGAAGACAAAAAGGGAGGTGAAATTGGACAATTTCATCATGACACATCAAGGTTGCAATAATATGTATGCGTTCAGTTCCAGGGTGGAATAGACGACCGTGCCCGACAAAAAAAATTTAATTAAAAACTCGGATTATTATTTTTAAAAATTCATATGGTTTCTATTAATTGACACCAGACTAACTGAGATGTAGCAAGATAAATGTAGTATGTTACGAACGAATTTTCAAAATTTGTGCTCGATTCCTCGTTTAACCTACCGTTTATAGGAATTCTAGCAGCACACAATATTTTACAGAATAAGAAAGTCATTGCTACAATGTACGATATTTACGATTAAAATTTATTCGTGACAGTATAAAAAAAATCAAATTTATGATACAATTACATCGAGCAAACTTGTTGCTGTGCTTTATACTTTTTGACGAGTTTATGGCGGCTCCAGCAGCGGTTTTGTAAGCTGAATGCGTTTATTAGAAAACGGATACCCTGCGGTACAATGAAGTGTTGCAAACAAACGTGACACAAAACGTTGGTCATTGTTCGTCGCGTTTTGTAGTTAACAAACTTGCAAAATTAGGGAAACTCCCCGAAAGTCACAAACTGCCTTTGTTACTATACTATTTTCTTTCCAAAAGGCGACTAGAAAATTTAGCTGCTCAAGTTTACAAAATAATTAATATTTATTAGGTCAATGAACAATTTTACCTATGAAAATGGTAGAGAAGTCATTTGCGAGCTTATAATGCACAGAGAGCGACCGTCCGTCGTGGGTGCCGCCCTCTCTACAGCATAAGCTTAAACAATAGATATGCATAAGTGGCCATTTTGTACATTATTATGACTTCAAATTTTTCTAAAAGTAAGTTTACAAAATTACAAATTTCTTAAATATTTAATATAAAATATAAAGTTTAATGCCCATAATTAATAAGTGAAAAAATTAAATTTGAAATTAATATAAAAACAAATTAACATCGATATTCCAGGACACTTATAATCTACCCTAACGTCTAAATTTCAACTAACATATTGCAGTCGCGCGCTTAGGTGCGCGCACAAGTTACATTCGAAAGTGGCAAAATAATTTAAACAAATGACGAAGGCGCGCACATAAGCGGGCAAATGCAATAAGCACTATTCGTGATTACAATTATTTAAATTACAAGTCTTATTAACACACAGCTAAGCCTGCCCGGGTTTGTCTCTCAGTCGCGCACCGCACACATTCTCATTGAGCAATTTTATGCAGTCATACAATTATTTTTTATTTAATTAAAATATTCATAAAGACTGCACAATTGGCGCTCTTACAAAATGGTAACGAGCACATAACTGTTGACTGGCGGGAATACCAGGCACACAAAATAATAATAAATAAAGTCATCCCAATCGGATCGAATTTTCAAATCATAAAGACTGCCAAAACGCAATATACTGATATGTTAATCGTCAAATTTTGAGTGTTGTTAATTTTCCCCTTACGTCTAAAACTGTTAACGAACACAAACAACGCAAAACACCAAAAATCAATAATTTCAATTTTTTATTCGAACCGATTGGGCCACATTCACTACGTCTTATATACTTACATTCATTCTATGAGACAAGCGACTGCATACTTATTACAATCAGAGAACAACGTCGGGCAGACTTTGTGGCCACTAGGCTCTCGAGTCATTATCGTGGACTATCTTTCTTTCTTTGTAATAAATTTCCTCACTTTCTTTATCGCACAATAACAGTACAACACCACCGAACAAAAATATCGCTGCACCCCATCCTACTCCATACGCCCAACCGAACTCCCATATTTTTCGGTTTCCTATAAACAAATTGCAATATTAAAAAACTTTTCAAAATTTCGGGGCTTCACACACCAGAGTATCAACTCGCCGCGAGAAGCATAACTCGTCGACGAGAACTCAATATAGTTATTATTTGAGAATATGACAATACTTTAGTGTGCGAGCGGTATTATGTGATGCACAAAAAAACTACAAAATAAAATTTCGGGCTAATTTCCTGAAACGATGATAAAATTCGGGGTAAAATAAAATAATCACGAAGCGTTCAGCATTTTCAATTTTACTTTTGGTAATAAAATAAAAGTTTCCCACCAAGTTGAATAATTTAATAACATCGAACTAGAAAACAATCAAAGACTCATTAATGGAACCGTCAAATTCAACAAGTGCGATTGTATCTTTCACGAATGTAAGTAAAATTGAAAATTTAATGATAACAAGGGAGAAGTGCAAAGATAAGTTTTAAGCAAAATGAACAAGAATTACCAACTTCTTCCATGTTAGTATGAATAGAAAGGAAAATGTTAGAAAATTCATAAATAAAGAGGCTCTGAAAATACGGGATAAGTGTGAGATGAAGCTATGATGGATATTATTATATGGAGATCGTAAAGGTAGAAGGAAACTGATGAAGAATTAATGCTATCATTTCCTAAGAGGTATAAAAAGTGTAAGGAAATATATAACGTACGCATCCTTATCTTTTATCGCCTATTTGTTTTTTTTTATTTGGGATAAAATACTTAAATTAGGTTTATATAAAAAAAGCAAAAAAAAATTAGATGAGAGATAAAAACATAAAATTGGAAGGATTCAGCAGAAAGAGAACATTGTTGCAGTGTAACCTGATCTCTGAAACAAAGCACATATGAAAACATGATGGTTTATGGAAGAAGATAGGTAAATGCATAAAAATCAAAAATGCATTCACCGATGAACTATCGAACTCTCGATTGGAAAAATAATCTAACATAATAAATCATACAGTATAATAGGAGGAAAGAAATTGTTAATGATTCATGTCTTTCATGTTTATCTAACAAATTAC
The DNA here is from genome assembly GCA_949152465.1 of Cantharis flavilabris. Lineage (NCBI taxonomy): Eukaryota > Metazoa > Arthropoda > Insecta > Coleoptera > Cantharidae > Cantharis > Cantharis flavilabris. The sequence goes on along the minus strand of OX424440.1, from coordinate 15,101,099 downwards.
CTACTACGAAGTCACACCATATTATAAATAAAACATTCATTTATCACATCACATAATGGAGTTAAGTTGGGTATGTGATAAAAATTCCCAAATGTAATAGGGTTCTGCATCAATCAAAAACCTTTTAAGTAGCCATTTAGAAAGCATCACATTTGTTTCTGTTTTTTAAAGTAATTAAGGAAAATATAACATATTATTATTCTAAAATAGGGAAAACATTTCTTAATATACTTGTAATGAGGAAGCCTTATTTTAGTCATGTTCGTGTTATCTACCAACACACCTAAAGGCACTTTTAAACGTTAAAAATACGGTCCAGTGTGGGATATAATATGCAATAAATTAAATTATCTGGATTTTGGGTTCGAATCAACTTTGCATAATACCTGGATGAAAACTTAACAGCGTTGAAAAGTCAAACATAAACTTAAATTTTGAAATAGTATGCTTCAACCGGGCATAAGCATCCTAAAAATACAGTAGAACCCCTCTGTAACGAGAGCTCAAGGGACCAGCCTACTTACTCGTTATAAGCAGATTTTCGCTATAAACAGTCAGTTTAGCATGTAAACAAAAGTCAAGGGACTAAACTTTTACTCGTTATAGCCGACAAATCGTTATAACCGGACTCGTTATAGAGGGGTTCTACTGTATTCCAAAGGAAGTTTCAGAAAAAAATGTCGTACTAATTCACAACTGAAAAATATTTTTTTAAATAAACCAATAAGCAAATAAATAAGCGTCGAGATATATTAAAATTACATTTTTCAATCAAACAATAAAAATCACGAGTTTAGAACGACTGGAACCCGTTTGTCCGTAACAATTCGGCTAAAATTAACAAAATCCAATTTTAAATAAATGTAAAAGCGGTAAGCAAAGCCAAAAACGACCTGTTGCCGGTGGGGCACCGGTGGCCCTTTCAACATCATTTAAAGTTTATGCAATCTATAGATTAGAAATTAAAAAAAAAGAAAAAAAAAGTAAAGAACACAATAATTCAAAGGGAAAAAATTTATGTTAGAGAGCTTGTAATCTAAATCCAGAATATTCAATTATTATAACTAGAGACCGGATTATATGCAACTTAAAATGGTCAAAATATGCAACAATTCACTAACTACTACACAATTATTTTTATTTTGTTATTTTTTTAATTCTACTATTTTCTACTAATATTTTTTACTATTTTGATATAGATCTACCTATATAGTAGTAGTTTTAGGGTAAAATTTAATTTGTTGGCATCGCCAAATTTAAATTCTAAATTATTAGAGCAGGACCATCTTCTGATAAATTTTTTTTTAGAAATTTTATAAAACATGTCAAAATATTCACAATGATTTCATCAGAGAAGAAAAAAATGAATGACTCATGTGGTTCGAGGACGTCCAGGCTTGAAATAGATAGCCCAAAAGAATTTGGGCCTGGACACCAACAAATAGAAGAAAACGCGGTAGACCAGCGAGGTACTGGAGCCAAGATGTACAAAGCAGAGGTTTGAGAGAGGGCGACTGGACTGACAGAGAAGCGAGAAACAGCGACAGCCGTAAACTCCTCGCATTCATTCAACGGGTGAAGCTTGTCAGACTTCACTTATATGGTATTATTATTCTACCCGTTGACTGGAGGGTTAATGAAATGAAATGAAGCAATAATCAAAAGCAAATCCAGACAAAGTTTATTGAGGGGATAAATAAAAATGGGGGGGGGGGGGAGAGTAAATAGGCATTGATAAGAATAATTTTAGTGTAATTTCCAAATTTTAACAAAATTTAAATTTTGTTGATTTTGGATGGGTAAGTGGGTAGAGCTCGGATTTATATGCACCAAAATACTTGAAAATGTGTGCATATATATGCACTGAATTTCCTTAAAATATGCACTAAAATTGATAAAAGTAGTAAAATATGCATTGATTATGAAAACTAAAAAATATCTAATCTACGAATTATTCAATTTTTTTCAAATTTTTAATAAGTAATACTACTACCTACATTTATAAAATTTAATAATTTTAATAATAAATCTGGACGAATTACATAAAATTTGCAAAATTTTGCATATTTTCAACATTTGGGACACTTTTGGTGTTTTTGAAGAATTTTAATAGAAAAAATAAAAAATTATTATTAAATTTTGCTAATTTAATCAATTATTTTATTTAATTACACGCAATTTAATTTTTTATTTAAAAAAATATTTATTTTTTTATTTATTTAAAAAATTATAAAAATTAAATTGCTTAAAATTCAATAATTAAATAATTGCCAAAATTGGCAAATTTAATAATAATTTTTTATTTTCTCTATTAAAATTCTTTAAAAAAATACCAAAAGTGGTCCAATATATATGCTTTATTTGCTCAAATATGCACCAAATGTTGAAAATATGTAAAATATGCATTTTGACAAGCAGTTTTTCGGATTCGTTTTTACCTAATTTGTCCAGATTTCAAAACAAATCTGTTGGCATATCAATATTAAAGAACATGCAAAAGCATGAAATCCGAGCTCTAGTCATGGGGGAAGGGTTAACCATTTAACCCCCCCCCCTCCCCTTGCTGTATCCGTCTTGATAAAAACTATAAATTTTATTTATAATAAATATACCCTCCTAGACCGTCGTGGTTCTCCCACCCCAAGCGTAATTTCTAAAATTTCAACGTCAAAACTTCAATCACTAGATGAAGAAGATCAAAGTCACTCCGCTATGCTACGCTATAATAAATATAACGAATTTTTACTTTTTATTGAATATCATAAAATTAGATGAATGTTACAGAGAAGGATAAATTTCCCTTGGTGAAGCTAACAAGATTAAAGAGGGAATGGGGGGAAATAAAAATCCCCCATCCAAGAATTTATTTTAAAAAAATGAATATAAATATAAGAGGTATCTTCCACTAAAAATGTCTGTAACTTTTACATTTTTTAGCTGAGGACATTTTTATGCCCGCTACTGATATTAGTAACCAAAAGAACAAAACAGGTTATTATAATTGCGAGTGACATTAAATTGTCCTCAATAATCTATTTTATACGTAAAACACCGGATAGCAATGTAACATAAAATACTAGAAGGATAGGAGTTAGAGGAGAAAAAGTGCTGATCTCAAAGGAAAGGCTAATCAATGCAACGAGCAAAATACACTCTTATACTATAGGAAGCGCATACATTTTCATAAATAAAGTAAATATTGTAAGATTCTAAAAGATTAGCAATCATGAAAGGTTTTGCAGCCTTCTGGAAATGAATGTCGCAAAACAAGGATTATTCAATTAGCACTGGACATTGCTCTTTACAACTGACTTTTTAACATGAAAAGTTTGCCATATCGTGTTTGAATAGACACATTCATGTACGAATAGAGAATTAAAATATAATTTAATATTAAAAACGTAATACCTACTAAAAGTTGAAACAATCAGGCTGCAAATGGCTATTTCCCTGCTTGAAAATGTTATAATGAATACGAATGAAATAGATTAAAGTAGCTTCAAAGCTAATATTAATACTTTTACAATTTGACTAAACCGCTACTATTAACTAGGAATGATTTTAAGTGATATTTGCCAATGCTACTAACAGCAATTTATTCTAATAAAAAGGTTTATTGTTCCTTGTGGATTTATCGCTGCTTGCTTTACGATCATATTTTTTGTATTGGCGATAATAAATATACAATAATAAACGTTTAGAATAATAAAAAATTACGTGCTGTTATTTTAGCGTTTATGCTGACGATAACCGTAAATAATGTCGCAGCGTTATTAAAAACGCTTGGTAGTTCAATCATAACTGAGTTGGTATCAAAAGCAAATTAGGTTTTAAGATTTGACGAAAAGTTGATACCAGTAACTGTTGTAGTTAGTGGTGTCGTCTTTAACTTTGGGATCTGAAGAGTAATATATAAAAAGTCGTCTTTCGGGAGAATCGAAACTGATATTTCGCTTACAAACAGACAAACCCAAAAAGTGATGAAACATTTGGATTGATAGAATTGCGAAACTACTATCCTCTCTCCTTACTCACCTTCAATCCCCAAAGCAGCTTCATTAAAAAGACCAATTCTGTTGCAGTTGCCTCAACAACCCCTATATGCTCGATAAGCAAGTTCTATAATTTATGTAAGATTTAGTGCGTCCGTCGGTCGAATTGAAATCGGTAATTTCAAGCGAGTTAATTTCTACACATGAAATATTGGTAATAGAATATTAACCGAAATTGAGTATAATTACCTGGAGTTATAGCGTAATTTAGTCTTACGCAGAATTAACGGTTCATATTATATTTGCTGCATATTTAATATATTGATCAGACTAGAAACTTTTTGCTAATATAGGTTAACACAACAGCGACTCTAATATAAATGTGTAGCGACCTCATTTTACTTTATACATTATAAAATGATTAAATTTGTTTCTATAATCTGTCAGAATTAATTCAATCGGTGGAAGAGGAAGCAAGAGGACCGAGAAGAAAATGAATCCGAATGTTATATTCCGAACCCATCAAAATCAAATCGGAAAATCAAGGAAATGAGACTATTTTGGTCTGACTCTGGCAACGAGTATCCAAACTTTGGAAATTCAAAAACTAAAAGGCTATAAATTACATACCTAAATTTAATTCGGCTGCAAACCACACGGGATATATGATTAACGCTATTAATATGGACACAACTGAAACAGAAAAAAATAATTACAACCTTAAAAGCTTCATCAAATAAAATATAAATTACCGAGCTTGTAAACAGTACAATTACAGTATTGGTAAATTAAAAAATGTTAAATTATATGTTTTGGCACAGCAAATTACATTTAATGTATGTGAGAACAAAGCTAACTCCTTACACTTGAGTGACCCCATTTGAGATACGCATGAATGATAAAATTAATATTAAACTTCACTTACATGAAAGTCCCATAACGATGACTGCAAAGCGATAGTATTTATACTTTGTATGATGATCTTTTGTTATGAGTCCTAAACCTGTTAAAACTGTCGCCACCAAATCGGTTATCAGCGTTATTATACATAACCCGGCTGCGGCATGGATGTAACCTAAAAACAATTTAAATTAAAAAATTGCCAACAAGAAATAATCGTGGTTCTTAATTTTAAAACTTCAGAAAAAAACATAAATTATATTTTTTGCTTTTGGTGTAACAATAAAAAAATTTTCTTCTTTATTCATGCGTTTTATTGGGCCCCTGGCGCCCACAATTATTTATTCTACAGACGATCAGATACATATGAATAATCCGCACTTAAAATCTAGTCAAGGTTAGTTGCCATAACCTGAAAGGTTTCAAAAGCCATTGAGAGCACAATAGAGCAATTGTTGCTATATCAGGCTTATAATAGTAGTAATAGAATTTCCATCATGAAGTTCTGGTTCTACAATTAATTCTTGTGAGCAACCTCTTCTAAGAGCTTTAATGACACCAAATGTTGAAATTAATGAAGCAAAAGCTTCGAGACTCTGATTTTACAAAAGCCCTATTATATTATTTGCGGATTCGCCAACTCCGGAGCCTAATATCTTAAAAAGTTAAATATCTACTTAATATGATTATACCACGAATTTCCTCCAAATTTTCCTCCAAAAGACAAAAAAAATCATTTTAAATCGATCAACAGGACAATATATTGTCGTGTTACAAAATCCATTTTTATAAATTTTTGAAATTTTAAGATTTGATTTGTTATATAAATTTATATTTTTTTGAGATTGCATTTATTTTGTAATTCTGAATTGTTTTGTAGATATGAGATTTGATTATTTGTGTATTTAGATTAGCTTTGTGAATAATTTCATGTAGAAATGTAAAAATTTTGAATTTGTGCGTCGTTTCGCGTCGACATTTTTTGAGGTGGCACGAACTGGAGAGATAGTCTGTTCCGCCAAAGTGGTCGGACGCTTTTGCGGGAATGTCCCGTGAAATGATTAATTTTTTGTCTCAAATTTGAGATTTTTATTTGATTTTGTGCAATCAAGTTTGAGTGAGTAATTTAATTGATGATTTTATTTGGAAATTGTCCGACGATTCGGACGTACTTGAAATATTTTTGGTAAAATTTGGATGGAATTGGAAAAACATAAAATAAAAGTGGATCCGTTAATAAGTGATAAAAATGTAATTGGAAAATTGGATGATCAAAATAATATAATTGGTTTTTGAAAGGCATCGTAAAATTTGCGTGCACGTCGAACACCTAGTCTGATAGCGACGCACATTTACAATATTACCGAAATTTATTTGTTGAAAAGTTAATTTAAAAATTTTAATTTTCAATAAAATTTAGTCACAAAGTATTCAATAAATAATGCAAACAATTTCATAGGTTTAATAAGATTAACAAGATTCTAATTCAAAAACAAATTTGTAAACTTTTGATTAAATTTTTTTTATTTTTAAAATTAACGCAAACATAAAACAACTATTTACCAGTGTCGTGTAGTTAGTTAATTACACGATACCCTCGTTAAAGTTTCAGTTTTCCCTGATTGAAAGCCACTACTTACAATTACTGAAAGATATAAAAAATAATTGAACAATGATGGGGAAACTAATATCCAGCATCTCCAGCGTCATCTATGTTTCAACCCAGAAATCTATTTTTTAGATTATTTCTCTTCAGGTTTGCGTGATTTTTGATTTAATTCATTAATTTCCCCTTTTTCCTTCCATGAAAAACGATAAAAATTGAAACATCCATTTACACAAAAGCAATTAATAAATTTATGGTATAACAAAAAATCATTTCATTTTTTTTTACTGCAATATTGGGAAGGGTTCTTAAATATTCCCAGACAATAAAAAAACTCAAGCGAAGTTTTATTTATGAGCAGCGATATTAAATTTATTAGAAAATATTGCACTAGTTTAAAATTGAAAAGTTTTGTGTAGAGAAAGTTTGGCTATGTAAATCTGAATGTAGACGTCGAAAAACTTTTCAATTAGAATTATTTAAAAATAATTAATAGTCTTACTTTCGTTCCGTGATTGATAACAGCCTGGCTGATCTCGTACATTAAAAGGCAAAGGTTGCTCCGCATCTTCCGCTATGCAATGCATGAAAAGGCCTTGTCTCCATCCGTCCGCCATTAGCCAGTCCGTAGATGCTAGGCCCATTATCATAAGGGCTATTACTATCAGACCACATATGAAAGCGATGACCTGCAACAATAACAAAAAATAAATGTTATATCAAATTTGGCAGGACGTAGTGGTTTCACGTCCTCCAAAACCCACATCCAGGCAAAAAAAATAAAGTGGAGTGAAAATTGGAGGTTAAACAGGATAAATAAGCCCACATACAAATCCACGGCGAGGTAATCCATTTTAGCTCCCACAATTTATACTTTTCAGTGAATTTGAATGCATTTATCAATAAAACTCGCTGCGCTACATCTGTCAAAAAGAAAAATAATATTTAATTTCGAAAAAATAAGATAAACTTATTCGAGTAGAATAAATCGAAAAACTTTTTGTGTTTTTTATTAAAAACTAAGTAACAAAATATTGACAGCACGAGGACATTTTTAAAGCTTTTGCAACATCAAAATACTCCCAATAAAAAACTTTTTCAAATAATATAAAAGAAAATATAAAGTTAAAACTTGTTGTTCAATTGTTTATTCGAAAATAAATTGATAATACCGATAAAATCCATTGATTGATCTATATAAAGGAAAACGAGCGTTTCATATTTTATATCTTTCAAAAATAATTAATGTTCCTTAACGTAGGATACCTTTTCGTCTTTTTATAGTTTTCTACGTTTCCATAAGTCAATTTAAGTATACATTTTTTTGTGTTGGGAGGAAATCTCAACAACTTGATAATATTTTTATTTAGTGGTGCAGGCGGAGTTGATAAACGAGTGGTTGACCGCTTATAAAAATTATGTACACCAAATTTAACGTTTACTACATTTATTAAATTTTCGGTACATTAGTTACCTACTGTAAATTTAATACACATTAATTACGCCGGCTACAAATTTGTAAATATAAAAAACCCCTCAATCGGAAAAATTTTTGGCTTTCAATGGAATTGTCTAATTATTATATTACTTGTGCTCACAAAAACTTGCTGCGATAACGAAACTTGAAGATTGTATGGAAAAACTTTTCGGGAAAATGCCTTCTTAATAGCGAGTAACGATTTTCCTTATTAAAAAACAATGTTATTAAAAATATTGCATTATCATAACAAATTTTCTTAGAACACCTGGCGCTCACAAAATGATACATTAAATAAAGTTGATTTCAAGCGGAAAAGCTTATTAAAAAACCATATACAATATTAATTTTAAAAGAAAACTTTCGCGTGAATGCTCTTTCGAGGACGCAAACATGACACTTAAAATTTTTTTTAAAACCAATTTAGTTATTACAAACCGTACGCATGGAAAATTGTGTCTTCAAAAACTTGTCACAGATAACTTCGGGTGGTGTTTCAATTTATACGTTTCACGCTTTTCCGGAGTGCGAACCCCCTAACATGGGTAGCAGGATGCATAAAATTCTATGCATGGAATATTTTAATCACACAATAAGCAAGGTGCGGCTGGACCAGAATCGTTAAGATAGTTTTAAAATTTGTGCCGCTTCCAGTGTCACAAAAATTGGGGAATGCCTGTCGGTAATTATGCCCAGCAACTTAATAGACGTTCGTTAATCTTTAGTAAGCGTTCTTTCTTTCAGCTTAAAAATAATTAGAACTCCTAAGTTCATCAAGAAGAGCAACCGGAGCAACAAAATGTATGCTACAAAACAAATATGGTGCCAACGTTTGAATTTTTTTTTAAATTAATTTAATTTATGATATTAAATATTTAATAATTATTCCTATATATATAGGATTACAGTTTCAAAATTGAATCAATTCTCAGAAATAAAATAAATCTTACAGTCACTAACGCCATCTTCGTTTCGGAACATGCAATATGCTTTCACCAAGCCCACAGATACCAAAGGTTCAATGATTGATTTTATTAAATACCAACATTTCACTCCTTCAAAACAAACACATACATTTATACGTCGCAGCAGTACGCACCGGGGGGGGTCCTATGTGCCCAAACTTAATTTTGGTAACTAGCAAACTAGTAGGTACATAGATAAATTTTTTGGAAATATGATATTTTGAAAATTAATATTTTTATATAGTTATATAGGGAAACAAAGTTCAGCATATAAAGTTCGATCGCTAACACTTAGCTTGCAATATAGTCGTAATTTATAAAAAAAATGAATTAGCTTGAAAGTTCAAACGGAACTTGATTACAAGCTAATGAAAATTATCCAAAAGTCACCATAAATCTTATTCGAGGGGGGTTGAAACAAAAGCAAATAAAACAATTAATAGTGACAAGAATCGCAAGCTCATTCTAATTTTATCAATGTTTTTATCGGATCAATAATATGGTTTGGAATGTGACATACATTTCTTTATTGTTTTAATAATATTACCGGATTGCCAAGGTTGTGCGGTCTGAAGGCCGCACTGACCGATCACTCCCGTATTTAGCAATTTTTTTAAGATAGTAAATTAAAATAAACCAATTAGAATTACATTAGGCAAAGATGGAAAACCTATATTATTAGGAGACATAATTTTTGAAAGATGTGAAACTCGAACAATGTTGAGAGAAAATCTAGTTGAGATTTTCACGGAAATCCCCGCATTTCTGAGGACGACTTTTAGGAAAATGTGTGCACTCGATCGCCCAAGTTGTGCGGCCTAAAAGTCGCACTAAACCCGTCACTCTCCAGTAAATTCCCAATTTATTTAGATTAAATATTTTAATTAAACCACGAATATCCCAACCCAGACGGTCTTAGCCGAACTCTTTCGGGGGGGTGCAGTCCACAGTTTGCAAACAGTGAATTTTTCATCTTTTTCACTTTTTTTTTAAGAAATTACAACAGAGGAGAAACTCTCCCTCTTTCCGCCATAGGACCGTCATTAGATTCCAAAATTTAATAATTTTACTTTTTTTGGTGATTTTGACTTTGAATGTATTTTTGAGTTAAAGCTTCCGTTACCACGATCTTATTAATATACCGAAAAAATGTTTTCAGCTTATTTATAAAGCTTTCATAAATACAATAAACAAATTCATAAATAGAATGAACCATTCATAAATATTATAATTTTTTTTCATTAATACCATGACATTTTCATCAACCTTTAGTTCATTGGCTAAAATTTCATTGAATTATCATTGCATAATATGCCAGCTTTTGGTTCAGTGCACTGATCTCCACGTTAACAACTTCAAGATCAGAGGTTGATCTCCTTAACCCTTTATAGGGCAGATTACGAAAAATAAAAAAAAGTATTTTTTGAAACGAACTTGTGATCGATAGTTGAATTGGTATAATATCAATTTTCTTAACTGGTTGAAATATCGACAAGGATCCTAAAACGAGTTAAGTTCAGTGGGCGGTTGGTATAGAAAACGTCTGAGAAGTATGAAATACTGACCACTTTGACCTCGCATTTCTACAAGCAAACTAGGAACCGCCGCTGTTGCCGTTATGAAGTTCAAGTTCTGTAAAGAGTTAGGATCGTAACCCCCCCGATCGTAATACTTTAGTTACTGAGCAAATAATTAAAAAAAAAAATGTTTTTTCTGTTCAAGTCAAAAAACCTGATGTAATATCAATCAATTGCTGCCTAACTTGAATTTCTATTTATTTTTAGTGCGAAAACAATTTTTACTTTTCTGCTGGCGGCGGGTAGCACAGAAGTACTTTACAGCCGTATTCATAGATGCTACGTTACTTACGTATATCTACTTAAAACGTTACTATTTTTTTAAATAGACTGATTTCCTTCTATGAGGTTTTCGGATTTCCCTAAATTGCCAAAATTTCATAAGATTTCCCTAAATTGCCCCGATATTCCTTAGATTAGATTACCTCAATCTTTTTTCAAAAAAGTTAAAAAAATCAAAAAAATCAAAATGTCTGTAATATTCCTAAGATTTTCTGATTTTCTAAAATTTCATTGGATTTAATTTCATTTGTACACCAAATTTCCCCCTCGCATAAATCATAGTTTAATTGTGTAAATGAGCAATGTGTTTTAGTGGGCGGAGCCGGCCGCAGTTGCTTTCCAAAAGAAAACTGTTTATTTATAAATTTATTTTAAATTGGATTTCGTTAATTACATCAGCTAAATTAAACTTAAAAACAAAGATCCCTCTTTCTAGTTCTGTAATTTTCGAGTTGAAGCGGCATTTGGAATCATTCGGTTTTGGGCCGTTTTCACACAAAATTTTGAATTGTCCATAAAATATCCCCAAAAATTCATGAAGTACAGACGATACTAGCCTATCGAATGGCAATTTATATTCTCAGATCTGTACTAAAATACAAAGAATACACTTATCAGAATACACTTCATTTCGAGAAAAAAGTTGCAACTCATATTCGGAACTTCTTGTAGATGATTTAAATCTTAAAAAAACTGCCTTGGGTGCATTCTCTCTTTTTTTCTTCTAAATATAGCACAACAAAACCTAAGTACAAGCAATTCGACTTTTTCTCATTTTTACATTGTATTGCTTTCCTTTATAGCAGTCCGACTTACAATTAGATGATACTTTCTGCACTACAATCTAGAATCTAAGTGTTCTGGCAGCATTTTTGTAATTTTTAATCGACAACCCTATAAAATATTAATAGCCGTGACAAGTTGGCTATTAATAACCTGATTTATCTTGAATAGCAAGGAGGCAATTTTTATCATAATAAAATGTTAGAGTCACGAAGTGTAAAATATCTTCCGGACATATAAAAATTATTGCCGAATGATAACAATGCATACTACCAGCTCATTTCTTTTATTTCTCATTCCTCCACACACAATGAAAAAGATATTCAAGTGTTATCCTTTGCAATTAAATGGCAAAATTGAACCAGACACAACGTGATAGTTCAATGTAAGTGCTGATTAGAAGTACTACCTAAATTGAACACAAACAGTAGCCAGTGCACTAAAAGAATTTCATATGATGTATTTCTTATGGTTCTACCTCACCACTCACATTTCTGTGATTCGATTGTGGATTCGAGATGACATCAAGATTGGATCTTGCCCTCTTGCAGAAACAGAGAACCAAATTTTCGTTTTTCCCAAGGGGGATTCAATCAACTCCTTGAAAAAACTGACGCATTCTTAAATTGAACTCAATTACGACTGACCCTCGTATAGCGAAACTCCCTTACACCGAGGTGAGTCGCCCTCGTAATTCAACCTATCAAGTTGAAAGCAGGTTTCATCTAAAGAAAAGTTTTCTTGTTGACACAGTAAATTAAAAGGAGATTTTTTGCTGCTGTGGTTAGAGGTTAAGCTACCAGTAAACACTCGAACAACGCGATAATAAGAATGTTAGATTAATATTTATGAAGCTTCGTTATTTTTCAGGAAGGTTTTTTTACATAATCAGGAAGTAAACGATTTAGCAGACTTTGTAAACTTAACGAGCGCGATACACCAATAGCGAAAGAGTAAATAAAAAGTCAGGAAAGGTTGAGACCTGTGATTACAAAAAAAACGAGATCTCACAAATGTGAACAAAACGAAAAGGAATGGAATCACAAGGGAAATTTTTTCATAAGAAATGCTACCAATTTTGAACGCGCCTTGAGCTTTTATTTTAAAAAATCGTTAAAAGATTAAAAAAGTTTAAATCGAACTATTTATTATACTTACGAGGATATATCGGTTTGGATGTACATATCAAAAATAGGGTTTTCCATGAGACTCGGTTTTGCAATGGAATTATTTAAAATCTCTAAGATTAAAATGGAATTCGAAAAGGTTTTAAATAAACATAAGTAATAAAGTAATGTTGGATGTTTCAGATAAAACTTGTACGACACGAAATAGAACAATGTCACCGTAACAAGTCCATTTTAAATAAATGTTGCAGTGTATAGGACTTGATTTATGTAAAAGGTTATGCAATTTCTTTCGAAGTAACATTATTCAAGGTGATAGATCTTCTCTACATGGATGGAGATAAGTTTTATGTAATTACATCCATCTTTGCGATGGAGAAAAAAATTAAAGCAACACTATTGGGTCGCACGAATTTATTCTAATGGTATAAGACCGGAATGTATTCGTCGAGTCGATCCATCTTCTCGGCCAAATGTACGGGCATTCTAGGACATGTCGCATTAAAATTTTCTTTTCTAATGGGAAAATTTTGCGTATGTTTAAATAATTTATTTTCCTTAATCATTTTCGAATGCAAATTTCTCTAAAGACTCAAATAAATCATACTCAAAAGATTGTGTAATCATTAATCTAGCTACTTGCACTATCTATCCATTAAAATATAATAGAAAGCAAAAAGCAATTTCAGTTTTGGTAATCAGCTCCAGCAGAATGTTATTAAAACTAATGACTGAATAGGCTTGCTTTAATTGTTTATTAAACACCACGATAACAAGAAATATTTAATGGTACAGACTACCGAATTCAAATTCCATTAATGTGCTTTTCATTACAATAGCGCTATTAAATCTCATCTACGGGGTGTACCACCAACGTTTCTCAGTTTTAGTTCAGTTTAGTTCAAGTTCACACAAAAGTCAAGAGTAATTATAGGGCGAGTTAATAGTAAGGATTATGATTCGATGTGTTGACTTGCAGTTTAACATTTTAAATGTTAGAAGTGCTTTTAAAATTTTTGTCATACGCATGTTGTTTGATTATACGATGAAATAAACTTTTAATTGTACTTTAAACTAATTAAAGTTGTCGTAATTGCATTTAGAAACATCTTCAGCGGAGGCGAAGGGTTCAAAAAATCAGAAAACGGGAGGAATAAAGCTTCAAAGAAAAATAAGGGCAGAAATAATGAATTGCTAACTACTAGGTAAAAAGTTAAAAAAATAATTGTAAATTATGTAATCCAGCCTCTTCTCTAATGTGAGCTTACAGTTACGTTACCGGAGGTAAAAGGTAAAATTTAAAAAATGTTCCCATATTTATTAAGAGATTATAATCAACAAATAATTAATCAAATGAATAAATAGTTAATGAAATACAACTGAAATTTTCAGAAAATCAAATTTGATCGCCAACATCAACAATAAAGCAGAGTCACAGGCACATTACTCAACCTGTATAAAAACAAAATAATAAGTCATGATTAAATTCTAAATAGATTGACTTTAACAATATTTGAAACTGGAGTTTATAAAAATTTTTGTTAATATGTAGGGGGGGTGTCTGATAATACCCCCCCCCCCCCCCCCAATTATTCGACTAATGAGGAATTCTCATGCAATTTTTTTAATTATTTTCAAAAAGTTTGTGTTAAAGGAATGAGATTGGTGTTTTTAATTTTTTTGTGCCATTAATATTAAGCCCAAAATGAATTTTAAAAAGCCCAGTGACGTCATTAGGAGGTTTTGCAAAACGTGAAAACCCTGTAAACAAAATGAGTAAGATAAAATATATACATCCGGATATTAATTGTGGTAAGACGAAAACAAAAAAACTTCGAAACTTGAAATTTTTTAAATTTGTTCTAGTGTATAACATACTTTTAAACGTCAGATTATACTTCAATATGGCCACAACATGTTTTGTATAATATTATTATATAATAAGTATAAGTTAATAATAATTATAGTCTACATAAATAAAATAATTAAATTATTATAATAATAATTAATATACAAAACATATGTTTGCGGCTATATTGAAGTATAATCCGACGTTTAAAACTATGTTACACATTAGAATAAATTTTTTAAATTTTTTAACAATATGGGGATTTAGATCTTACTCATTTTGTTTACAAGGTTATCAAGTTTTGCAAAACCACCTAGTGACGTAGCTGGGTTTTTAAAAATTCAATTTTGGGCTTAATATTATTCGAAAACAAAATTTAAAAACATATAGGTAATAAATTGTATTAGTAAACTTTATAGATTGCAATTATTCAAAAGTACTAATTCCTACCGTTGCAAATTCCTCATTGTATGGAATGCCCTTTAAGGTGTAAATATTAAAATTAAATTGTTAAATATAAACTGAATAAATAGGACTCGTCAAATTAAGAAAAATCATACCCACCAGACAAAAACCGTACTTGTTTGCATCAAAAAGACTTAAAAATCTTTTAAAATTGTTGAAATACTTAATAATGACAATTAATTTGAACAATTCAAGTATAGCAATAACTACAAGTGTAGATCAAGATAAATAATTAGAATATTTATTTTAATTAAATAAATTCAATTAGGTTAAACCTCGAAAAGGTTAGAATTAGAAAATATTATCTACTACGGTTCGGAAAAGTGCATTTTCAACATATCATTACTATTAATCAAGCTTAAATGAACCTTTCAATGATTTTTCAGCTGATACAGTGGTATTTCATCTTACTAAAATAAAAATTGCGTGAATAATAATTTAGCTTTGGCTGGCTATTTGGCGGTACCCCCCTCCCCCCGAAAAGCTTTCGCTGCTCGGCACTCGTCTAGTTTTACCTAATGAGTAGCATTAGAGCCTTATTTGAAAGTAATTTACTTCTACAGAAAGTAATCTATCAACGGCTAGTGGCACTAGCGTACCTAGTGGGGTGCGGTAGGGGCGGACCGTCCCGGGCGGCACATTTTTAGGGGCGGCATTTTGCTTCTTTTGGTAAAAAAAATATTTTTATAAAAATAAAAAAAAATTATAAAATATTTTTTTTATAAAAAATGATTAAAAAATATATTAGTGGGGGGGGGGCGTCAAATATAGTAGGGGGCGTCAAATTTTAAGACCGCCCCGGGCGGCAAAAGCTCTAGGTACGCCAGTGGCTAGTGGCAGAACAGTTACTCTAATTTCTAATAAATAAAATTAAATTTTGAATAAAAATTGACCTTGGATTACTATTATTATTATTTCAACCAATGAAGGTAATTTTTAAAATATAAAGCTTTAAGCTTAAAAAAATAAAAAGGAGTAGGTATTACATTCATTTTATTTAAATTTAGAAAATAAAACAAATTTATTGACAAATAAAATTCTTTAATTTTGAAAAAGATTCAGTAGACGATAAAAGAAGAAATCAGAGCATATTTATGACAATGTCGAAACAAAGGCACGAAAAATTTCCTATAATCTTTACCAGTCAGATAAATTAATGCAGTCACCACGGGCAGCTAGGCGACAGGCTCGATTCCTATCAACAGGCACGTAATATAAACGTTAATAATAAAATAAAATAAAAAAAATAATAAAACGTCAAAATGACGTGCGAATTTATTAACAAAAATCTGAAGAAACTTGCAAATTTTAAGATATCTAAGGTGACCTCGGGAAACCTTAAGCTTACTATCAACGAACTTCTTTTTGCTCATCTGGCAATCCAGGTGGAAATGCCAAAAAAAATCTCTTAAATTGAATACAAAACTTGACGATGAATGTAAATAAAATTAAAAAAAAGCTAATTGAATTTTTTCGGATTTCACTCACTTTCACAGCGGATATCTGTGAAAATAGAGTAAAAAAAGCTGATTGAAAACAATAGAGGCGCAAAAATATCAACTGAGAGCAATTTCGTGTTTCTAGAAAATCGCAGCAGATTATCTTACAGATAACGAAAATGGAAGAATTCTCATTGGCCAAACTATTAGTCCGGAAAGTCTTATAATTTGTAGGAAAAATATAAAATAAAAAAAAATTATATTCAGAATTTATTGATAGTAGATACCAATATTTATAAATGCAGTTTTGAATTTTAAACAGCAGCGCCACAGGCGATTATTTAACAGTTTTCAAGTAAAGAGTAATAACGCATTTCTAAGTTCTACGTAAAAAATTTTTAAGCTCATAAAATTAGAAGTAAATTAGATATGTCTTCAACTTGAACTTTTGAACTTGGTAAACTGTAATAAATCGTACAAAACAGAATTATTCAGATGACCTAAACGCTGGAACTTCAAACTTAAGAAGACGAGACCAAATTATTTACTTCAATTAACATCATGATAGTTTGTAAACCAACGCCTTGTTCTGCTCATTAAACATAAAAAATCTAAACGAAAACTAATCGACCAGGAAGAATAATTTATTGAATTATTTAAAAAAACTAAAAGAAATCCGGAAGGTTTGCGGAACTGTCACATTCTCTACATGGCCAGGGAGCTTTTGTATTTTATTAATGACCAGAAGTTGTCTTTTTTCTACTAGTGTTTGAAAAACTACAACTTTTCGATATTCGTTTGGGTAAGATAAAATACGTTTTTCCGCACTCGTGCAGGTCGGCTACCTACCCTAGTATGCATATAACCGCTTAAGCCAAGAATATTAAGTGCAACACTTATGATAAGCTTATTTTTCCTTACTTGTTGCACATACAGTTTTTTTCTCTGTCCATCAAAACTTGAAAAAATTTCAATCGCACAATTCAATCAACTCTTTTGAGATAAAAATTTTGTAAAAGACAGAAAAATGTCTTCCTACACTGAAAAGTTTGTCAAATGGCTTTCACAAAGCTCTATTTAGCTTTCAAGTTAATTATCAACTACCCTGTATATAAACAGCAAAATACAAGACGAAAATTGAAATAAGAATAGAAGCTCAATAACCATCATCTTGAAAGGTTAAAAAGCCCTGGTTGTTGAAAATACTTAAAGTCGAGTCAAAGCATAAAAATTCTTTCAAGATTTCGGCTAAAATGTATTTACAAAGCGTTTAGATTAACGCGGCGGAGTAAACCCAAAAGTACATTGTTAATAGTTCTGATAGATTGCATGAACACAGGTAAATTTTTTCTTAACAAATAAAAAAGCCTCTACAAGCTCGAAAATTAATTGACCTGTCTTAACCATAATAAAGCTTACACCCTCTTTCTACCTAAAATTTGTGAGGGTAGTAAAACGCAGGTGGTATTTACAGCTAAAACGATTTCTGTATAAATATTTAAAGACAGCATTTGCCAAATTGTCGATATGCATTTTTTGCACAAATTTTTATTGGCCTAATCTAATGTTGGTTTTAGATAAAATTATTATTGTGGCAAAGTAATTATTTTAAAAAATCGATGGACGTTTGGTTGATGAACATATTATGATGCTATCTCGTAATTCCATGTTAAAACTAGAACTTCATTTTAGATTGCTTTTGATACGGGCAGGCAAATCAAAACTTTTAAATGCAATGTTTGGAACAGAGGTTCTCAAACTTTCAAATTGAATTTTGTTTATAAAAAAGGCAAAAACTGTTTAAAACATACTTTTCGATACGTTTGCTCCTTGACGGCCAATTTGAACACTCGGGGTCTTCTATTTTGGGTCGGCATTTCGAATCGTAACTCACTTATTCACATTCTATCCAGAAAAAATCACGTAATCTAGTATGATTCAATTTATTAACCACACCTTTATAAACACAACACTTCACGTTACATTACTCACTGAAGTCTCGAAAACAAATGATCGTTAGCACTGGAAAAATAATTTAATATCTCTTATCATTTAGTTTAAAGATTAGTAACCAGGTGAATACATCCAAATACCACTTGTTCGTGCGAGTAGATACGAGCACGTTTCGACGTGACTACCGGTAACTTTAGGTAAGAAAACGGCACTGAAAACCTATAGGGGAAAAACTTGCCCTTCAATGCGTCATCTCTGTAACCATACCCCACGACATTTGTTCAATAAGCAATAAGTTATGCAAAGCAATATCAAACAACATTTTTTATAAAAATGACCTTTATATTTATAGGTATAAATAATAATAAATCGAAAACTAATAATTAAGTATAGTAAATCAACTTTGTTTCGATTGGAGAGAAGAATTCAAATTTTTTTACATTGAAATTGAGTTCGGAGGTGTTAGGTTAATCGAGTTAGTGATTGATTAATTATTATTGGAAAACATGTTAGAGAAAGTTAAGATAAACTTAATTATTTTAACACGATAATATCGGGAGTTTTTTAAGGGGCTTTAATTACCATCGTTTAGTCTGTACATTATTTTAATTTTAAACAAGTTTGGTTAAATCAAAACCACACTTTTATAAAATTTTAATAATGTAAATTTTTATCTCAATTTTGTGTTGCTGTCATTGTCAATTCAATTGTCAAACTTAAAATTTAATTTTTTTGCGAAAGCAATTTATTGTTTTATTCGGAATTCGGAAGGCAAATCACTGCTAGTACTGCCCTTACTAATGTCTTACTAATGCCTAATAAAGTCATGTGTATACACAGCAGTGTTAGACAATATCAGCAATAAGTGACAGATTAGCAGTACAGTATTACGCAGTATCAGTAGTACCAACTACCAAGTAGTCAGTGTTACAGTGTTACTTAACAGTGTTAAGCAGTCAGTAGCAGTATAGGTAGTAGCAGTATAGTAAGCAGCAGTACTAAGTGGCAGTTATTAAAATCAGCATAAATCTCTACTTTATCTCTTCTATTAAATACTACATAATTTTTGCCTGTTACTGTACCACTTACTTCGCAATACTGCAGATAATGCTCAATCCTACTAATACTGTCTGATACTATCGTTACTGCCACTTACTGCTGATACTGCTACTCAATGTAGACTATACAGCCGCACTGAATAAGTGGATACAGTGGAATTTTAATAACGAATAGTGAGCAATCCAGCGGCGGCTCGTCAGAGAGGGCAAGGGTGGCTTAGCCTCGTATGAAATTCGAAACTATTTTAAACTATCGAAAATTTTTAAAACAGAGTAAAAAAACGAGTTTTAGAACGTGAGAATGACCACGAATCAATCAGCAACCTGATGGATTCTAGAATAACTACAAAAAAAGTTTAAACCGACTAGGGCAATTCTGTCAAGACAACAATACAATAACAAAATAGTCAATTATCGTGTAACAGTGGCCGAGTGCGATTTGATAGGGATTGAGAATGGATCACCACGCTGTCACCCGTCCAACTGCAAACCGTTAAAAATTTTGTTTGATTTCCGTGATCTAATTCCCATGAGTTTACGTTATAAAAACTTTTCCAAACATATGTATATGAATGAATGAAGTTGTGATCAATGAAAGCGGGTCTAGTACAATGGCAAGTGAATCTGAAAAAGCATAAGAGACAAAAGAATAGATCAAAACATTTTAATTCAAGTTTGCTTTTTATAGAATATTTTTTGCGATAAATTTTAATATGAGACCGAGATCGTTGAACGGATCTGACGTGTTTACAGTAACATTTCTAAAAATATCCTAATGTTTTTATTAACAATTAATTTCTCTACTGTCAAAATTGGACTAACATTACAATTTAAAAAAAAAGATTTTTTTAATAATAATTCTACAAAGACTTTTTTCTAAGACTACAAAACGCTCCCTCTCAAAATTTCTATCACAATAAATTAGACTTCTCTGAGGTCACAGGTTCGATTCCCAGTTGCTCTCGAATTTTTTGTGAATAAACTGTTTCAAGTTTAAGCCAATTACAATATAAGTGCAAATTAAGTTATCTGCAATATTAGCTTTTGTTTATACAATGGCAAGATTGAAATAATGTCCATTAGTTGTAGTCTTTTAATTATGCTTATCCTGCTCGGCTACATTGTATAAAACAGTACTTAAACCAGTACATCGTTGTTATACGATGTAGTAGTGGAGGAAGCCAGTGCAATTATGATTTGCTATCTAGAACTACAATGAGTCTTTAGAACGTCTTGAACGTTGTCCGATGGCTACATAGAAAAAAGTAAATTTTAATTTACACATTTAATCATGTAATTTTACATTAGTGTTCCATGTAAATAATAAACCATGATAATGAGTGCAATATCTAACAATAATCGGTGTAAAATTAAATTACATAAATATATTATGTAATTTTACATCAGTTATCCTAGGCCCACGGTGGCCAATGGAAATTTACAATCTTTCACGCCACACAACACAAGAGGTGGTCGCGAGGCGGTCACCCATCTGTCGACCGCGGCTTGAATTACTGGATCAGTGCACAAAATATTATTGACAGATAGGTCAAACGAAGAAAAAATTTCCAAACTAAAAAATTATGGCGGAAAAAAAATAATAATAATATATTAAGTAAATACAAAGCTTTTTCTCTGAATGTATTGATTGATTTGACACACAAATGGTAATAGAAATACCGCACAAGTTCGGTTCTGCTAAATTTAGATTAAAATCCGGGAGGTCTGGGGGGTATAGAATACCCTCCAGTGCACTCTGCTCTTAATTCATGCTCTAAAACCGAAGAATTATACAGTTTTCTATGCTGGTGGTATTCTATACTCTCCAAATCTCCGATCACAACCAGTGCGAAAGAGTAGAAACTAATGTCGTTAAATCTCCAAAGAGACATTTCAAGGATGACTTCTGAGTCATCTGAACAAATTTTTAGGTTTGGTTCCCAGAAGTCACCCTGGTGGTAGAATAAAACTCAGAATTCAGTTCAGATTTAAGATGTAATAAGAAGGTCAAAAATTGGAATTTTGCAAATTTGATTTTTACTTTGAAATTACAGTCAAACTTCCCTAACTCGAATCTCAAGGACCTCCAAAAAAATTCGAATTAGAGAAACTTTGAGTTATGGAGATAAAATTACACGTAGGTACATATCTGACAAAGCTACATATTTAAAAAAAAAATTCGATTTATAGAATAATTCGAGTTAGAGCAGTTCGAGTTTCACTTTATTTACCTTTAAATATTTAAATTACTATTTCCTGATTAGTTCATTATAATAAGTTCACCTAGTTACTACCTTAGTAACATTTTTCCCTGAATATTACCTGGCCATTCCCAAATATTGATAACCGGAGCCTGATATGTACCTGCCAGACACCTGCCTGTAAATTGCCTGTGATAGGCATCTCGCTGGTTCTTATTAAACGCTGTTTTTCTCAGTGTACAGATCTGTACTTGACAAAAATCGTCATGTTTTGATCAACCCTGTAAAAATATTGCAATACAAAGCGATAAAAAAAACGGATTTAAAATTATACTACAATTAAATTAAAAATTAGTATAATTAATTGTAAACCCCAACTTAAGCCCCTCATTGATAAAAATAAACATTCAAAAACAATCCCAATAAATTACATTTTTTAATTTCTAATAAATTATTAAATAATTTTTTCTTACAAGGACATGTCTTAGGTCCCTGACAGGCGCTTATGACAAGTACCTGGCAGGTGCTTATGCAGGTACCTGGTAAGTGCCTATACAGATACCTGGCAGATATCTCTTATGTGGGCCTAATTGCCTGTATGAGGCCTGTCACAAGCTTGTAAGAAACCCGTTACAGGTACAGGTACCTGACAGGTGGTTGCCAGGCTTTTGCTTGGCTTAAAATGTTACTTGGGTACTTATAAATTGCACTTCTTGCATGATAATATTATGTTTACGTTTATCAAATTTTTGAACTTAGTCATATACGGGATAGTTTTTAATTAGTCTATTTGTAATACATTTTACTTAAATTTCCATGTTGAATGTGGTTAAACAACTAAATTAGTACATAAAACGCAAACAACTAAAAGTTACCCTATTGCTCTTAATTCGCTCGACTTAATTCTTACGGTTGACTTCAGAGAGTTTGACTAGTATGAATTTCTAGTACTAAATAAATACAGCACATTTTTCAGTGGGCTACTTTAGTTGTTGTGATTAAGGCCACCGCTGTATATTATCCAAACAACCTTCTACACTGAAAAAAACAATTATACTTTTTTATTTGAAACAGAACGTCTGTTCTCAGTTGTCTTTATGATTATGACATGATTTTGGTCTTATTTTGGTAAATCCTTTTTGCCATCTCTGCACTAGACCATATGAATGTTGAAATATTTTCATTTATATTCACGTCAGAACCAAAATAAATAAATAACAAATTTATATTAGAAGAGCATCAAAATGAATTCGATCAGAGTAACTGATTCTATCAATGTTTCAATGTTTAAATTTACATGTAACATTTTAAACCTTCAATGTATATTATATAATATCATTAGTAAATGATGGAAAAGTTCGATAAGAAGAGAAAATTTTTACGTCAATTACATAATAAGTATCTCTGAAATGTACAAATATAAAATATAAAGATAACATTATCTGTACATAAAGGTGGGTATTTAGGAAGTCAGTTTTCGCAAGCGTAAAACATTTCAAGCAATCAAACAATTCGGCCAGGGGCGTTCATATAATTTTTTCCCGATAGGTACATATTACAATTAATAGAAAAAGTATGTATGTATGTCAAGAGGGATGTAAAAGGATTTTAAATTTGATCAAGATTGAGAAAAAGAGTTTTACAACTTTGTTTTTGATTTATTGTACCTTTGGTATTATGTTGTCCTGCGATACCACTAGCACTTTGGCTTTGACGTTTTGTCAATTGACCACACTAAGTCCTAAATCTGCAACGTGACGACGATGTTCACTCTGGAACTGAGATAATAAACACTGCGAAGCCAGCAAATTTGAAACGAAATTATTCGTTCTGTAACGAAGCAGTCATCACACCAGGCCACCGTCGTGATTAATAATCATGATAAAATTGCAAATACTATAATAATAATTGAGAATTAAATGAATAGAAATTATTGAACACTCATTTATTATTTTGCTTCACTAATCATCTCACATCCTGACTTAGTGGTTTGATAAATGTATACAGAATAATTTATAATTAATTACACAAATATTACTAAGCCATTGGAAATTATGAGCTTGCATAACAATATAAAACAAACTTTCGTCGTTTACTCCATTTGGATAATATAAATCAAAATTAAATCTATCGATGCCTATCTAATTACGACTAACCCAAAAATATAGGTCGCAAAAAGTTTCAAAATTTGATAGCCGCTGAAAACTTCCTAATTAATTAATATTTACAGTTTATTTGCCGCAACTTTCATTAACTCAGTCGAACTTAAGTTGCCATATAAGTTTCGTTATTGATTTCGCTGGGTAACTCAATATAAACTTATAAAATTAAGTTAAGTTTTAATTTACTTCTCATTGTAAGTTATTTAACATGAAAGGAGTTGTGAAATTGGAGCAGGAATATTAAACATCTTACTTTAAGTCAGGATGGATAATTAAAGGAAATTTATGTTTTCGGCCGAGAAAAAGGTTGAGATGAGAGTGACCCAGAAAACATTTTCAAGTTAACACTCCACATAACAGATTCTCAATTTATTGATTTAGGTGTAACTATTTTTTTAAATGTGTCCCGAAAGACTTATGTAAGTGGAACTTAATTTTTAAGTCTGACTGTTTAGAATATTTAAATGTTTAAAATTACAAAATATAGCTTCTATTGACACTTCAGAATACATTGTGTAAACGTGTACGTCGATATGTTTGTGTTGTTTTCAATTGTTGCTTATCAATAACTCCAAGTATTGGCGATCAAATATCGAGATTTGCGTGAATCAATAATAAACTTATCACCGAAAGTTCAAGTAAACTTCGACGTTTATGCCATCGAATCTAGTGCAGTGTTTCAGTAAAGTTCCATTTTTTTTATTATTAATAAAAGCACAATTTTAATTATCTTCCATTTACAACGTAAGAAAATATAATTAAGAGCATAAACAAGTACTTAGTAAAATTAACGACCACAATAAATAGATAAAGTAGATTAGTTCTTGCACTTTAATACCTACCATAAATTTTCCTCCAGAGTAAATATGTTTTGATTTACAAATCCGGTATTATAATGGCGCTGAAAAACGCATACCGAGTCGGAAAATGGCAAATGGAAACCAATTCGAACTATACAAATAGTGAAAAACCTCTAATCAACTGATCCAATTCGAGATTTTTTCTTATTCTAAATTGACAAGGACAAATGTGTTTGAAAGTGAAAACAAAATTGCTCGTAAGCCAATTTACAAAAAAGTAAGAAGAAAATCAAGAAGCAACAAAAGTAGATCCTTTTAAATTTAATACTTTTTACTTTAAAATATGAAATTAACATTTTTGGTAGGGAATTTAAGGAAATTTTTTAGATATTAAGTTGTCATAATTTATAACCAATTCCATTAAAAAACTTGCGAATATTTTACAAAGTCAATTTATGTGTGCAAATTAAATAAGTTCTTTAAGGGAATTAAATTTCGCGATATTAAAATGAGTTTCGGTTATTTTATTAAGCGGAAGAAATTCCTTTTCAGAAATAAAAAATTATTAAGATAATACAGAATATCATCAAAATTTTGATTTTCGCATCCGAGTTAAGTTAAAAAATTAAAAATTATACATTCAGTGAAATTTTTAAAATCTACCTACTATTTCAGTTTTCAATCTTAACGACTAATTTATATTAAATTTTTTTAAATATTTTTCTTTGAAAGAATGGAAAATTAGTTGTAGCTATGCTAAAGAGAACTAATAAAAATACAAGTAAATGCCGAAATGTGGGTTTATTTATAAAATAAACAGCACCACTTAACAAAATTTTAACTTTTTTCCTTAAAAAAGTGCTTTTCTACGAGTTAATCTAAAAGGTACGAAGAGACACTATTAAAGATTAAACAGTTAAGATCAGACGTAAAATTTTTATAATAACGTTGTCTTATCTTCTTCTCCGTAAATTGGTTAACAAGGTTTTTCAGATAGCTGTTACAGCTCGGGAAATATTCACGGGGGATTGTTGTTATAAAGTCAAAAACTTCAAATTAATAAAAAATATTGATACAAAAAAGTTAATGTTGGCATGCATTGAAATAATAAAATGACTAAAGTGAAATGTTCAATGAATGGTGTTGTCACAGAAATACTCGTAAATTATTTTAATAATTGTAATGCAGTCACGAACGAATAAGTAAGCAGTTTCGTTGAACGAAGGTTTCAAAAATTACACCTCTGGTGATTTTGTTTGAATAAACAAATTGTCAATCAATCAAAATTAATCACGCTAGCTACAATTAGTAATGTTTATTCAACAGAGCCCGTGTAAACATGCTAGAAAACTCCAGTTTCCAGCGCATTTGAAAAGTTTTATAACAATACGAGCCAATCAATTCCAATTATTATTAATCAATATTAATAATTAGAGATAGGAAAAAATTAAAATAACTTTATCGGGATAGAAAGATAGTTATCGATTCACAGGGTTTAAGTATTCAGTCGAGCTTGTGCTTCTGATTGACTGTTATATGCCTCAATTTTGTGCAAATGCTAAATTATACAATACAAATTAAAATTAATTGTAATAAAATCGTCGAATACTGCACGGATTGAGAACCGGCGTTTCAAACACACGTTAATTAAATATTTTAAGTTAATTTTAATAATCCATTTAAATACATTGCAAGTTGAAATTTATTTTATCAAACAAAATTGATTTTGAATTTAAATTTTTAACAAAGTTGACAAATTATTCAAATATTAATTTATTTAACATTTTTGTGTTTGTTCAAATCTGTATCGAATTTCGGTAATCAAATTATTTACTTTTTCAAGTAAAACAAAGTGCAACACTGTTGGGTAAAATAATAAGTTTGTGGATTTTCAACAAGCCAATATGCTTCGAGGAATTTTTAAAATAAGCAACTTTTGCTTTGATTCGATTTTTTAGCTGCCAAGGATTTTTATCAGTCCAACATTGATATATTCTTCAAAGCTTTTTTTTCTAAAATAAGAACCCTGTAGTACCTGGGTCAGCTCAGCAATGTTCGATTCAGTATATGGGATCAACTTAAAAAAACACAAGTTTATTTTTTTAATTTAAGGTCAAGTTAATGCCAGACATAATATTATGAAAAAGTGAATAACAAAAAGTAAACGTCACTGGACTAAACCAGTAAAAATCGATCTCTTATTACTTCAATATTTAAATTTTCATCGCTAGAAATTGAAGTTAAAAATTATTCGCAATAATGAAGAATTTAATCTGCAAAATAATAAACGTATATCACTCAGTATACACGAGAAAATATTCCGAGTTGATGAAAGAGTGTAAATTTTGTCGTTAAATAAAGCGTCCCGTGTGGCTAGTGTTAGCTTCGTCAGAAAAAAATAATACAATACAAATCTTTGCATAAATGTCAAGATTAAAAATGACAGGAATTTAAAATACCGTTTGAAATTTATCAAAACTAATGTAGTCATTGTCTTGATGTCGTAGCTTACTCAACAATTTCATTTTTTTAAAACGGAAGCACAATCAGGCGGACATTTCGATTCAAACCCATATCAAAGGATACCCAAACTGGGATAGGGACGTTTTGGATATCAATTGTTAGAATTGTTTATTGATTTTTCAGAAAAACTAATCAACTCGACACTATTACCAGTTGTAATTCAGAAAGCATCAATTGTAATTCAAATTAAACAATCGTTTACACGACTTCCTAAACATTAAGAAGGTTTAATTTACCTATTTACACCAAATAGATATTACACCAAAAGTTTTTAATTTATCAAAAAAGAAAATGTCTGAATACCATACTAGCAACATCGGTCTAGTCTCGACTCCAGAACATTTCCCAGTTGTTGTATTGTCTACCGTTTCGCTACCACCACTTCGCCGTCGCAGAATATAGTATTTTAATTTAAATCTAATTAATTAGGTGAAGTGAAGTTAATTTCTTTTGTTTTTCTTTGTAAAATTAATTTGGTAACTCAATAACGTTTCGTTTTTAACCAATAAGATCCGTTTGAACCGCTTATTGCTACTTTTATTCTTCAAAAAAATATTAACCAACCGTCGAATAAATGAAACCCCAGATTGCAAATATTTATTAAAAAAATGAGCTATCCGCTCCATTAGCTACTTTAATAGCCGACATGTGCATTATTAATTTTTCAATAACGTCGGAATTTCGTGAATTGTTAGTTTTGGGTGTGATACTGGCAGTCCTTTTTATTAACTTGCCACGAATCGAGTGCGCTGAAATGGAAACCGATCTAAATTACGATTTTGTTCAAAAAAGGTGCAAAGATAATAGAGACATAACGATGTCAGAAGGATATAGGTACACGAATTTTTACGGCGTACTCATATTTCGCTTGAGATTAAATTAAAATTTACTTTTTCAAATCATGCAGCTAATATAATATAAAATTTCGAGTAAAAAATGTAATAGCCTTTTGCAGTTCATATATTAAAAAATATAAAATGTGACCCGGGAACGCAAATTTCCTTCGAGCTATTGTTCACTTTCCCCGATTAGAATCTTCTCGTCTACTCAATAAGAGGATTTTCCAAAGGCATTCAAAATAATTGGTGAGGTAATCAAATAAATTCATTTCAACATAGATTGTTGTGTATTTTGTTTTGATAATCATGCAAGTTTCTTAGATTACTCCAATTTACAAATATTATGAATACCAGACGAGCAATTTGTTTAAATATTCTCGAATATTTCAGAAGATAACAGTGTGGTTGATAACGTAACAACTTGTTTCTCAACTTCTAAATAGCTAGAACCACGTGAAAGCAAATAAGCTTAAAAATTTAAAACAAATTATCAAACATTAAAATTTTTGAGTGCAGATCGAAACGATCCAGGTCAACGCCTACACCTATCCCGATTTTATTGGTCACTTAGTCTCGGAGCTTATAAAGAAATCAAAATGAATAGGAACGAAAATTGTCGCTGCTGATCTTTCGTACTACGTCATCACGAATATTTTAACTTCGTATTCAAAAAATTGGAAAGCTCGGAAGTCCTCTTCAAGTTCCACAGAACATAAAATTCTATTTACATACATAAAGCACATAGCAGGTGATTTAAGGTTAAAATTCGCATTTTCAAAGTCGACATTTGCATAAAAGAAAAGATTAGCGGAATATCATTTTAATAAATACAAAATTTGCACTAAAGAAAATTAAACAAAATTAAAAATCTGCGAGGTAACAAGGTTAATAATAAAAGAACTTTAAAATGTAATGTATTTGCTTGATAAAATTTGCATTTTTTTTCCTAAATAGGTAATTTAGTTTCGGGCAGTCGTATTCGGTTACTCTAAACCGAATTAAAATTTTATTTAATTTAAAATATGCTTGAAATGTAAGATCAACAAAATAAAGTTGTTATAATGTTTATGTTATTTTAAAATGCATAAATGACTCCGGGGATGTGTTTTGTAGTTTACACTAACTTGCCGATAGATATTACAACAGTAATAACTTAATTTGAAGTTCTTTTTATTGGAAGTGTTATGGCGTTCAGTGATGTTGAAAATTACCCAAGTTCTTCCAACTACATACCTGGGGTGCTTTTTAAACAGTAAAAACATAGTAAATACTCATCATTTGCTAAGTGCAAAGTCGCAGGAGAAGACACTTTGTTTTGCAGAGTAGTTACCTGCACTACTTTGTAAGTTCGAGATTGCAGGTCGTATCATCTTGCAATATAATGTAGTTATGTTTATCTTAAACTGATGTATGAAACCTCAGACTAATAGGAAAATATCCTTTATGGGTATGAAAGATTTTGTTAACTATATTCACCCCCCCCCCTCGCTCCCCAGTAGCGTAACCAGAACCTCTTCTTTCTATTGATAAACAAAATTAGGATATATTTTTATTAGTTTCCTTTCTCCTCATTGCTTATCAGCGTTATCACTTCAGTCGCTCTTGCTCTTTCGATACCTTTTTTCTATTTACTTGCCTACCATATCATTCGTCGCCTATAGGGCTTAATTATGCTGCTGTATTCATTTGTAATAATTTAAACATCAGACATAAAAGTTGAATATGAAAAAGTTAAAATTATTTTCTATTTAAATTTATTTCCAAAAAAAATTATGTAAGAAACTCTTAAACTTCCCCCTCTTCCACGTAAAGGTTTGTGAAGTTTTCCACTTTAGCCCCACGTTGCATGCAACAATTTAGATGCTGTATATCCAAACTACGGATAACTTCCAAATATCAATAAAATTATTCACGGAATTCGAACTTTATTTCACAAATCAAAACTAACAATCTCAAATCTGACATGCAAAATTTACACTTTTTACGGTACCCTCCCGCAAAAGCGTCCGCCTACTTCAACTGACCTGGCTCAAAGACTCAAATTATTATTCAACTTCGTGCCAACTTAAAAATTGTCGGCGCAAAAAGACGCACAAATTCAAAATTTTACAATATTTGAAACTGTCAGGGAATCTGTACTCTGAATTTAACTTATTCATATTGTAGTGGAATGCTACCGAGATTTTGCCCCCCTAAATTTTTACTAACAAAAATTTTTTTATCAATCTCGATAGCCTCCTTTTCTTCAAATTTGCCGACTAGCTTACTCAATCTCAGAACAGAGACGTCCCAGGGCATGGATTGCTTCTGTCTCAAACCAATAATTGTGTGGGGTAATAAAATTGAAATTGACCAACGATAGCTAGGTTTATTTAAAAACAAATTAATTTAGCGGTTAATATCGCTTTTTGACTCGTTAGTGTTTTGGTGTGTAGTCCGTGGTCCCTGAACTACATTTACGGTTTTAATAAGGAATTTAAGTTCAGTGACCATTGACTACTTTTGTGTCGAATATGTGAGGAATTTGTACAAAAAAATGATTAACTAAAAATAATATTGTCTTTGTATCAAATGAAATTTTAAAATTGAATAAAAAAAATAGTTCCACTGTGTTTAAATTTTATAATTGTTTTAAGTACCTGATACCGATGATAGGTGACGCTCAGTTCACGCAGGTAGTTCTTAACTTCCGTGTAGTTATCTCGATCCTCGTAAGTTGTAACCGGTGTTTTCCTTCTGCTTTGTTATTGAAGTTCGGCTCCAGCGAAATTTGTGGTGTTGTCGTAAAAATAATAAACTCATACGTTTTATCCAATTTTATTCTCCATAAGGGCACTCATTAAATTTTACAGGTAGGTAAAATTTTTAATACTTTCCAAATTCCAAAATGTCGGACCACTCGCGTCCTTTTAATCCTCTTATCAATTCTAACTTTGCTCTAATTTTAGCAAATAAACGAAGCGTTATCGCATTCTTCTCTCGATCACACCTTATGGCACTCTTAAAAACCACTCTGATGACTTCACCTGTAATACCTACTCAGGCAAATCGCTACCAAAAATTACGCTTAAAAACGTGGAACGCTCAAAAATCGTCCCTCGGCCTCACGTGTTTCCACGCTTATCTCCACACTCCAACTTTTCTGGTAATCTTTTTCAAAAATGTACAAGGTGAACCAAACGTATTAAACACTCTTTGTTTTAGATTTTATGTCGAACTACAGTCACTCGCACCCGGATAAATTAGCAATAAAAAACAAAATTATCGTGTTGACAGCGTGTGGATTTGTAACAATTTTAAGTCTTTATTTTTGTTCTTAAATAATAAAAACCGATTTGCAGGCTATGAACAAATCTAATAACCGCGGTACAAAAAAACAATTATTGGTCCGTCGTTCCATGACAATATATACCCTTGGAAAGAGGACAATTTTTTAAGCATTTACAAATTTTAAAATATCCATTAGTTTTATCAGGTGCTGCTTAGTGCTTCTTTGTTTTGCATCAGCAGTTCGTTTTTGTTAAATTTTCGTTTGTTATATTGCTGTTCTGTCTTTGTTGTATTAAAATTTACTTTTTAGTATTGCGTTTGACTAGCTTTGCAATTGCTTCCATCTTAGCAGAATTTGGATGTACGCCAGTTTTGTCTAAAATATCCTCTAGAAAAAGATCAAACTTGGATAACAAAAGTAGCATTTTGTTAACAATTATGGTTGGGGGTACACACGTGAAGCGAAAGCCACTAAGCAGAAAAATACTAAGTTAATCTAATATGTATAGTTGGTATAGAAAGTTTTGTTTATAAATAAACGTTTGCATTCTTTTGATGTTCTATTTTGTGAATTATCATTTCGTTGCGGTTTTACGATAAAAGTGTACGTAATAGAGCCGCTATGTTGTTGACATTTTTGATAGATAATTTTTAAATTAATTTATATCTGCCATAAATATTTGTTTATTAATAATAAACATTATTATACCTCACTACAAATATCTTTGTAAGGTGATATATGCTGGGCTAGCATATTCATTTTTCTCAGTGTATTTATACGTTTCGACAATTTTAACGTAAATAAATGGGTGTACATTTGTGAGTGAATATTATTTTTATCGTCGCAAACAAAAACTTTGTTATAAAAGTTAAAATTGTAAGCGTATGCCTGCACATTTAAATAAATGGGTCACATTTTTTGTACTCCTACTTCTAATTAGCATCAATTTGTAACAATTAGCGATTCGGTCTTGTATCAGTTATCTCAAAAAATTCATTACGTTTTTGTGTTAATGACCGAATAAATTAAAGTGGAGACACTTTTCCCCTTCCCGACTAGAGAATAGAATAATTTGTCGATTTTTAGTGAGATAGTAGACAATAAACTACCCTCCGGATATTTTTTCTCTATTTTTTATTTTATTATCCACCTTTTATGTGCGATTATACTTTTAATTAACTGAGACGTGATTCAAGTTAATCGATACAGTTTTGGGAAACGTGTGAGTTAGATAAGTAACGAATTTGTTTTTGTTAGTTTAGTTCTTTTGGTCTTTAAGCAGTAATGAAACTTTTTTGTTTTCTTATTTACTCGATGGATTATCTTGTTCCTTTTGTTGGAAATACTTTTCAGAATAATTAGATAAAAGTTTAATTAATAGTAAATTTGATTTATTACCTTAAATTTTTTAAATTTTATCACTCTCATTTTATGCTTCATTAAGTTTTACCGTTCTCAGATTTTCCACGTGGTGTGCAACGAATTCTGTGGGTAAAAATTCTTCTTATTGATTTTTTTTATTAAAGGACCGAGTTGCCATGACACATTTCGCGCCCCTGCCTGCTAGTTGTTTCGAGTTTTGGACGCTCATGATATGAACGACTTTTGTTCAAGTACAATAACAGTGGAATTGAACAAAAGGAAGTAAATGAATTTGTAGAATAAAAAATGTTAGTCTTGCAAGAACACTTTTGAATATTTAAATTAAAACTTTCGACGAAGTGTTTCGAATATTAGATGCTTTGAATGTGGACAACTTTTGCTCGGGTGTAATGAGTGTGAAATTAAGATACGGAAGTTATTTTTTTAAAAGCTTTTTCTGATTTACATTTTGTTTTTACTAAATTTCTATATTCGATATGACGCGCTGTTATGTTAACCCGAACAAGCTGTAGGGTAGAATGGATTGTTTATCCAAACTTTAAGGTATTTTATTGTGAAGATTACACGCAACCGATCATCGAGGGAATCGTCTAATACGAAAAACGATTTTCTCATGAAACCTAATCCCAATTGTACAAATTGACGAGATTTGATATTTTGATATTTTCACGTCAATTGGGTTTAAATCCCGGATTGATGAAAGCTTTTTCTATTTTTATTCCTCGAACGTATGGTGATATTCGCCCCATTTCTCCTACAAATGTACCAGTTTTAACAAAAAAATCTGGTTTGAATCTAAAAAATTTATGATGCACCTAATTGGATGTACGTCTGTTTTGAGAGTAAATTCAAGAAAAATGTAATCCGTTTCTAGAAAATCTAAAAAATGGGGAATGGATTCTTCCAGCAATATTGTAGCTATCCGAATCAAATATTGGCGTTTCTTATCGCAGTTTAGATATTTTATGTCGGTTGAATCCAAAACGTTATGGAGATTTCCTTCTGCATCGACTTCCAGATAAAGCTAATGAAACAAACTGCCATCGTCACATAATATGCCTAATTATCCCTTATTTTCGCTAAATAACCAATAAGCGTCCCAGGCTTGTTAGTTAAAACAAAATATCGTTTCAAAATTAATGTGGTTCGAATTAATTTATATAATTCTAAGGCAGATTAATTGACCGGAACACTCGATTATTTGCTTTCTTGATAATTAAATCAACCTTCTTCATAATTAAATCATGCAAAATACAACCCAAGTTGAGACGGGTTCAGTGTCTTCAAAATAAATAAAAGACATTTTTAGTTACTCGACGATATTATTAGTGAATATTTTGGAAATTACATTCCTTATCCTTCGGCAATTTTGTAAATAATAGTTCAACTTCGAAAAGGAAACTTGGGAGAAAGTAACAAATCCTTACAGCGATTTTCATGTACCACTACAAATACAAGGTATACCCTTTGCATACCCTGGCAATTCAAACGGAACAATAAGTTCATCCAATCTTATTTATAACAAATATCTTGCATACGAATTTATAGATTCTTCCCTTTCTCTATTTACCTCCCTCAATCCAGGATTGGACTTGCAATTTGATCATTCGTTTACAATGAAAAGCTTGTTAGAACTTATTGCTAATCCAGTTAATCTGCTGTGGAAAGCATTGCACTGGCGCTCAACGTGGGGCGGTATGAAAAGAAGTCCAACAAGATACTACTGTTATGAGTATTTTCATTAAAAAAAAGAAGTAATAAGTCAAGTACGTATAGATTATAATATATTATAAATATTCGAGATTAATTTTAAATTTAAATTAAATTTTTAATTTTACATTACATTCAAATTATAATAATAACCACGACATCGTTAATAATAATTGGTAAATAATTGGTGCTACATTAAAATTATTAATCTATTAGAGTAATTAAATTTCTTTAAAATAAAAAAATAATTAATTAACAAATTGATGTAATGTTTATGGGTAAATACTGAAGTTTTTTTGCAATTTTAAAATATTAATTTTTTTCATTACTATCAAACGTTAGACTGATTTTTTGATCTTCGAAGATTACTGGAAACTATATGCCACAATTTTGTAATATTCAGG
Source organism: Cantharis flavilabris (assembly GCA_949152465.1). Classification (NCBI taxonomy): domain Eukaryota; kingdom Metazoa; phylum Arthropoda; class Insecta; order Coleoptera; family Cantharidae; genus Cantharis; species Cantharis flavilabris. The sequence goes on along the minus strand of OX424440.1, from coordinate 15,066,333 downwards.
TAAACGTAGGGTTATTGAAACATAAGAAAAATTGACGTTGTTACTTCAAAATTTCGTGTCGACTTTAAAGTGATTACTTATTCACGTGCTGAACAATTTTGAAAGGTAAATAATTTTGGAATAAACTAGAATTTAGGAAGAAGTATTTTTAAAGGTTTATACAACGTGGCTTTAATTAAAATGGAAATTTCGATAAAAACCGGGCATAAAATTACATTAATTTGTCTAATAGTGCTCAAGAAGGGTTCTACCAAAACAAACGAAACATTTACAAGCAAAGGTAGATTTATGACCCCCCTTGAGATTTAATTAATTTACCAGTGTCTGGCATTATAAGCAAATTACATTAAAAGGAATTTACAAAAGAAATTAGAGGTTTATCAAATCGCAGACCCTAATCCCAAAATCGATTGTATTTTCATCATGCAATAAAGTCGGATTATAAATTTTTTCATTTTTTAGATATAATTCATTGTTCGAATGGCTATTGTTTAGTATAATAATTATTTGAAAAATGCTGCCAAACACACACGTAAATCACGGTATTCATGGCTGGAAACAAAACGAGATAAACACAATTTCATCGCGTATTAACACTATGGAAGCTCGTGGTTTAAATACAAACCCTATTACCGTGTTCTAACATATGGAGCATAAAGTGGGTGCATAATGTAGTTGACGTCTGAAATTGTTCAGGATTTCAGATTCATTTTCGTCTTCCAGGAAGTTCACTAACTTTACTACTGTTCTTGGGTCTGTAGTTCCACAATGGATAATTTAGAAATAAATTATTAACCTGTCAGGTTATACATATTTTGAAATTCCATCTCATCCTCCCAAGTACAATCTTCTTATTCCAACTTTTTATTTTTCCTCTTCGTACGTTCTAGGCATTTCATTAAACGTGACGTACTCGTAAATAAAACCAACCTAAGTTGCATTATTATTAGAGTGGCTTCCGTACCGAACAATTCCTAGAGGAAAAACTGAATTTCATACAGCACATCTACTAAAACTAAAACAATTGGCGTTTAATTAAATTCATGTTTTGCTATTTTGAATTGCTTAAAATTCGGTTTATTTTCATTGTTTATTAGAACAAATGTGATTAGAACAAATGGAGTTATCTCTCGTTTTACATGTTTAACCTCCGGTTTATATAAAAATTAAGAACAGGATTAGAGTGTCATATTTTGTCATTCGCTTAATGGCTTTATTGTCGATAAGAGCACCAATGGCAAAATTTAAAATTCAGATTCGTTAAAAACATTTACATAAGAAAAGTAAGTTTACTTAACTGGAAGTTAACAGTCTCGAAAATACAGAAAAATAGAAACCTGTGTAAATGTAAGGAAAAGGGTCGGATACCCCATTATTCGGTACTTCGGAAAATGGCGTACTCGGCAAGGGTATAGGTATCAGCTGTTACGATCCAATAAACGTATTTTAATTTAATTTTTCTAAAACAAATGAAATCTATTGATAACCATACCCAACCAATAAGATACGAACAACGATAGCCCGAATTTTTTTTTCAAGTAAAATAATCCAATTTTCAATTTTACAGAAGCAAATGGACGAATAAAAGTTATCGACCTCTAATAACATTCGAGTAACAATGGCACTAATTATTTTTCATTTCTATCTCCCAGCTACTTTTAGGTTTCGATTCGCATCGAAAGATTTTAACAACAGCTTCGCTTAAACTTAGGTAAGTTTAATAGTGAATAGGCAATAATTAGGTCATAACATCATTGCTTTAGACATGGTAATCCAGCGTGCAGGATTGGATTCCTCAGTGGTATCGACGTATGCACGCGTATGTACAAATGCATAAAACATACCGGGTCACAACCCTTTTACGAAAGCATAGGGTTGTAATATAGTCAACAAAATACGACTTGGAGAAATCAAAATTGCCAAATTATAATTTTAATTAAAACTAACTAAGGTTTCGAAACACTACTGTAATTAAAATATAAAATTCCTGCATTGAAAGCCAGAACCTCACGTCGCGTCGTGCTCCTCGTACCAGCCCCACAGAAAAATTTGGCGTATTTAATTAATGCTTTTGAAGGGGCAGATTAAAGATTTTTCAGAATCTCGTTAATCCATTAATGCGCGTCCGTTGTAACTAATCCTAATACAACTTCTGCTACAACGTGTCATTTTTTGGTGGGAAAAACACTCTGGTTGGTCGATTTTTTCTACCAACCAAAAAATATATTAAACTAAGATTAGGACTAAAAATATTTGTCCAATATTAATCCAAACCGGGAAATTTGAATTTTGGAAAGCATATTTTTTTAATTACCTTACTGTTCACAGAGTTTAGCATCAACTTTCAGTGTTACTTTGAAAGTTAATTATAAAAATATAAAGTCAAAATTGTAAACCGGGGGGTCTGGAGGTGTGGAACACCCTCCAGTACATATCGCAGATGTACAATCCGAGTCATTCTTGAAGGAGAGGGGGCAATTGCCCCCTTTGCCCCTTCTAAATATGCCACTGGATTCAGTTCTAATTATTGCCTAGAAATGAAATAAAATTCTTAGGTTTCAAAACTTTTAAAACCAACCCCCTCCCTGCACCATAAGGTTTGCAGAGGCTTAAATCTAGAAATGTTGAAATTATAAATTTTGTACTCCGACAAAAGTAAAACAAGCCTGTTTAATAAAAAATGAAGTTCAACAAAAAGACTGTATGGCCGATTTCATAAAGAAGTTTAAGAGGTAGCATTTTAATGTTACTTTCACTCATGTCACTAATATGACGTTAATACTAATCATAGACTAAGCCTTAACCCGATACTTTTAAAATAGACCCTTATCAACCAAATAAATGAAGTTGTAATAAAAACAAACTCGACTTTATTGGTGTTACTTAGCATTTAAAACTGATCTATGATGGGTATAAGTGATATAATGAAATTGGGCCTAAAAGTCTAGTAGCTACTAGACATCTCCTTTTCGTACCAACCTGCGCTGTCGACTGCAATTAAATCAGTTCGTGATCGCTAGGCTAGCAGATACTATTTCCGTCTGACACGTCTGATGAAAAAAATTAAAATAGGAACTGTATTGAAAGGAATATTTAAGCGGAGTAACAAAATCAGCAGATCACCGGAAAGGAACAAAATAAGAGTTACCAAAGATAAACAAATCACGGATTCGGAAATGGAAAGGATACTACAGGAAATAGAAAAAATGACCAGAGAAATAAAGGAAGAAATAAAAACCGGAAACGAAGCAATGCTAGAAAAGTGGAAAGCACAGTTTACCACCGAAATCCAAGAAATAAAGGAAGATATGAAACAAAATAAAGAGCAAGTAAAGGCCCAGTTCGATAAAATTCAAGTAGAGAGACAGGAATGGATAAGGGAAAGAGAGAGCTTGCAGATAAATCTTCGGAATACCCAGCACAAGGTGTTCATGTGGGAAAAAGGCATAAGGAAGAATAACATCGTAGTGGCCGGCTTAAAAGAGAAGACTTCGGAAAAAAGAAATGCAAGAGAAATAATACACGAGTTTATTAAAGAATATTTGGAGGTTGAACCGAGGATAAAAGATGCTTACAAAATTGGCCAAGACAGATATGTTGTGGAGCTGGAAGATAAAGATAACAAGAGTGAGATTATGAAAAAGAAATCAAATTTAAGAGGAACAAAAGTATTTATTAATGATGATCTGACTGTCGAGGAAAGGAAAATACAAAAGGATCTGAGAGAAATGGCTAATCATGAACGAGAGAAAGGCAATAAGGTGAAGGTGGGATATATGAAGTTGAAAATTAACGAAAAGCAGCTACGATGGAACTATGAAAAAGGTGAACTTCAGGAGGAGATATTGTCACTCCCGGAACCAAAAAACTAGGCATCGTAAAAGGAAGGATGAATGAAAAGATGAACTGGCGCGAAAAGGACATAGAAAAGGGTTTACGAAACAAAAATATAAATATTAAGGGAATGGTGTATATAGCTAACTGGAATGTAAGGGGTACATATGTAGAGGGAATGTTAAAGCAAATAATAAAGGTTTTGAAAAAGTACAATATTGATATTCTGGTATTACAGGAAACAAAACAAGGAGATAATGAAATAGTCGACTTGGAGGGTTTCACTTATTTCAAAAGTAGTGGCAAGGACCGAAGACTGGGAACTGGATTTATTGTCGGAGAGAGAATGAGGAAAATGGTAATGGGTTTTAAAGCAATATCAGAACGAATGTGTCTGCTAAGATTAAAGGGAAAATATAGAAAGATGACTATAGTAAATGTACATGCCCCAACTGAAGAAAAAGATAGAGAAGTTAAAGAACAATATTACGATATGTTAGAAAGAGTGTGTGACGAGATTCCTAAATACGATCTGAAGTTGGTAATGGGCGATTGGAATGCTAAAGTAGGACAGGAAAAGATATTTCAACCAACAATAGGAAGTTTTAGTCTACATGAAGAAACGGGATAGGGACGTTTCGCCCCCACCATTTAGCCCCCGCCGTTTCGCCCCCACTGTTTAGCCCCCGCCGATTCGCCCCCGACGCTGATTCGCCCCCAGCCGTTTATCCCCCCCGTTTCGCCCCCACCGTTTGGCCTCCGGCGATTCGCCCCCGTCCGTTTCGCCCCCGTCCGTTTCGCCCCTGACCGTTTAGCCCCCGTCCGTTCCTCCCCCGTTTCTCCCCGTATGGGGCCATCGATAAATTACGTCATACTTATGGGCTAGGGGGGTTATCTTAGATTTGTGACAAAAATGTATCAGGGGGTCCGGGGGAGTTTCAAATGTTGTGATATCAAATTTTTAAAAATATATTTTTTGGATCCATGGATCGGTTGTATGGTGCGGCCGAGAAAGAAAAAAAATAAAAAAAATAAAATTATTATTTAAGACCTTCAAAATTGATTTAATTTAAGTTAGGGGGGGGGGGTTAATGAAAATTTGACTAAATGTGACAGGGGGAGCGAGGAGTCTAAAAACCTTAAAAATCGTGTGAGGTAACTTATAGACGACCCCTATATAAACTGACCAATATTGATTGATTTAAAATAAACTTTAACTTATGATAGGTGTTTTCGAAAATTTATCTGGTAAAAATAAACTTCGAAGGTAAGTGTACAATCGGTCTCTGTCAAAACAAATACAGAGTGAGCCAGAAAAAGAATTTACTATTTTAAAAGGTCACGATCTAACGGTATGTCGGAGGGGGGTGCGAGTGGCTGGGAAATTGATATCACGTCAAAACGCCATCCCCAAAGACGCCGTTGCAATAACGCCGTGAGGTAAAGGGACGCCTTTAGGTATTTAGTTAGGTATTAATAGGTATTTAGAGCTAAAGAGGTTTTCTCCTAAGTCCGATTTGTTGGTGCCTATAAATCCCTATGAATTTTACAATAAGCGAGGGTTACTAAACCGATTTTTATGAATAAATTCCATAATGGACTCCATTATTTACGTAAGGACGATTCTTCTAATTTTTTAGCTGCCTCTCCCCTGTGTAGGTACGTAATATTTTGCCCCCCCCTCTCATTTTACGTATGAATTAATTAAAAACGGTGGGGACTAAAAGGTGGGGGTGAAACGGTCGGGGGCGAAATATCCCGGGGCGAAACGGCGGGGGCGAAACGGTACGGGGGCAAAACATCCCGGGGCGAAAAGGCGGGGGCGAAACGGTGGGGGCTAAAAGGTCGGGGCGACACGGTAGGGGGCGAAACGGTACGGGGGCGAAACATCCCGGGGCGAAACGGCGGGATCGAAACGGTGGGGGCTAAGCGGCGGGGGCGAAACGTCATATAACCGAAGAAACAAATGAAAACGGTAGGTTTATGATTGACTTTGCTATGGGAAGAGACATGCAAGTAAAAAGCACGCACTATCAGCACAAAAGTATACACAAAGGTACCTGGATGAGTCCGGATGGTAGAAGCATAAACCAAATAGATCATGTACTGGTTGAAAAACGAAATGAAAAAAGTATAATAGACATAAGATCGTACAGAGGAGCACACGTGGACTCTGATCATTTCATGATGGTGACTAAAATTAAACAAGTAATCCCAGAAAAGAAAGATGAAGTGAAATCCGCAAAGGTAACACAACATAAGAAGATACAATTTGGTACCGAGCAAGTAAAAAATAAATACGAGGAAGATTTAGAAGAAGTACTAAAAGACACAGATATAAAACACGGTGCTAACGAAATATTAACAGCAATACAGGAAGGTATATATAAAGTAATAGAAAAACAGGTTGGAAAAAAACAAAAAAAGAAGAAAGAATGGTATGACGAACAATGTAAGGAAGAAATTAAGATGCGCGAAACCTTAAGAGAAAAAATAATAAGAAGAAAGACCGACGAGGATAAACATAAGTATGAGGCACAAAGAAAAAAATGTAAAACTATAATTAGGGAAAAGAAAAGAAGTTACAATCTTCGAAGACTAGAAGAAATTGAAGAAAAATATAATAATAAGGAAATAAGAAATTTCTACCAAGGAGCAAAGAAAGTTAAACGTGGTTTTCAGGCAAAAACAACCTTTTGTAAAGACAAAGAGGGAAACTTGCTGGGTGACAAGGAGAATGTAACAGAGAGATGGGCTGAATACTTCCAGGAGTTGTTGAACAAACAGCCGATTGAAAAAGAAAAAGAAAACATCCAACAAACACCCGTAAAGCGACCGAATGGTAGTGTGAGCATACCAAGTGAACAAGAGATCCTGGAAGTGATAACTAACCTAAAAAACAATAGAAGTGCTGGAGAGGACGCAATACAGGCCGAGATGTTAAAGTACGGTGGAAAGAAGATGCATGAATTAGTAGTAGACTTAATATAGGAAGTGTGGAGAAGTGAGATAATGCCTCAAGCATGGAATATGGCACTGATATGTCCAATTTATAAGAAAGGAGATAAAACAGAATGTACGAATTATCGAGGAATTGCGCTACTAAATGTATTATATAAGATCCTAGCGACGTGTATAAAGAATAAATTGAGGACATATACAGAAGAAATTCTAGGTGAACCAAAGCGGCTTCAGAAAAAATAGATCGGTTACTGACCAAATTTTTGTGTTAAGGGAAGTGCAAGCAACAAGCCATGAATATGGACTCAATACACATGCTCTCTTTCTGGATTTTAAACAGGCTTATGATAGTATCATAAGAGAAGAACTGTATGAATCTATGTACAAGCTAGGAATTCCAGCTAAATTGATATCCTTAGTGAAGATGACACTAAAAGACACACAAAATAAAGTAAAAATACATGGAACGATGTCTAAGGGTTTTAGTGTGGCAATAGGGTTAAGACAAGGAGACCCACTGTCATCGGTTCTGTGCAATATAGCCCTGGAAGGAGTAATAAGAAAGGCAAAGTTAAATAGAACTGGAACAATATAGGCAAAAACACCAATGCTTGGCCTTCGCAGACGACTTCACCATCCTGACAAGATCAAAAAGTGAACTACAGGAAGCTACGAGAAGATTAGTGATAGCAGCAAGGAAGATGGGCCTAGAAGTAAATGTAGAAAAAACAAAATACATGGTATGGGAAGACCTTTCCAACCAGGTGGACATCTGAAACTTAATTTGGATGACGTGACTGTATTAAAGTTCGAGGAAGTTGAGCTCTTTACTTATCTGGGCACAGTAATAGCAAAAAAGCCAGGATGTGAAAATGAAATAAAAGCAAGAATAGCGGCTGGTATAAGGAGCGCTTTCTCAATTAAATCTATGCTATCCAGTAGGATCTTTTCTCGGGCAGTGAAGTTAAGACTGTATAAGACAATAGTTAGACCAACAGTTAAGTATGGATGTGAAGTCTGGACACTGAGAAAGCAAGACCAGATGATGCTGGAGGTGTGGGAGAGAAAAATCCTGAGAATGATTTTCAAAGGTAAACAGGTCGACTATATGTACATAAGAAGAACCAACAAGGAAATAGAGGAATTATATGGTGAAAAGAGCATCGTGAGTATTGTCAAAATACTCAGATTAAAATGGGCGGGACATTTGATGAGAATGGATGACACAAGAACTCCAAAGAAAGTATGGGATTCAGAATTTGGGGGAGTAAGAAGAAGAGGCAGACCAATGAACCGGTGGAAGAATGATGTAAAGGAAGACTTAGTTGGCATGAACGTGACAAACTGGGAATATAAAGCGAAAGATAGAAGAGAATGGAGTAAGGTTTTAAAACAAGCCATGGGCCTTCAAGGCCTGTAGTGCTAATTTATATTATATATACTGTATTGAAAGAATAGGGCAGCATTGAATAGTCGAACAACACCGAACCTGTGGCTCCTCTAAATATGATATTATAAATTAAAAATTGTAATCTAACCCACGATACACTTATTACCGGTATGCTCATGCGCAGGTAGCTCTATCCTTCTCGCACTATATGACGTCAGCTTGGAGCCAGAAATGTCAAATTCGAAACATTATGTACTACGTGCTTCAACACGAGCGTCTCGGGGCAGATCTGATCTTGGCTGCGAAACGGTAGCGACATCTATACTGCGTAGACGTAAACCGATCCTAGCCGTTGACGTTTAGAAATGAGGTTAGAGTTTCGTGTTTACATTACCGTTTTTTGAATTGACGTCTAAATTACGTAGCGTTAATTGGCTGAGACGCTTGACCGTTTTTGTTCCAACCGCCAACCACAACGTGTCTCCAACGTGACGTAATTGCGCAGAACGAACGAGTTTTAAGTTCTTACTGAGCATACCGGTAATAAGTGTATCGTGATCTAACCTAACCTGCCCTATCGTTACAAAAACTAACTTGAAATTTTGATTATTGGGCAATATCTTATATATATTGTCAGATACCAAAATTTTCTATTAGATAGAAAAGATTTAATTTTTCTTGTAAATTTGTTATTTTTATTTAAGCAGATTTTTAATTAAAATAGTAAATTTTGGTTTTGCCGCAAATTGGTTGAAGTTGCGCCAAGTAAAGCAGTTTTTGTTTGAGGTTTATATACTTTTGCGAAATAAAGAATGATTATTTTTGAGTGAATAATTTGATTAAATAAATTATATTATTTTGGTTTCATTGATTTTTGAATTTAAATTTTGGAAAGAGAAGATAAAATTTGAAACCTTATTTAATTAATTTGGGAAATTAGAACTCTAAATTAATGAATCAAGATATTTTGGAATTTGATACCAAAGCAGATGAGCGAATTATCTATTAAATTCGACGTTTCTAACATATTGGAATTTATTAAAAGGAAAATTTGACTTCTAACTTTAAGAGAAAAAATAAATGGAAATTAATTTTTGATAATTTGGCTTTCCAGATATCATTTGGGAATAACTCAAATATCGAGTTAATCGGAAAATTTTAAACTTAATCAGACAAGATTAGTTTGAAATATCAGTGCAATATATTCGATTGCTCAGGTTTTGTGGCCTAAAGCAACTGAAAAGAGAGTGAGAGAGAGAAGAAAGCTTATATTAAAACTGAGCAAATTTTCCGATTAATCGATAAAAACATTGCTTAATCGAGTCAGAAAATTATCGATTAATCAAATAATCGATTAAGTCGCCGGAATTTCTCATCAGTCATCACTCTTGGAACAAAAAAAATTAAAAACGCTCATTTGATGGCGGGAATAGGAGCAATGAAATAATTGATAAATTTCGAACTCGATTAATCGTTGTTTTTTTATCGATCAATCGAAACGTTTGTTAGCGCTATTAATAGCAGTTGTACAAGCGCGATTACTTATTAAAACCAGGCGTAGAAGATGTGAGATTGAATCCAAGTGATTTTGAAATGCTTTGTTAATTTGTAAATAGTTCAGTTGCGATGTTACGAAAGTCTTTCAACATTCGAATCCTTCTTATGTTAGTTTTCTTGACATTATAATTTTTAACTTTGGTGTAGGTGTAGGGTCCGTTTAGTTATCAATTTGAGAATAAAAATTTCTCCAAATGGATCTGGATTGCCATAAGTTGATTCAACATTTGAAGAAGATGAGAAAATTTTATTAAGTTTAATGTTCAGCCTTTGCCTGTTTTGGTGAAATTGGATGACTGAATCAGGTGAAATTGGTCAAATATTTTTCATTTGAAGTCACTGCTATTGTTAAAGTCATCAATAATAAGTTTAATTTTTAATGACAAAATCGATGGGCTATTGGGAAGCTGATGAAAGGACAAAAAAACAACAACTTGTATTTACAGATCTATAAGGCTTACTAAGGTATAAAGTAAAGTGTAAATAAAACACATAAATAAACGTAAAAGATCAAATAAAGAGCAGTTCTTGTATTTGTAGTAATTGCAGAGAAAACTTTTAACATCAACCCCAGCTATAGAGACATCTATACATAGTGTACACTTTAGGTGTCTAAGATTGTTAGCCGTCTTCGTCGTTTAAATTTATAGGTAGTCGACATTCGCGATTTACATTAAGTGGACGCCACCACGCGGAAGAATATTAAGTTAATGTAACACGTATAGTTGGTATAGATAGTTTTATTTATAAACCAAACGTTTGCATTTTTTTGGTGTTCTACTTTGTGAATTATCATTTCATCGAGGTTTTACGATAAAATAATTCGAAATCAATCTTAAAACATCATCAAGTGTACGTAATACAGCCGCCATGTTGTTGACATTTGGAAGCGTTACGAGCGCCACCAACGGTAAGGTAAATCGCGAATGATTGTTATCGTTCAGCAATGAAGGTGAGACTGTACGATTTAATTTTAATTAATAAGACCTGGGCGTTCTTTGACTTTTAACTATAATTGGAAGAGGTTTTCTCTGTCATCAATCAACTCCTTTTGCTAACCGTGCTATCGAGCAAGCTAGAAATGGAAAGATATTCTGTATTATCCACGATACTCACAAGATCTCCGCAAGATCCATCACGTTCGCCGACGCAATTTGAAAGATCGGACTCAAGGTACAGTAAGATTGCTTTAACGTTTGCACACAATAACTCAATTATTACACAATACAGACAAATTTAGAATTTCATGTTCAATCAACGATAGCAGTTTACACTTGCCGAAGCAATTCTACGGTTTACTTACTAAGCACAATACCGACCGACATTGTCCCATGATTTATTTAGCCATCAGGACAATGCACGATGCATGTAGGCATGACGCACTTCTACAGACCAAATCTAGTTACCTCTAAATTATACTGCCCAAGTTGAGGCAGTACTTCTCCTCAGATTTTCTTTGCCAGAACAAAAATTTCGTTAGAGCAAAAGTTGTGACGTCCTGCTTTGAGAAGCGTAATGAAAACGCTGTCAGGAACAAATAATAATACCAAAAAAGAGCAAATGGATCCCGTGAATAATTTGTATTAACGAGTTGAACGTTTTAATTACTTTTCTCTTATTAGAAACATAAATAATCAAATATTTGATTTGTAAAATTAAAAATTAGAGATGTTGATTTTGAATTGCTTGTACAGGAAAATGTCACGATTTGGTAGTACGGTTAGTTGGGATCGATAATAATATGATAAAGCTTGTGTTAACTTCCTTTTGCAGGTTATTCATGCGCGTGTTGAAGTAATGGACAGGTTAATTGAACACCATTCCTAATAAATGGGTGTATTAAGAATTGGCAAAGGAAGCAAAAAGGTGGCAACCATTTTGTAATATACTTTAAAACAAAATTAATGACAAGGCTGCCGAATTGCTGTATTTAGTCATTTTTCACGATTTTAATCCAAAATTTTTGTTAGGGAATCCGTTAATATAAAAAAAATTACAAAAAAAGCAATTTCGAGTGGATCGATACGATTGAAACTGAACTGATTAGAAAATAAGAAGGAAGTTGTATAATGGAATTCCATTTATGGGTTACTGCATTTGCTTATCAGTGGCAGATAATCAGACATACATAGAAATTGCAATTGTAGTAGCATAGGAGCAATTTTGACTTTAATCCATTACGTCCTACGAGACCGCAACCACCTGGTGCAGTTTGTACGTGACTAGAGCAATATTATTACACCCATCTTTATTCAACTCACCGTTTTCCTTCCACTCGTAGAGGTGCATTTATTTCTACATTTTTTTCCGAAATTGGAAACAGTCTGAGACCTGCAATATTTAAGATTGGGTTGCGTGACCTCAAACCACATCGAAAGTAAACTTTACGACCTCCTATAGAACAATTCACGGTGACTGCGATTAACTTATTTTAAGTCAAAACGATAATTTAATAAACTCTTTCATTTCCAACTTACTAATTAAGTTGGTGGCAAAGTTGCAGGTGACACTTTTCGGTCGCAAATTAATCAGCTTTAAATTTTTAGATATGAAATTCTAAATTATACGTTTAAAACTTAATTTACTCATCATAAAACAAAATTTATTTACCGAATGCCCCTCCCTTGCTTTATTTATTAAAGCAGCCCCTTTTATTTCGAGTTAAAATGGTTCAGAAGAGTTCGCTTACCTTGGGCCAATTTTGGTAAAGTTTTTTGATATGCACCGATAGGGTGAGAACAAAAATTACCTGAAACAAAAAGAAAAGTTAGAAATTATAGTACAATAATTATATTATTGAATAAAGAAGTGGCCAGAATCTGCAGTAACCGACCGCTGCAGTGCAGAGTTTACAACGATTTGCTCTACTAGATTTAATTATACGAGTAGTAAAGATTAATTAGTATAGTAAAACTAGAGACCATAAATATCGAATTTTCAAAAGAGCGTGTCAAAAAGTATTAAAAGAAACTCTTTATGAAAAAATCAAAACATTATGTCACGTAATAGAATAATTTTTTAAAACTTCCATCGCCATGAAGCGATGTGGACACCGGATTTAAGTTATACTGTCGCGTTAAAAGAAAGCATTACAATTATTTATATTTTAGGGTAGAAAAGTTTAATTAAAACAAAAATAAAATCAAAAACAAACAAAGTAATAGCATTTGATGATGGTTTTTCTCTAGTACGAATTTATTTGGATGCCAAATCCAAATCCCCACAATAACAAACACTAAAGCAAAAATTTCTTCATTTTGTAAAGCATCTCTGTTTGCTAAAACTTTTATAGCCAATTAAAAAAAAAAATTGGCGGCAAGTCAGTGCGGCGTTCAGGCCGCATACCTGGGCAATCAAGATTCTCTGTATACACTCACTAATACACCAACCCAAAATACAACTTACTAATGAAGTTTACATAAACATTAAGTGTGCAGTTAGCCCCATGGTACGGCTCTAGAGTCTATACCAGTGGTTCTCAACCACTTTGCAAATGCGGAACACTTATGGCAGTAAATAGAAAAATCGCGGAATATCATGTTTATTATCAACATATTTACATTAAAATAATTAATTTTTACTAGTCTACCCTTTCTTCTAGAGAGTGGCGTATTTATAAAATGTTTTGTGGGGGGCAGATTTAAAAAACGAAAGGGGATTGGTTAGAATCTCGTTAATCCATTCATGCGCGTCAGTTGTAACTAATCCTAATACATAAAATCCCAGCACGCGCCTGCTACAACGTGTCATTTTTTGATGGAAAAAACACTCTGGTGGGTCTATTTTTTTACCAACCAAAAAATATATTAAACTAAGAGTAGGACTAAAAACATTTGTCCCATATTAATCCAAAGCGGGAAATTTGAATTTGAATTGAAAAATTAGGGAAGTTTAACCTTCGGCTAGAAAAACTTGGAAAGCATATTTATTTAATTATCTTACTGCTCACGGAGTACTTTGAAAGTTAATTATAAAAATAATATAAAAATATAAAGTCAAAATTGTACACCGGGGGGTCTGGGGGGTGTGGAACACCCTCCAGTACATATCGCAGGATTTTCACTCTTTTAGAATACTCGGAGAATATAAGGGATATATAATATTACAAATTTTGTAAGGAAAAACCGGGAAATTTGAATTTTTAAGCAACAATGAATAAAATTTAAACCTTTGGCTAGAGAATATTAAAGCTTGGAAAAACATTTATTTAAGTGCCTTACTGCTCAGAGTTTAGTAGCAATTTTTACGTTACTTTGAAAGTTAACTGTCAAAATTATAGTCAAAAGTGTAAACCGGGTCGTCTGGGGGTGAACACCTTCCAGTCATTGTTTAATAAAATTCCCACTCTTCTAGAATGCCTGCAGAAGACAGAATAATTATACAAATTTTGTCGGAAAAAGTTGGAAAAATTTTTGTTTTTGAACTAAAATGAGGGAAATTAAAAGGTTCGGCTAAAGAAAATTAGAATTTGAGAAACTTATTTATTTCTATATTATAAAAAATTTTTAGAAAATATAAAAAATATTAAAAATATGTTTTAAAATATAGAAAAACGGGGATCACCCAGTAGCGGGAAAATAAATTAAATAATTAAATATTATACCGATAAAAAACAGATCCACCGTCTAGCTTCAGTTAATAAATATATAAACAAATAAATAAAAATAATTTCAAGTTATTTAAATTTTAAAACTTTGTGGTAAACATTGTTTTTATCAGAGGGGGTTTTAGGGGTACAATCCGAGTCATCCCTGGGGGGGGGGCAATTTCCTCTTAGCCCCCCTCTAAATACGCTACTGAGTCTAGAGATCAGGGATGGGCAAAGTACGGCCCGCGAAGTGTTTTAATCCGGTTCGCCAACAAAATGTTAAATTAGTTTCGTTTTAAGTATGTAAGTTTCTAACTTTAAATTCAAATATTCCGCGGAACGTCGGTGAGAGTCTAGACTCTATAGACTGATGGTTTGCTTTGTCTCTTGTCTAGACTCTACATAGATCTAGAGTCTAGACTATAGCAAAGTGACGTTACCAGGTAAGTAGAACAAATTGGAGTCCTACTTGATGTTCAAGTATATAAGACTAAATATTTAGTTAACATAGAATATTAAATTCAAAAGGCGGATAATATTGTTGAGGTTAGGCAATTGAATTAAATTTTTATTTATTATGAATATTTTATGAAATTTATAAAATGTAAAGTAAATTTTATAGTTATTAATTATATAAGGGAATTATATAGCCTCTAATCCACGAGAAAAAATGGGCACTCAAGGCGCAGCCAAGAGTCACATTTTTTTGAGAGTATTAGAGGCTTGTTAATTCCCGAATGTAATTCAACGTTTTAGGGGCTGTTCACAAATTACGTAATGGCCTTAGGGGGCGAGGGGGATTGATAATTTGTTACGATTTGTTACGGTGGGAGGTGGGGGTGTTTTTCAAAATGTTACGTAACCAAAAAATTTCTTTTTTTATCAAAAAACTAGATAGTTTTTCTAGATACCTATTAAATTTTCATTAAATTGAAAAATTATTTTTTTTTATTTTCAAGTTAAAGTTATAAATAAAAAATTTATTTTAAAAATTGTTTTAACTTTTCTTACGTTATTCTTCCCGGGGGGAGGGGATCTCGCAATTTGTTACGATCTGTTACAAAGGGGGGGAGGGGTTTAAAAAACGTCAAAAATTGCGTTACGTAATTTGTGAACAGCCCCTTATCCACGACCATGGCCAAAAAAGACCAAAAACCACAAGTAAAAATTCTGGTTTTGAGAAACGTCAGATTTGACAAATTTATTTTGATCAAGAATATCAAGGAATATAGTATTATGAATTCTAATTCACTAGTGTATTAAGAGGTCTCTAATCCACGGCAAGCAGACGTATTAAACCTTCATAATATAGTGGTCGTGGATAAAAAAATAAATAAGAAATGCTCTTAATTATTTGGGTAGAAAACAGGACGATAGAGTAAAAAAATGGCAAAATTGCAGAGGAAGATGGATATCTAACTTGGAACAAAAACGGGCGAACAGTGAATGGAATCTTGTACTAAAAAAATCTCAAATAAGAAAATATTATTAAATCTAACAAATAAATCAGTTGATTTTAATGCAAAAAAAACGTTGTTGTAGCAACAAAAAACACTTTTTCAGCTTTATTTCTTTGAATTATTTGTTAGATTTAATAACATTTTGTTATTTGAGATATTTTTTGCAGGAATTCTATCTTTGGACGTACACCGTCTCTTGTATAATAATGTCGTGTTTGCATCCCAGCTCTTGAAATTTACTCTGGATGTTCATTTTGATATTAAAATTTAAATACTAAATTTCCGACGAAGACGGCGAAATAGCAAAGTCGTGACAGCGAAATGTCCCATCCCCTAAATTGTTTTTAAATAGCTCTAAAAAATCAATTTTAAAAATTTTGGAGGGGGGGGACCAATCTGCTCTTAAAAATCATAAATTTTAATTAATCTTAATATTCAAAAAAAATTTTAATTTGATTTTAGTTTAGCATCATATTTTGAAATAAAATTCACGATTTTGTTTTGAAATCCAAGAAAATGAGGTGTACGAATTACTTCCAATTTACTGAATATTCTATTGTGAATAATAATAATGTCTTTGTTTCGCATTAATAGCCTTTGCATTTCTAAATTTCTATGCGCTTCGCCCATAGTAATATTAACATGACATGTATTATGCCTTTATGTTATACACATATAGTTCCTTCTCCGTCTCTCCTCTAAAGGATTCTCTTCTGTATATCAGTAATTTCTTCCTGATACTGATACGCAAGTTTTTTTGTTGCAATTAACTCAGGTACTTTAAAAAAAAAATAGATCTTGGTTTTGTAAACCGTGCGGTGTCCGCTCGGCCTAAGAAACAAACGAGTTCCGTATAATAGTTTTAAATTTTGTAAATTTGAGAAAGTAAGTTACGGTAAATTGTAATTAAGGAAATACGTGGTAGAATAAGAACTAAGAACACGATTCGCCGTGCTTGATAAACATAAGACAAAAGTCTAAGGAAGGTGCTGGAAGCTACGTCAAAGTTTGTCTAAAAGAAGCTAATACTTTTAGATAAACAAAGCAATTGTAATTAACATTTCTAGTTCAAACAATTAAAATTACAAATTTAATAAAGGTGAGCAAACTACATAAAATATGTAATTTGGAAAGAAATTACATCCTAATTATAATTACCTCTGTCAAATTACAACTAAAGGAGCGCATAAAAATTTGAATGAAAAGGGTTAATTAAAATGTCTTTTTTTTTGGTGAAAAATTTAATTATAGTCGTGCCACCCACACCCTAACTAATTGTCTTAGCGTAAAAAAGTTTCGCGCAAATGCCTTCTCACGAACTAAATTTTGTTCAATTTCTACTACAACGGCGTTCTAAGGAAAAACAAAGCCTCAAAAAGTGCAAGAAAAAGAAAATAATTCCCTGTAGGGCGATGGAAATAATTTATACTAGAGTGATAACAAAGAAATCCTTTAATGCCTAGAAGCTTTTTTTCTTAGATTTAAATCATTGTGCCTTAGTTGTAGACATTTTACCTCCTAATATGATTTTAAAATTTGAGAAAATAATTGCTCGTTAACAACGCAAATTACGGAATCGAATTAAAATAACTAAAATTGGAGAACTTTTAAAGCTTCTAAAATAACAACCTGAGTGAAATTTGGATTTAAGTTTATTTAATGTAGGTACAGGTTATTCAAATTTAATTCGTTTTATGGATTTTCTCGTTTCCCAATTTTCACATATATTTTTTTTAATTGCCTCGTTTGTGAATGCGACGTGTAGATCTGAGATTTTAAACGGCAAACATTAGGAAGTTTTAATTAAAAAAGGAAGAAGATCTTGGAAGTTTTATAAAATCGCAATCAGAAATAAAAAAAATATAAAAATACAGTACAAGTTATAACATAAATTAAATCTTTTAATTATTTAAATAATTTTTCATTCCCCCTTTCCGAAATTAAGGAAAGCAACTCCTCTCTTTCATGACTATACTCGTTCCCCAATCAAAACTACCTATTGTTAAACAATAATCAAAAAAATATATATATATATATTATATTAATTGATAAAAGTAAAAGTAATGACAGTAAATATACAAAAACATCACTAAAATATTGACAAACCACTAAAAGCATTCAAAAACTCTTGTTTTTCCTTCATAAATTGGATTTATCATAAAACTTTAATTTTTATTTAAATTAGTTAATATTGATTTCATATGTTAAATTCAAATAAATCAACAATTGATTTACATTTGCATTGCAATCTCTCCATATTATGTAATCGTTAATTTTTTATAGGTAATAAATTTGTAATCACCAAATTACTCACGTTATTACCTAATCAAAATTTCAACATTTTTTATTTTCTTCTAATTCAGCTTTTATTTTCGAAACTTAATTTTTTAAATAATATTTCTTCGAATCACAATCCAGGGGAATCCTTTCAGCAATATATTGCTGTATGTTGTGGCTTTTTTTTGAGAGATTAAATTAGTTAAAGAAATTTTTGATCTTTTTTCTCAGGGTAAAATTTAATGTTGAGATGTTCTCGGCGTATGAAATGTAGCTACGTCCGTGCATTGTGGTTTCGGGAGTTTTCACTAAACGTTGCATTAAATAAATAATTTTCATGAAAATTCATATTTTTCAGCTAAAGATACTCAAATATAAAGCCGATTAAATTTTCAGCAGTAACTCGTCTGGTGTGGAGACAACCTACAATGTCGTGACATACTGAGAATAATTAATGAAGAGGTTTTTCCCTTTGGAATTCCGTAATTCTAAGAACAAATTTCTTAGCATTTCTTTCTCACCGTTTAGGGTTCAAATTCAAATTAGAGGCGCAAAATTAGTTAGGGTAAAGCAAATTCAAATTTTTTTTGGTCTATAAACCACCTAGACGAAACTATTTTGATGGATTCAAACCATACGGATCGGATTCCCCGAAGGGTTTCACATGTGTTTGGTCACGTAAGTGTCGCAAGTTTTCCCAACTCAGAAATTAATAAATGGAACGCAGTTGTGTTCCCGAAAATTATCTATAATTAAATTAACATTCAACAATGTAGTAATTATGAGCGTCCCTTTGTATCGCAAAGCGTAATCTTTTTAATATTAATTAAAATTATTATGCACGCAAATATCAAAAGAAAACATTTAATTATTTTCTTTCAACTTCTATAGTAATTGAAAAACAACAGTTTAGAGTTAAGCGCAGAATTAAAATGAGGTCCAAGTGGTATTATAATTAAAAATAATTTTCAATTAATTTATGCTGATTATAATTAGGGAATAAATAGGTAGGTATGGAGCAGTAATAAAGGCCCCGCTAACATTATTTGCCTTAATTAATTGCAGATAATATGAGAAACGCCGATTGGATTCTGTGTTAATTGAATTAAAGCTTTTATGATTTTAGTTCAGCGAAGGGTGAATAACAACTACTAAATTCACTGATGGTGTGCACAAAGTTAGAAATATTAACACGTTCGTTACGTTACCAAAGCAAAGTTCATTAATGAAAATTAAATTTTCTCCCGAAGATTAGAAACGAAAATATTCCTTTATAAAACATATATAGGTGTATTGCGGTTCAAATAAAGCTAATAAAATAGTCCCTGAAAGGAGAATTACAAAGATTTCTGTAATTTCATCTTTGGAGACATTGAATTTCATTTACAGAAACATAAATCACTTTGCCAGCCCTATGAAGTGTTGAACTTAAATGGTTATTTCCGACTTTTCCAAATATTTCCAGCTACGATAACTGAATAGAAAGATTCGGTGCTTTACGGTTTACATTATACTTTGAATGATCCAAAAATTATCCTTTAATTTCGCCTCCTATACGTTGTAAGTTTTTTCTCAATTTTCCGCTCCACCCAGCTGCACTTTTCTATCATCTTACCTACATTATTACGTCAAGTGGCCGTGCAACATCTTGAAATTTTCCTTGGTCCGAAACCGAGTTTGAACAATTCGGATCTGGATGAAAAAAAGCTGCAAGACCTACATTTTATTTAATAATTTAATTAAGAACAATGAGCATCCGAGTTTTCAAACGATAAAATTAAATTAAACATTCAGCGTTATGTTTCATTTATTTTTATGAGGTACTTCCAACATCTTTTCGAGTTGGAATTTTCTTTGAGAAAGTAGATAAATTTTTAAAACTATCAAATAAAAATTGTGAAACATCATAACAACCGTTTTATTGCTACCTTGTAATAATACAATGTAGCACTTGTACTATACTAGACTATCCTCGAAGAGAATGTGACATTTTAAAATATTGACTTTACGTGATCATCAAACTACCGTAGTTTAAAACTGCAACGTTTGCTTTATATACCACAGGCCAATTAATATATTTAATGCCAAGGATAAAATGTAGTTCGCTGCTGCTTTTGGCACTAAAATTTTATTAGTTCATTAAAGTTGTCTTTTCCTAAATTCAGAACTTCCACTAAATGCGCCCGAATAACCATTGCCATTTATTTTTTCTCTGTAGGACTAGGATGGCAAACTAATTTAATTTCCGGTTCAGATAAATTGGTGCAAGAATTGTAATGTTGCAAATGCGTAGTTTCCAGTGTTAAATTTTGATTTTGAACTGCTTTGGAACTATAGTTGTAGCCATACAATTGACATTAAATTCCATGGTCTCGAAGAGTATTCGATATTTATATTTGAAGTTTAATAAAATTAAACTAGATGGAAAGAGAAGGCTTTTAGTTTTTTGCTATTCATACAAAAATCATTCGTGGTTGTGGAAGTGCATCAACTCTACCCTTTGAGTTTATCATGTTTATCATTTGACCTAATTATTTCATATTATTGGGAATAATTTACGTGCGTGTGGTTAAAATTAATTAATTCAGCAAATATATCATTTGCAAAATTTCTTTTTATTTCCATCGAAAAGCACATTATTCTCATCAGAGAATCTACTTCTTTCCTCTCGAATAAAAATAAGATACATTTTTATTATTAGTGAGCTTCCATTCAATAAACTATCACAGAACATGCAAGATAATATTACTTAATCTTAGAATGAGGGGGAGGGGGGCATAATGAGTATGGAATAACCTAGGATAAGAATAGGAATAGAAATATTCCTTATAGAATTAGGAATAAATCTGGCAAAAACTATAATAATCGTTTAATATTCTGTTTTAGAGCATAATAGTGATCTCAATAACTGTGATTTAAATCTCAAACTTAGCTAACGCGTGTAATAACATATTTATCTGATTAAGCAAAGTGGCAAGTTGAGGTAAAAGCAGAGCTGTTGCCACTTACTATGGGCCGGTTGTACCAACCTCGTTCAAAGGTCGTTCAAGGTGAACTTCGGTTCAACTCAAAAATTGCGTTGTTCCAACCCCAGTTAATCTTGAACTGCAGTTCAAATCCCCGTTCACGAAAACCAGGTAGAACGGTCGTTCAAGAAAAGTTAAACTGGTTTCAAGCAATGGAAACATGCGCAAATGTCACTTCTATAAAATAATGACAGTTTATATCTGTTAATTTTAGTTATCAGTGTATGGTTATGTGCGAAAACTTTGTTTAAAATTTGCGAAAGTTGGGTTTTAATTTAATTTAATTTAATTCTGTGATACTAATTCATTAATAATAATGTCATTTTGTTTTAATGTTAATTTTAATTTAAAAAAATTTAAAAACAATTTTTTCCATCCTTGGACTTAAATCGGATGCAATTGGTAGAGATGGTATCTCATCCAGGTTGCTGAAACTTGTCTTCCCTTTTTGTTTGCACATTTTCACTCATTTGATCAAATTCTGTTTTGAGACATCGTCTCTACCCGAGTTATGGAAGAAGTCGATTATTATTCCTCTCTCGAAAGTCAATAATGTGAAAAGTTTTAGTGAGCTAAGACCCACCAGTATCCAACCTGCGCTCTCTATAAGGTTCTTGAATCGTTTATGCATCGGCAGCTGCTGGAATACATCGAAGGGATGGGCATTCTGCCCAAAATTCAATCTGGATTCCGGACTGGCTTTAATACGGCTACTGCATTGACGAAAGTATCGAATGATGTCATTGGTAATATGGACAACTCCAAAGTGACCGTTGTGGATGCGACAGCTCCGCTCTTAAGCTCCTCATTAATTTCTTGGATGGAAGAACACAACGTGTAAAACTTCATGGTAGTATTTCTGACGAACTTGTGTGATGATACGTGTGGTAGCACAGGGTAGCTTATTGGATCCTTTGCTCTTTGTGATTTTCACATCGGATCTTCCTGAAGTTCTGCCCGATGAATGTGATTCTCATCTGTATGTCGATGATACTCAGGTGTATACTTCCGATAATCTTAAAGTAATAATCTTAAAATCTACGCTGGTCTACTGAAAATGGCTTGGTACTTCATCCAGGTAAAACAGTGTGCCTCTGCATGGGCAGTGGAGGCAGCCGAGCTATTGCTGACAGTGTAAGACACACTGATATTCTTCTTGATAATAAAGTCATCGACCTTAGGGAAAAGGCGAAAAATCTTGGTGTGATATAGGACTCTGCCTTGAACTTCAAAGATCATGTCAACGTGATATGTAGTACGGGTTATTACAAACTCAAGTCGTTGTACAGGTACAAGCTATTTCTTCCGTCACACGTCAAATGGAACCTGGTTCAAAGTCTCGTGTTGTGTCATATTGATTACTGCGCTACTGTTCACTATGGTTTCCTTACATGCTTGTTAAGGAATAAATTGCAAGTGCTATAAAACTCTTGTCTAGGTTATGCCTTCAACATCAAACGTTGGGATCACATCACTCCGATCTACAACACATTGAAATACTTATATTAGAATCCCGGTGTGAACTCCAGTTTGCTGTATTCTTATTTGGGATCTTTAATCAGGACGACCTAACTATCTATAGCACCTTTTGAATAGAAGATCCCTCTGCCACAATCTAAATCTAAGAAATGGTAGCAATCTATCGGTTCCTGTGCACAAGACCTCCAAGTTTGAGGGATCTTTTGAGTACTGCGCTTTTAGAATCTTCAACAGATTTTCTGATCTCTTCCTGAATAGTGAAACCAAGCTCACGTTTAAAAAGAAGGTGATGAATTGTCTGCTAGTTGCTCAAATCAATGGTGCCTAAATCTCGGTACAGGTTGAAAATCAGCTTGCTGAACCAGTACCCGTTAAACTAGTATGTGTTTATCAATTGTAAATGATTTGTACATATTGTTTAATAAATATTATTATTACTTTAAGATGGAATGATTAAAACTATAAAAATTAATTTTGAATTTTAAATCAAATGACACGTGACAATGCATTTTGGAAGTATTGGGAGCAATATAGGAGTACCATTACACCTAAATGTCGTCTAAACTCCGTTCAACTAAACGCCATCTGAACCTCTATTGTACAACCCAAGAAACTGTGAACCTAGTTGAACTGAACTGCAGTTGAACTGCAGTTCAGTTGAACCAGCGTTCAAGCGAAGTTGGTACAACCGACCCTATATCAAACTAAAGCAATAAATTGAAATTTCTTGTTTTTAGTTCAAATTATAAACACAGGGTGTTCTACGGAGCACTTTCCGAAGGCGTCGAAATGACATGTCATAAGGACAGTACAGGGGGGGGATTGAACCTCACTCATAACCTTAAGGTTATTATGGCCGTAGCTTATTCTAGCTACTGAGAATTGTAATAATTCAAAGTTAAATCAATATAATTATATTGATTTAACTTTGAATTATCTTGTTTTTAAGGTAAAAATTTGAACAATAAAAATTTGAAGTCTCCGTACTTCGTAGAACCATCATTTTCCTGAACTGACGCTTACTCTTAGTTCAAATTAATGATCAAAAAGGAAATTTTTTTATTTTCTTCCAGTAGATCAAAACATAGCAAACGTTTATAAAAAGTTCTGCATATTTTCTCATTATAAAAACTTTATAATTGATAGTTCTAAGCATAAATTGCCACTTTGAAGTGGCAACGATCCATCTGAAGTGTGAATCTCAGCTGGCAATCATGACCCAATACTTATTTAAATTATTTTTTATTTAATAGTAAAGCCATGAGCGCTCACAGAATTTTATAACAGGGACGGCGCCAGCATTTTTGAAATGGGTGGGCACAAATTAGCCCAATAAATTTTCGAGTGCACTGGAGGGTATTCCATGCCCCCCAGACCCCCCGGTTTGAAAAACACAAAGTTTCTCAATCGCTTCTTACAATTAGTGGGATACTGGAAGGTATTTTACAATCTACAGACCCGCTGTGATGTATTTATGTATATGTTACGGTCAATGACGTAAATTGGGCATTGACGTCAATGGCCGGACAATGACGTCAACGCCCATTTACGCTGGCCATTAACGTCATTGACCGGCCATTGACGTCAACGCCCGTTAACGGTGGGCAATGATGGAAATATTTTCATATGATCGTAATATTTACGTCTTTGGCCGGTCAATGACGTTAATGGCCAAAATGGATTGGACAATGATGATATTATAGAATAATTACTATAAGGAACAGCAAAATGGCGATGCACTTCAACTAGGGATAATTATTTGTCTTGCACGTATTTTTCCGTGTAGGGAGCGATCACTTTAGGGTGGATCCATGATTTGTTGTGTTTGCGTCAGCCAAAGCGGCCCGGAAGAAATAATTAATTAAATTTAATTACTTAATTCGTTTTACGGTGACTCCGCGCTTTGCTGTAGTAGCACCAGCCAAAACTGAAAGAGTGATAGAATATAGAATCTCTAGAATAGTAATTTCATCATTGTCCACCTTGTATTGGATATTAACGTCATCGCCCGGGCAATGATGTAAAAACCACATATACAATTTTAAATGTCAACATTGCCCAAAATGTATAGTCATTGACGTCATTGGCCGGTCAATGACGTTAATGCTCAACTTATCTGGGCATTCACATTATTGTCCGGCCATTGACGTTAATGGCCGAATTGTCAACATTGACCGTAACATATATACTGACCAACTTTTTATTTTTCCAACCGGGGAGGGGGGGATATTTGTATTAAGTTGTATTCCATAATCAAGTTACTGTGGGAGGCTCCATTGAAAGGTATTTCATACCGTCAGATCCTCCGGTGTAAAAGTTCCCTTTTTAATAAAACTAATCAAAAACTATGCACACAAATTTTTTGTTGTTCAAACCGGGGGGTCTTTAAATTTGTTGACCTAGTAACTTAATTATGGAATACAACTTAACACAATTACAGGGGTACTGGAGGGTATTTCATGCCCTTTGTCTTACTGTTTTATGTCTCTCAGACCAGTCTCAGAAACGACAGTGCCAACAGCAGTGAAACTTACATGTTAATCCCAGCGATGACGGCAGCATTTTTTAAATGGGTGAGCACATATTGAGCCCAATATATTTGGGGTGAGCAGGAGCATACAAAATGTATGAATAAACTTAAAAAAATACATTATTGAAATAAGCATCTAAAAAATTTGGGTGGGCAAGTGCCCACCACTGGCGCCGTCACTGTTTTATAGAGGGGGAAATTGGGTTAAAAACTTAATATTTAAAATAAAAAAAGTTTAAAAAGGCTTTCCCGCTTACTAGGTTGCGAGCGTTGGATTGAGCTCATAGCAGTCAGCATCGAGTTCGGCAGCAGTTTTTCGATCCCTACACCTTTTTTTTTCCAAAATTTTTTCTCAAACAAAATTAATTAAATTCGATGAAATGTTAACCACTTTTTTGCTTCAAATAAATATTTGTTTGACCAAAAAAATGTATTGAAGTCAAAAGGAATTTGTTTCCTTTGATAAAAGTTGTTCAAACAAAATGGTTTTTTTTTCAACAAAATGTTTTTACTGTGTAGCCTGCCGGGCGTATCCTTTTCGTCATACTGCTGGCAAGTGGAAAAATTATTTCCTCAAAATTACTTTAATTGATACCATTGTTCAGTGCCGTACTAAGCAGGTGCAAACGTTTATTTTTAATTTTTTTTTAAATGGTAAAATATCAGGAATTTTTGCTTGAAATATTTAATTGAAGTCCACGAAAAGTTTTGCAATATTTACAATAATAAAAATAACATTATTATTTTACGAATATATTATTCATTGTAAAAATGGCCGATAAACAAATTTAAACAATTGATGAGCAATACTGATAGAATTAGCTGGATGAGAATATTCTGCATTGAAATCCAATATCCATAAATAATATTATTTTATTAGTTGAAATACAAAAATATTTTTGATTGTAGCAAAATCACTAAAAAAATATGATTGTGTTATACTCAGCTATCCAGACATTATTCCAAAAATTGCTCATAGTTAAGAAAATTTTTAACTAAAAATTTCTTTATTTCCAACACGACACTTTCTTTTACAAAAGATATAATGTGGTAGATGGATACCTTTGTAGTGTACTATGTATCTGCATGTAGATACTGAAAAAGATCTGTTAAAACACCGGTATAAGGAGAGCTATTATGAAAGTTGTTCATTGTGTGAAGAGAGAAAGCTTTTCGTGCAAAACTCTCATTCAAATAATGTTTCGAGATTCATCATCCTTATTAACATTCGTGAAAAAGAAACGTGACTTGACAAAAATGTCCAACGATAGAATGGGATTGATAAAACAATTGAGTGTAAACTAAACTGTTATGTCGGATATGAGTGCTCCTTATCGGCTCGAATGTTGTCTTTGAAGGGAGGTCTACATTCAATATTTTCTAGGGAGCAAACAAAGATTATTGACGAAACAACGTTATAATAATTCCATTTCCGACATGAAAACAATCGTATTCTCTTTAGTAAATTTCATTTTTATAAATATTAACATTTTAATTAGAATTAGACTGTTCGAAGTGTCTAACGAGAAGGGATAAATACGTCATAAGGGAGTTCTTAATTAAAATTTCCGACGAGACTTTTTGATCTTTCCAATCTGCCAAGGTGAAAGAAAGATTATCCGCGAGAAAGCAATTAAATTACCTATAATTAAAAGAAAACGTAGAAAAAACACTTTCGTGATTAACATGGAATATTGTCTCTCTTTTTTTTTTGAATTATTTTGTCCAAAAGCAACGACTTGCATAAAGCCGCAATGCAATCAAATATGCAGAGTGTGAAGTCATGCGAAATTGCACTTAAGCACTTGAGCTTATTCGACCATGTCTGAAAGTAACTCATTTTGGTAATGGAGTGACAAAATTGTTTTCACATTTAACGAATTTGAATAACAAATTGGATGAATATGTAACGCTAATAGGTAAAAACGTTGGACAACTGTAAAGGGTTAATGAAACTGCGGTCTATATAGTAGGTAAAAGTTTAAAAATGTGTAGGTATGGAAAGATCCGAGCTCATTCGAAATAATGTTCATTAGGGGACTCGAAATGGTTCAATCAAATAAACATATTTGACGCCTAAAATCTAAATCGATAATTTTAAGAGTCTGAAGAGCCCATTTTCTTAACTAAGTGTCAACAAAACCATAACTAAGTCTTAACGTACAATGTACATATTTACTTTTTCCCACGCTTTAATTGCTCTAAAAACTTTGTTAAAAATACAAGCTCCGATAGAAAAGAAGTCCTAATACAAGAAAAAACAATTAGGAACCGAGGAAGGAAAATAAATTTAAAAAATTCTCCCACTTGGAGGTTTTCACAATAAAATTAAAATTAAAGGAAGCAAAAGAAAACTTTTACCTGTGCAATTTCACTCTCCGCCATGTGAAAGAAGGTAAACGACTATCAACTATTACTAGCAGGTGCGTGAGGGCACAAAAATACAAAACAGAAAAGTTGAAAGGGCATGGAACACTCGAGTAATCACGTCAAACTCACATCTTTGGATAAAAATGCGAAAAAACTAATTTGTTGTGACGATTTGCGATTGTTTACATTCGTTAAAAGCCACTATTAAATTCTACGTGATATAAACGGTAAAGGGTCAAGAGATGTACTCGCGTCGCGACGCTAGTTCGAATGCTGGGCTCGTTGTAACGTCGACACCCCCACCTACGTGAAATCGATCATCGAAGTCTCCTTGCGCGGTGGTGGCTTAAATTTGCTCCATTCTCAAAGAATTTAATAAAAATTAAAAATAAATTAGCGGAAAACACGCTAAATTTAAACAATTTAAAAAAATTACATTATTGCAATTTAGGGCGTTTATTTCGAATTTTAATTAGAATTCGTAGGCACAAAAAGTGCTCTAATTTTCTTGTAGAAAATTAACTTTCTACGACGACGACTCATTTTTCTTCCAACAAAAGAACTAATTATTATAAATTCCGTGATGAGGGGTTTGTTGGAGGTGTAGTTCGGGTGGAAGAATGGTGTGTAACAAAAACTACGCTAAGGGTACGACTGCGAAACAAACCCTAAACATTGCACCCTATTAGTGATTTAGGGTCGTGCCACGATAGTTTTGTTAAAAGTTGTGATACCGAGGTCGGACGTGGGAACAAAGTCAAATGTAGAACGCCTCGATTTTCGCGTGATAGAAAAATGTAATACGGGAACAACAATAGACGGCAAAAGGAACGAAATGGGTTGGTTATGCAATGCAAAGCTGCTATTCGCGGATGCATTATTACAAATAGCGTAACAGATTCTATTTAGTAAAATAACTTTATAAACTTGTACAATGCACTATTATATTATCGAGAAATCCTACACAGTTTTAAGTTATTTTATTACAAAATCATGCAGAAGTTATTCAATTTAAACGCTTTAGTTCCTCTATACTCCATAAACGATGCAAGCACATTTTCTATGCACGTGTACTGGAAATGAGGAAATTTCTCTTTACCCGCAATAATTGAATATTAGGTTCATGTATTCATAGTGAATAAACTATTCATCTATTACATATTACCTATTATACTAGTTATTTTAAAATAAGTTGAATGAAATCTAAAATCTGTACACTGAAAAAATTAGTTCATCATATTAATAAACAAATTCATCAACACAATGATTTTTTTTCATCAATATGATGAATTTTGTTTATACCAGCGCAAAAATTATGAATTTTATATGTATCTATTTTTCAGTGTAGTCATCTGCATTGCTAAATTTTCAACATTTATCTTCCACATTTAAAAATGCATTTTAAAATTGTACATTTATTTTGCAACACTCGGCACATTCGAACTGAAGTTATAATTTAGGTAGTTGTTGAGTCTATTCCTTTTCCTGAATGTTAATTACATCCCTAGTAGCATAAATATCTATTTTGTCATTTAGGGAAAACAATTATTTTAAAAGCAAAAGATGACGGGTGCACCAAAGTACTATACTATTTTTTTTGGTCTAAAACCAGTGTCGATGGTGAAAGACGTTTCAAAACAAGACGTAAAAAGCTAAATTAAAAAGATTGAAAATTTTTGTAGCCCCCCCCCCCCCTATCCACAAATATGGGACCTAGTGGTGCCTATGAGAGTGAGTGGCAGAAAGTACTTCACTTTAATATAATTTAATAATTAGGTTTTTTCGCTTTCAGAAAATGTAGTAAGTACCTATGTCTCATTCGGAACTAACGTCCTTTTTGTGGCTCATCTGGATACATGTATAACGTAAGACGTTTAATTTGCCTACTTTTAGACTTTTAGACTTTATAAATGTATACGCCCTCCCCCAATAATCTTACGTAAAATTAATTATTGCCTAATGAGAAGCCAGATCGAATCGGATCAAAATAATTTTCGGTACCTATTAACCCTTTCAGTCACTCTTTAATTCTACTGAAGGAAAAATTTTGCTATATGCACCATTGATTAATTGAATTTTTTGGAAATTTTTGATGAAAATTGCAATGCCCTAGCTACCTCCCCGGGGTAGTTATGGTATGTAATCAAATAACTACACTTTTTTTTGAAAATTAAACATTTCTCTTTATGTTTTTGAAGTTTTCAAACTGATATCGCAATAGTAGCAGTTTTTATAAATGATTTTGCAGCGTCGCTGTAATGCAGTATAGCAGTATAACGTATAAATGCACAGTGTAATGTACATTTATTGTTGGAAAATATTCTGCAGTTTCACCTTTTAAACACCAAATGCTACCATTATCACTAATCTTACAAGACTGATGTATAAACAATTAATTAAAGTTAGAATCAACTGATTCTAGCGTCTAGTTCTCTTGCAAAAAAATATTAATTTTAATGTAGCCAATTGACTACAAGGTGACCGAAAGGGTTAATGTTAAAAGTGAAATAAATAAATTAAAATATTATGAACTTCAATATAACAAGTTAATTCAAATAATAAAATAGAAAGCGATAACCGTCGCTGAAACCTCAAATATAATTTCTATTTTATTATTTGAATTAACTTGTTAAATTAAAGATTTTAATATTAATTCTCACAACTTAAAATTTATATATGTTACGGTCAATGTTGACAATTCGGCCATTAACGTCAATGGCCGGACAATAATGTCAATGCCCAGATAAGTTGGGCATTAACGTCATTGACCGGCCAATGACGTCAATGACTATACATTTTGGGCAATGTTGACATTTAAAATTGTATATGATGAAATTACTATTCTACAGATTCTATATTCTATCACTCTTTCAGTTTTGGCTGGTGCTACTACAGCAAATCGCGGATCCACCGTAAAACGAATTAAGTAATTAAATTTAATTAATTATTTCCTCCGAGCCGCTTTGGCTGACGCAAACACAACAAATCATGGATCCACCCTAAAATGATCGCTCCGTACACGGAAAAATGCTTGCACGACAAATAATTGTCCCTAGTTGAAGTGCATCGCCATTTTGCTGTTCCTTATAGTAATTATTCTATAATATCATCATTGTCCAATCCATTTTGGCCATTAACGTCATTGACCGGCCAAAGACGTAAATATTACAATCATATGAAAATATTTCCATCATTGCCCACCGTTAACGGGCGTTGACGTCAATGGCCGGTCAATGACGTTAATGGCCAGCGTAAATGGGCGTTGTTTTTAATGGTATTGTTTTTAAAATTGTTAATTAATTAAGCGATAAGTTGATGATCTGAGGTTTCTAATGTATTTTCTCAGGATTGTTGTTTTTATATTTGTAAGACTACCTTATTGGTAAATGATGTAGTATTATTGTTTTGACATTGTTGTTGATGATTGTATTTGTAGATCCTGAATAAGAATTGTTTTATTATCACCTAATGTCCACTATCCCCACGAATTCAACAGATAGAAGTTATATAATGGACACGATTGAAGATCATAATATATAAAAAATCTGATGTGGACAGCACATAACTTCCTTGTAATTTTTTTATAATAATTGTGCAAGAATCTCGTTAATCTATTTATGCGCGTCATGAATTACGACTTTTGGCACGGACAATCGCAACCAAAAATAGGAGGTGCACAACTAGATGTTATAAGTGTCTTAAATCCAAAATTTCAACTATCTACGACCTACCGTATTTGAGTTATGCGACACACAGACGTCCGTACGTACGTACAGACGTCACAACGAAAACAGTCAAAATGGATTCAGGGAAGGTCAAAACGGATATTTTCGTCAAAATCTGGAAACCGAAAAAAATCGGGATTACAATACTTCCTTGTTTTACAAGGAAGTAAAAAGCTAATCGATATCTGAGATAGGAAGAAAGATAAAAATCCCCCCCCCCCCCCCCCCCGGAAAAGTTATTAAATTAAGAATAATTTAGTAATCAGATAATTCCTTTGAGAGGACCCAGAAAAGATTTAAGTTGTTCTTCAAGTACAAATTAAATTAATAAAGAGCAGTGCGACTTTTAAGCCGCACAATCTCGGCAATCTATTTATACACAAAAAGCTACAATACAGCTTGTAAGTTACAGATGAGATTTCTAGTTACTCCAGATTATTTGTGCCGTAGTTAGAATTTACGTTAATGAAAATTGATTAATTAGGGATGCGTTACGTAAGGAAAGACATTCAGAAATGGCTTTTTATATAAATGTCAATATTATATCAATCAATTATTCTCAATTTCAAGTTTCACATCTTGCAAAAACAATTAGGTATTATTTTACTTTTAGTGTCCTCAATTATCAATATACCTAATTTACCCCAAACTTGATTTGTTATTCAATTGTCAAACATAAAAATTCACTTTTTTGGTAAACAATTGTTTTACTTACTATAACTATACTATAAAACAAAAGAACCTCAATTTTATTTCTAATTGTTCTTAAAAATTGATCAAGAATGCATTTGTTTAAATCTAAACGAATTTTACTAAAGTAAATATATGAGTCTGAGAGTATTCCATCCTCCCAGACCCCCCCCCCCCCCGGTCTGCACCAGTTTAATCTGCTTTCTCTCTCTGAATTTTCTTCTTCCTTTACACATCCTTAAATAAACTTGACAAAACATAACTTTAATAAATCAAAAATCTGTTATATTGGTTCAGAATATTAAACACTAGCTTATCGAATAACATGTTCCAATATTGTTCAGGATTTTTGTCATGAATTTCACCTTCTCAGATTAAGGTAAATAAAGAAAAATTACAGAAATTCGAAGCGTTGTTACTTCGTGTAGCGTTCCACGACTAGCTGCTAATCACAATAATATCAGACTTACAGTAAACGACTTTTCAATTTCTAGAACGTTAAAAGCAATTCATATTAACGTCATTTTGGTAAATGTTTTAAGAAAAAGAAAGATTACAATTTTTCTTATACAATCTCCCCTATTTTACGTTACCTTATCGAATATCTTGACTCCTGATTTATTTTTTATTATCGTAGTGTATGCACAGACGAGCTTTACAGGGTGGATTTTACATAGGGCGTCTCAGCGTCATAACGAAATAATACGCTACAGTCGGAAGTCAATAGAATTTCGTGAGGGTGCTCCCAAGTATGTTTGTAAAGCATGCAAGGTAATATTTGTTTTAGGTACGGTTGCATAATAAAACCAGTAAAGAAGAAGCATTGAGATTTTTCAATTTTGAAATTAATTAAATGAAGCAAATATTAGTACAAATTTTAAGAAAATAGAAAATTATTCCGGTACAAATCTGCAAGCATGTAAAATTTTGCTTAATCAAGCAAAGCGAGATTAAAATTATTGCAATGAAGCATTCTAAATCATCAATATTAAATTAAATTAAATGAGCGTACTAATTCAATTACATAGCTAAACTTCTTTAACCTCTGTGACCACAACCACGGAATAATGCAAATAACCAACATATCAATTCTGATATATCGGGTTCAGGTAAGACAAGAATTTGTTATTTAATTATTAGGAATTTAAGTTTTCCAATCAGTGAGATACACATCAAAGAGATTTGTGGTTTCGAAATTTAGATAGCGTCCAATATGACCTTTCTCATGAACAAATTTCTCTTTCGATATCAATAGTAATACAGCAAGGACTTAATGTTTGAATTTGTAATTGAAGTTGGTAAACAAAACTGTATTGTTACTTAGCAACATACGAAAGCTTTAATTCTTGCTTACAAACAAACATTCGAGTTTGATTGATTGTGTACATACATACATCAGTATTCAGACACACACGTCTTGAATACGTTGAATGTTGCTATGTATTAAAACAGAAGAAAGCTTTGCAGTGCGTTTTCCTATTATAGAACCTAAATACTATTATAAAGTTGTTACCTACATTAATCAGCGACTGTCAATAATCAATAGCATCAATATGCTTTCAATTGGTAAATCGTAGCCAATTAAACAGTGTATTGCCTTATATTCTCGTCGGTTGCACCAGTTTCTATGTCCTCCTGAATAAAATTTAAATCAAAACAAATTATTTTAATAAAATTCCTACATTCTTAGTAGCTTAAATAACTATTATCTTTCTGACAAGTCTGTCTAAAAGTGTTTAGTGCGGTTGTATTTCTATTTACATTTTTTAATGGGAATGTCCTCTACTACAATAATTATGTCCCACTTAATTAATACAGAAGTGAAAACAATGCAACCTCCATTCACGAATGTCAATGGGTTGCATACAGTGAGTGTAGAAAGTATTCGTCACCTCCTATATTACCAATGTAAATTGCTCATTTTGAAACCGTTTTTTGACATATAAAAATCACTTTTACAGCAAAACTTTTTAGACATCTTTTATTAAAAACTTCATTATCTTTAATTTTGTATCTATACATTTTTCTATTTTGTCGCCCCGTTTTTGACTGGCAGCGACTTAAACAAGACTCTGAAAATTACAAAAAATATCGTCTCCTGTATCTCAAAATCGGTGCAACAAAATGGAAAAATGTATAAGTAGTTTTTATGAAAAATTTTATTAACTACATTTTTGCTTATATACATTTTTCTATTTTGTCACACCGTTTCTGAGATACAGATGATAATATTTTTTGTATTTTTCAGAGTCTTGTTTAAGTCGTTGCCAGTCAAAAACGGGGGGACAAAATAGAAAAATGTATAGATATAAAATTGAAGACAATGAAAGTTTTAACAAAAAATGTCTAAAAAGTTTTGCTGTAAAAGCAATTTTTATATGTCGAAAAACGGTTTCAAAATGTTCAATTTACATTGGTAATATAGGAGGTGACGAATACTTTCTACACTCACTGTATAGTCTTCAGTGTATTATGAAGAAGCAGGTACATTAATAATTTTTCAGTTGCATAAACATTTCTAAAAAAAACTGTAATCGGAACTGCAGTTTTCAGTTCAATAAATTCCACCGGAACAATTCGTCCCTGTTCATAGAATTTGTTAATTTTCTACCTCTTCTCATTTCCTGTGTCCTGAGGCAATTAATTATTTGAGCGACTGCTAAGCATGTTTCAAAAGAAAAACATGAGTTCCACTGGCCTATAGCTGTGTTCTATCGGCATAATTTGGCACCAAGACTAGGAACGCCAATCACGATAGCTTTTCAATTTCAATTAATCAAGTAAAAGTTTTAATGGACACAAAAATTTGTATCCAAAAGCAACTTAGAGAATTAAAAAAATCATAATTTTTATAAAGTTCTTTGCGAGTCGGAAGCATTTTTAAACATTCATTTTTATTCGGAAAGTTTTTTTTTCGGTCGTTTACGTGTAAAGTTTAAATTTTACCTTTGTTCAAGAGCGAAGTAAATTTTATAACATGGGGAAGCCTAAAGGTGGATGCTCAACCGCTTACATTTAACTTCTTAACATAATGAAGTCGTACAAACGTACTTTTCCAAGTCAACTTTCTTTTACTTAAAATGTTTAGTGTCGATTTCGCCTCTTGCTTTTAACGAAAATGATATTCAAGTTTCGAATCCAATTTAACTTGTCGGTTATTTCTCATTAATTCACTTTTAATATTTCCTATTCGCCTTCGTCGTGCTTTGCCCGACTTGCTAATTTAATAAAACGTCATAATGGAAAACAGGTCGTTGCTAATTGTCTAAATGTAGTCGAATAAATTGAAAATAAAATTTTTTTGGAAACTAAAATTTAGACTTTTAAGTCTGCTTGAGTTTCCATTTCGAATTTACTTTGCGTCTCAAGTGAGTAGGTTTTCTCTTGTTCCCTTCGTGTGTATTTTTATTTTATCTTTATCAATCTTTCCGGCTGTCAGTGGTAAGTACCTTTGAAAGGGAGCCCCATTTCAATAGGTGTACGCTTCTTTGTCAGAACATTTTTTGGTAAATATCACGGGCCTTTTATGTTACCTCCACCAGGTGTTCCTTAACTTACTACCTAAGACAATTTTTAGTTGCTCCCACATTATTCAATTTATTCTAATCAATCTTTCCGTTTTTTATACAATTAAGATTTAGGCATTTACAAGCCCCTATATCTATTAATTAAAATTTAAAGGCAGCCAATTGTGGCTGTCACTTTCTATTTATTTATCAATAATTTTAACTCGCGAGAAAACAAATTAATCTTAGAAATTTATTATTCGGAAAATATTTTTAAACTTTAATCAGATCAACATTTTATTTATAAATTGCTCTTATGTGTTCGTTCGAGATAACAAATAATATTATTTTTCACCAGCTCTTTTCTCTCTTTTTTGAAAAACCCTGTTAAGCAAAAGTGAAGCTTTTATTGCCACTTGCAAAAAGCTGTGCGTAACTTGGCTTTTTATCATGTTTTCATAACCGTGAAAACTGTTTTACTTTAAGCTTCTTTTTTAAGTGTCCAAGGATAGACATCCAAAAAAGGTGGACAATTTGAAAAAAGCTCGTTGCAAAATTTGTACTAATGGTGATGAACTTAGTCGTGCTCGACAAGAGATTATTGCAAGTATTATTTCTGATTAAGGCCGTACACGATTTCTCTTTTATAACCGCTGCCACCAGGGTTGTAAATAATAAAAAAAACATTACAGAAAAATAGAAATTTGATATATCACCTACGCTATTTTATTCGGTCGGCTTTAATTTTTACTTTTTATTCTAATACAAGTTAACCCTCTATAGATTTTCATTTTACGCCACCGAGCTTTTTAGAAGGTGCAAATATACGAAAGGTGTGGCTTTCGAAATTTAATAGTAGCATAGCACTTTGGTGTAAGCACAGAGAGCCAATAAAATGTCGAAACCAGTCGCACAAAATTCCCGAACAGTCAAACACTGATTGTGGAAAACCTTGTCATCTTCGCATCGATCAATTGATTTATTCTAATCCAATACACATTTTTTCAACTGAAATGTTCTATTTACCCCAATTTATGGTCCAGTTTCTCTTCAAACATTCTTCTTGTTTATTGCAAACCCCGGCCTGTCATTGATGTCACATATCTTGATAAATACTTCGGCTAAACAACTTCCCTAAGCCTGGTGCCCATATATCTTCTCATAAGTTTAGACGTTTTCATATTATGCAAGACTGTCCATATAAAATGGCGCTTTCAAAAATTTCCCGATGTTTTTGTCTCAATTAATAAATATATTTCTATACCGAGATTGAAGTCTGAATAATGTAAAGACAGAATACAGAAATTAATAGTCTCATATAAGGGCGCTTTATTGTCTCGTACAAAGTAAAACTCAAACTAGTGTGACAATACTATTTGTAGTTTTAGTTTTGCTACCGTTTTACAAATTGCAAATTAGTACCAGTAATTCAATTTTTATCTGGCTGAAGAATCATTTTTGTATTTACAATTTCTTTTATTAGTTTTAGTTGAAGCCAGTAGAAAATTCAAAATTCATACTGGCAAGAAACCATTTAACACCTGGTGTTAATTAAATTTTCTGTCAAAAAAGGCAGTTATTTTCGTATCGGCAAATGTTTCATTCTTTCCGATCTAAATCGTTTAATGCAAAATAGTATACAACATGATGATGAACTTTCTAGTTGATTTTCGGGATTTAAAGGCTAACATCAGCACTTGTGACATCTTGGCTAAAAGTAAAAGGGTCAGATCAAGAAAAAAGAAGTGAAGAAGAAAACTGGAAACCTCAGATAAGGATAGAAAAAAATAAATTCAAATCTCAGCAAAGACAGAACTCGAAAAGTCTGAAAAAACTCTTCCAAGTTGTTTTTCAGTGAAAAGTCATCGTTAAAGGAGAAGAGAACCCTATCTTGGAACTAATAGATTCGACATTTTGCAGTACTTCCAGATAAGATTACGGACAGAACCAAAATGACAACGGTAACAGTGGTCCCAAACAACGACACACAGTTTCAATTTTATTGCAGTAATAAATGATCCTAATGCGCAATGAGAGAAAGCCACATACAGTGGCGTATTTAGAAAATGTTTTAAAGGGGGCAGATAAAAGATATTTTAGAATCTCGTTAATCCTTTCATGCGCGTCAGTTATAACTAATCCCAATACATAAAATCCCAGCACGCTTCTGCTGCTCCTCCTACAACGTGTAATTTTTTGGTGAAAAAAAAACACTGGCTGGTCGATTCTTTTTATTAACCAAAAAATATATTAAACTAAGATGAGGACTAAAAATATTTGTCCAATATTAATCCAAACCGAGAAATTTGAATTTTTAAGCAATAAAAATGAGGGAAGTTTAACCTTCGGCTAGAAAAAATTCAAACTTCGAAAGCATATTTATTTAATTACATTACTGTTCACGGAGTTTAGTAGCTACTTTCTGTGTTACATTAGGCAAATTTGTAAACCGGGGGGTCTGGGGGGTGTGGAACACCCTCCAGTACATATCGCAGGATTTCCACTCTTTTAGAATACTTGAAGACGAGAGAGGGGAAATATAATTTTACAAATTTCCCCAGGAAAAACCGGGAAATTTGAATTTTTAAGCAAAAATGAATAAGAAAAAGAACTCAAAATAAAAAATTTTTAAGTAAATTTGTGGTTTTTAGTATGTATTTATGGTTAAATTCAAAAAATATAAGAATAATACAATACGTAGAAAATCAAAATTCAAAAAATTTAAAAAATTTAATAATTTTGTTTAGTTTGAAAAATTTTTTCTTCTTATTTTACAATGTAATCGTAATCGATGCGTGCAACTGAAGAATGGCAATAACCATGAAATAACGTTATATTGTACTTCGTATTACGAAATTTTCATTTTTTCAAATTTTCTTAATCCAGACCTGTTATGTGTTAATTGTCTCCTTTTTAAATTTTTTGAATTTTGATTTTCTACGTATTGTATTATTCTTATATTTTTTGAATTTAAAAATGAATAAAATTTAAACCTTTAGTTATTTAAATTTAAAACTTTGTAGTAAACATTATTTTTATCAGGGGAGGGCTTTAGAGGTCTAACAATCAACAT
This sequence comes from Cantharis flavilabris, assembly GCA_949152465.1. Classification (NCBI taxonomy): domain Eukaryota; kingdom Metazoa; phylum Arthropoda; class Insecta; order Coleoptera; family Cantharidae; genus Cantharis; species Cantharis flavilabris. Next base: position 15,027,867 of record OX424440.1, on the reverse strand, counting down.
CATTCACAGAAATAGCTACGCACAGACAGTCCTCACACAACCATGACGCATTTTCATGTTAGTTTCTCCAAATTCACCTGGATCTCATTTTGATTAAATACTAATTAATTTCACCTTTGATAAAGAATGGAAGGTATTGCACGAGAAAAACCAGAAACAACCAGTTAAATTGTATGTGTAAGTTGCACGATTCCTGCGAAAGAAAGGACCAGCACACATCTCCGGCAAAGCCCTGAAAATTTTTCTAACAAAAAAGTATGCAAGATCTGAATTCTTGCTAGCGACGTCTACTACAACACTGGGACTGCATAACACAAACATAACAGAAGACTTATTTCCACCTTATTGTTTCCGGCGCAACCGCGCTCAACTACCTCAAGATCCAGATGACTGCTGCAATCCCGCCTTTCTTCAGAAATCAAGAGAGAGTTAGGTAAAAAGAGTCGACCTTAGTCCTCACACACGTAAGAGAAACAAGCTACTCGATGAGCCATCTACATACAGCTCACATAGCCTGCTCAATCATATCAGTATCCAAATAGCATTTTGATGCTGAACAACAGCTGTAAACTTCAATAGCTGCTTTTTTGCTTTTTTTTTGCTATTTAATGCTATTTTGCCAGCGGTGACCAATTTAGAAAAATAGCTGTAAATTAGCTATATTTTAGCTCTTAAAAATAGGTTGCTGGTAGCAAGCTGCAATGACGCGCTAATTAGCTCTTGTGCTAGATTTAGCTAAAAAACGTGTTTTTACACGTTAACTAAATAACGTGTTTTAGACTAGATTTTAGCTATCTAAACAGCGTGCCAAATAGCGCGTTTTTAGCTAGATTTCGGCTAGAGTGTATTTAGCTAGCTGAAAGCGCGCGAAAAACACGCTATTTAGCTAGCTAAAAACGTGCTACTAGCTGTCTGGCAGCAAGCAAATTGCTTTTAAACAACTAGGTATTTGCTTAAAAATAGTGGCCCATTTGGCAATATTGCTGCAATATGGATTCAATTTAAACGCTAATTTGCTGGCTGCCGCAGCAGCGGTGGTGCTACCAAATATAGCTATTTCGCATCAAAATGCTACTGGGTTAAGGCATTCGAATGTATTATTCTTCAGCAGGGGTGGGCAACTCTTTTAGTTGGCTGACTAAATGAAATTTTCTTACCTTGATAAAGGCTGGAATAGATTGAACCATAGTAAACAATTTAACAAATTCAATTTCGTGGTTCAAGTGTGCGTTAGGACGTGCGCGTCCCACCTAAAATCCAGAATCTAGAAGCCTATATACCTGTGCAACCTCATTGCGTCCACTTGAGTGAAAGATCGGTTACCACGTTACCACACACAAAGCAAACTAGAAAACTACATTTAAGGTAATATTCTGGTACCTCGGTATCTTGTGAATGGTGGTGGATCAAGTTTTTTAGTAACTAAAAGGTTATTCGAATAGACAAATGAAGACTAACTATACTTAGTGAGATAGATCTCACAGTAAGTTGAAGCAACCAATGTGCAATGTGGATTACATTAGCAGGATGCAGGGTGCCCATTATTGCTAAAGAGTTGGATTTACAATTTTTGAAACTCCTGTGAAGTTAAGGACCTGAAGCTTTTGAGCGGTTCGAGAGAATACATAGAACTATAGCTCTCAGAATCGTTGTTCGAACGTATAAAATGACGTCTGGTAAGTTTGCGCCTCAAAGGTTTCCATCTCAATAGATATTTCTCGATTTAAAAAACTACCTGCAAGACCTGCGGAGCTACAGAGAAATTCAATGAATTCACAATAAACAAGATGAGATTTAGGCGAGAGTGGCAGATGAATTCAACGATGGACCTTACTTCATGATGAGAGAACCTATTTTAGGAAGTAACCTTTTCGCAGAAGAACATACTGTATCGTGGTCGCTACCCACCCTTATTTGGAGCCGCCACTGTAATATCTGTAATATAGTAGATAAACTATGCCGGAGCTGAAACACTTTGTGTGAAACTAGTCTGAATTTGATTTAGACGGTGAACTTTCGATATATACTTTCGATGGTACCGATTGGCTAAATTATTATGAAATGAAAGAATTAATTCATACTATCTTTGTTTAACTGTTTTTTTTTATTCTTCGAGAGTATTATTTTGTCTTGTTTTTCCAGTATGCAAGGAATAGTAAGCAACGGTGTTTTGCATATACAATCACTCAGCAAAAAAGCTAGCTTTTTATTATTAAAAGGTAAGACGGATAGAAGTTACTTTACTGTAGTGTACCGAGGTTCTTTTATGTAGATCCACAGAGACTTACTTGGGTAAACTTTTGAACGTGTTATTAAATTCAAAGATTTCAGTGCACTTCGGTCTTTGAATCTAATGAGTCTAAAATCCTTACGTGTTGCCTCTTAGTAGGATTGAACTGTCTGCAGAAAAATAAACAGAAAAATTAAATATAATGTGCACATAACTCATAATTTGAAAAACATGTTGGGTTAATCCACCTCCGATTTAAGTTTGTCTGGTTAAAAAAGTAGAAGCTATGGGATGATTTAGGCTCCGTTTCTTCGGGGAAGGCTCAGCGGATAATTTTATTCGGTAATTCATCAATTTAATTAACCGACATGCAAATTTAGTAAATGGTCCTGTAATTCGGTGTATTATAACATTAAACCGGCAAACAACATGTCAATATAATAATGAGTATGCCGTATGCGAAGGGGTGGAACTTTATGACTGACAAGACCTCCACCGTAAATAGGGCAAGTAAACACAAATTTGTAGTTTCTGAAAATGCTGGAAAAATCCATCCATAACCACCACACTTCATAGTAAAAAGTTACAAAATTTTAAGCTTTCAAGAGCTTACAGTCACTTGAGGTGGTGATGACGTGGCATGTTAACTCATAAAAATTCAAATATTCAAATTTATCATCTTCCTTTCCTTTTTCTGAGAAACAATAAGAAAAATTTTAAATTGAAAGTACATAAATGCACACCATTTGATAATAAATTTGAAGATGATTAAACGACCGACTGGCAGAAGTTTTGGAAAAATGTTATCACTTTTTAATGAGGAAATTGAGTGTGAAATTTAAATCAAAGAAGGTAAATAAACGTAACCCTTTTCAATTATGTACTTGAACTTCTTTGAGATTGTTAAACCACTTAAAATGTTCAACAGACCAGGATAAGTTTAAAAGTTATTATTTTCACGAAGCTGAAGCTTGTGCTAACTAAGCAGTTTTTCTTCAAAAAGTCAATAACGGGAACGATGTATAGTAACAGAAAATGGAAAAACAAACGATTTTTTATTCGATACTATTTGCATTTTGTATTTTTTATCTCCACCCTATAGATCGTAAATATACCTTGTCGAACAAAGGTTACCATATGAATATGCAATATACTAAAGGATCAAACCACGGCTGCCATTTTCTTCCTGTTATGTGTATGATTGATGAAACCACATTATTCGTAGCTTGTTAATGTCACTCACTCGATTAGTTTCTATAAAAATTATGCTCCAGATTCGCATTTACACGACGCGACGTACATATGTGATATAGGAAAATTATTTTTTCCAGGGAACTTTCAGATTTTAATTAAAAACGACAAAACCACAATACCATTTTATTCGAAGCTATTTGAATTTTTTAGTAGGTTCTAAATATTCGTTAAATTGATAATGGAATTCGAATGTGGTATAAGGTTTTATGTAGTCACTTGTTGTAAGTGTAATTTACACGAGTAGGTAGTAAAGTCTTAAGAAGTTGTTAATCAGTATAATTCCACGCTAAATTTGTTATAACAACGTAACTTCGTATCTAATTTTATTTTTCCTGTGGGAGAGTTCCACTCATGAACATGAAGCCTGAGAGAACTCTAAATTGAGTTCGAATCATTTTCGTCAACAAATTAAGAGATAAAAGCTATCGAAGGGCCTTTAAAGTTTACAGACAATGCACCAGCAATAGTGAAGAACATAAAAAGGCGACTATTTAAAGCATTATTTGGAGTAAATCGACATCCAGTCAACGATCCATTACTTCCATTAACTTCGAGTTCGGGCGTTGCAGTGTGATTTTTCAAGAACTCCTCTTTAATTTAGTTATGAGAATAAAACGACCAAGCTCTTCGGCATCTCGTCATTTAAAACAGTGAATTATTCAAAACTTTCAATGAAGCATCCTGCTTAATCTGCAAGTTGCGCCATTTAACTATTCATCTAGCTGCGATTGAAATAGTTTTTCTATTAAGCTGTTAATTTTTTCGTTTTATCTTCCTCTGGACGAGGGAGTCGAAATTGTAATTTTAAGAATGTAGGAGAACATGGGAAAATATAGTCGTAAAAATTTTAATAATGATAGCAGTTAAATTGCTTAATAAACTACAGGAAGCGTATTTTAAACTAAAGCACCGTAAAAAAATTCAACTGGGAGAGGAACCATTAATGCAGTAGAATTTTGGCGAGTTTTTAAAAATGAAACGTTTTAGTTAATTTAAATGGGTATACGTAGCAAAGGGCAAGCAAGGTTCGAGATAAAATGTAAACAAGAGTGGAATAACAAAATCCATAAAAAATGAACGCGATATGCCAATGAATAAAAAAATTCTCTAATACATTTCGAGCGCATAAATTTTCCTAAAAAGAGTGTGTAAGATCCGCATGAATAAACGATGCACATTACATCTTGTAATATAAAGAGAAAAGTAGGATAATTGAATATCCTGATGGTTGTATTTTAAGAGATCCCACATAAAACAAAGAGTTAATTAACATACAACGCTAAATGAGTTCGGCAAACAACGCCTCCCATTTCTTTAACGATGGGGTAAACGTACGCACAATAAATTGAAAACCAAATTTGAATATTTTCGGTTTATTTAAGTATACAAAATTCATTTGCGGAGTAATGCGCTATATACGAAATGTAATTTGAAATTTTAGATTTGAACGGATAGGCTTCAACATATTTGCCTGTCCTTTAACTTTTTATAAGCGTCCTAAATCTGAAAGCTGGTTCGTTGGAAGCTATGAAAGATAAACTTTTGTGTATGGTCATAAACTCGAGTTAGGGTACATCATGAGAAGTGGAAGAGAACGTCCTGACTAAAATATTACATTCACTTTCTGAAACGTTTCCAAAGCAACCGAAATAACGATCATTACAAAAAGTTTTCACGATTACCTCAGCTTTCCGAGCGATAATAGACGAAAAGTTGCTGAATTTGCGAATACGTGCAATTTATATTACCAAATAACGTCTTCGTCGTCTAACTAGATTACGCGTCAAACAAGCAAATACTAATACTCGGATTAGAGATAAGTTATGAGGGTCAAGCAATCGATACCTCCAAAGGACGCTAAAGCCCCCCCAATATAATTAAAGCGTATTCAATTTATACCAGGTTTTCATTAAGGCGACACACAATTCTGGAATCCAGAATGACTCAACTTAATAACAACCCGAGAAATTATACTTGAGGCCGGCGAAGGATTCCGGAAACAAAACTATATGGATTACAACGGATGCTTTAGTTCGTTTATGTCATCTAAACCGTATCTGTTCTCGAAAGAAGCTTATAACGAGCTTAATGCCTACATATTTTAAAGCCTCCCAAGATTAGCACTTTAGCTAAAAACAAATGATCATCTCACTGACTTCGACTTATATAACTAAAAGTAAACCATAAATTATTCTAACTAAATTATAATATATTTTACAAAATATCTAAATTATTTTACTGCAGATCCCATCTACATACATTTCTGTTAGAATCGACTTTCTTAGCTCTTCAAATTTGCATAATATTAAAAATGGTTGTTACGACCTCATACCTCAACACGGTTCTTTGCGTTCGCACTACCCGATACGTTCGAAACGTGTTGGTATTTGTGACTGCAGCATTAAAAGTTGTTCTTTATTGCCGTTTAAGGATCAGTTTATTGACCGACTTTTGTTATCTTCCAGAGATACTGTAATATACCAAAGCCAAAAAAGCTAAGTGCCTTTTTGAGCAATTTTTTTTTATATAAATTGTTAAAGTAATCTTCAAAGGCCGCGATAAAAATTTCTTTTACTGTTTTATATTTGCATTGTTCTCTTATTGAAGTTGATCATGATGTGGAACCGTTTGCTCTTTACGATTTATTTATTGAATTGAAGTTGTTTGTAACTTATATGAAGCCGTGGGTTACTCTACCCTTAGCATAGAGTAGCCATTTTATGAATAAATTGACTGTATTTCAAGCTAAACCGACAATTTATCATTTATTTAATCTTTAATATTATAAAAAAAAATATTAAAATATAATGAAAAATTTCAGTTCATTTAAATACTATCCAGTGTTACTTATTTAATAATTGCTTTTACAATAAATAATAGTATTTTACGCCACGAGTTGGGAAAAGGTAGATTACTAAATGAGTGGACAAGAAATCGACGAGTTCAATAACCTTATTTTCATGTGGAAAAGTCGTCATTAGAGTAATCAAACATCGATGCAAAAATCTAAGAGAAGCTTAATACACTTCATTTAGAGAAGATAATTCATGAATCATGACTCATTACCTCGGTGGTTTGCCACTGTCTTTCCAGTGGCTGGAACGTATTTATATCGATTATTGGTATTACTATATTTTTTGTATATTTCTAGATTTTTTGTCGATTCTGCTGCAATTTTTTAATTCTATTCCGTCAAAACATTTTCTCATAATTAAACAGAAAACAGACAGAAAAATTTGATTTCTCTATCATTCATTTTTTTCAAGTCTTTCACTATTCTGCAACAGAAAAACGGTTTTTTGCTCTCGCACTTTTTTAAAAGAATATCAGGGTACATATAATAAAATTCCCACTCTTCTAGAATACCTACAGAAGACAGAATAATTATTATACAAACTTTGTCGGAAAAACATGGAAATTTTTTGTTTTTGAGCGAAAGTGAGAGAAATTAAAACGTTCGGCTAAAGAAAATTAGAATTTGAGAAACACGGCACATCAAGTTTAAGAAGCTTTTCCGAAAGCTCGTTTAAAAAAGTGTTTTATTTGTATATTGTAGCTCACTATTGATAATCTTAATTTACATCAAGTTTAACAGCAACTTTTTGCGTTACTTTCAAAATATAGAAAAACAGGAATCACCCAGTAGCGGGAAACAAAATTAAATGTTTAAATATTATACCGCTAAAAAAAAGAGATCCACCGTCTAGGTGCCCGTCCGCGGACGGGCTTTCCAGCTAGTAAATCAATAAATAAACAAATAAATAAAAATAATTTCAAGTTATTTAAATTTAAAAACTTCCTGGTAAACATTATTTTTATCAGGGGGGGCTTTAGGGGTACAAACCGAGTCATCCTTGGGGGAGGCCTTTGTCCCTTTGCCCCCATCTAAATACGCCACTGCTATGGCTTATATACAGGGACGTCCCCAAGGAAAAGATGTGGCTCCCCCCAAAATTAGGTCGACAATTATTGTCAAAAGTTGTGAAAATTATGAAAAGTTGGTAGTACGTTTGCTAGTAGACAAATTGTAATTATTGTAACATTTCCTTAAAAAAAGCGAAAAAGCTAAGGGGCTGTCCATTAATTACGTAAGGGCGATTTTTGAAATTTTTGACCCCCCCCCACATAAGGGCACGTAAGATTTTGGCAACCCCCCCCTCACATCTTACGTAAGGATTATAAAACAAAAATATAGTTGAGCCCCCCCCCCTTCCGTTTATATTTATAAAATTTTAATAACAATAATATTGGTTATTATTCAAAAAATACAAAAATTTAAATTAAATTTTATATTTATATGAATAAAAATTAATAAAGATTAATTCATTATATATTATAATCATGTGTTTTAGTATAACAAATGTTTTCTTTTTTTTTGTTGGTATAAATAATTTAAAAATTTAAAAATCAAATATAATTTTTTTTATAAATTATAATTATTTGAATTTAATTTAATTTTTTAATTTAAATTTAAAAATTTTAATTTAATTTAAAAAAAGGAAATTACGAAACTTACGTAAGAAATACGTTGGACCCCCCCCCCCCTACGTAAGGGTCCGTAAGATTTGCCATACCCCCCCCCCCCCAAAACCCTTACGTAATTAATGGACGGCCCCTAAGAGGTCATTCGTATAATACGGAGTCGTAAATTTCAAGACTGTTGCCCCCTCAAAAGAGTCGGTCCGGCACTTCCCTGCTTATATAGCCGTATATTATAGTTGTTTCGAAATTTTTAATTAACCTATGGCTATGGCAAGAGTCTTTGGCCCTTGAATGCGGGTATCTGACTATGACCAAGTCCAGGGGCGAATCCAGGAGGTAAGGGTGATCACCCCTTAATATTTTTCTTTAATTAAAAATTATTATGAGAATTTTATTTATAATATTTATTAATTTATTTTTGTTATTTCTACTACTTTTTATATCATCCCTGAATATGTTTTCCTTTAAATTTAAAATAAAAGGAAAAACCCTAAAAAAAAAGCTCATTTGTATGCTGCGACTTGGCTCTTGAAAGAAATCTCAATCGTTCTAATGTTGATATTTGGCCGATTTAGATAAAAAAATTGCCGACGTGAATAGATTAACGAGATTCAGATTATTAATGTTGAATGGATTATGGAGTAAAATCAATATGATATTCTATAATTATTGAAAATCGATTAAAAAACGAGCTTAACTTCTAGTTACAACTAAAATACTTAAAAACTATTAAAAAACGCCTGGGGCGCTGTTTTAGCTTACTTAACCCGCAATATATATTTTTAGCAGCCCCTCTTGACACATTGAACTATGGAATGTGTCTTTTCCACAAACAATCTTGTTAAATGTCATTAACTCTTGCAGTCTACTAAATTAATTCAAATCTCAGTTCCGAGGGGAAGGGGAGGGGGTTAATTAAAACTATTATCCAAAACTGGACCTACTTTTATTTATATAACTTTTTACCATTTACTGTTCCGTTACTGTCCGCCGATTTAAGTTTGATATCCGTTACCTTTTTATACGATCAGATTGGTAATAACCGAGAGTAAAATCGTCGGGGAAATCTGGAGTACAAGTGAAGGGAAAACCCGGGAAATTCGAAGAAATTTTAGGAAATGTGTGAAAATATAAGAAATTCTACAGAAGATAAACTTCTTTACTTCTCTAGCGATGGGGAAACTGCAGACCAAATATTTGCACATCAGATTTCCTTTTGTGAGTTTTCCTTGGATTTCCCCAGATTTTCTTTCGAAAAAGTTGAAAAAGTAAAATATAAGATTGTCTGCAGTATTCCAAAAATTTAATTGCACATCCTGAAATTCCCTAGATTTTCTAAAATTTCCTCAGATTTCCCTGACTTGTACACCAAATTTACCCGGCGGTTTCTCCCTCATTCTCTAGTTTTGCTAAAAAAATACTTACGATAGACCAAAACCTGGTGTAAAAAAATATGTTGTAGTTAATTCCTTCCTCGTAAACAACTGAACCAATAAGTTGTGAGTAGATGGGCTAAGCCGAATCTAGCTCACATTTTGACGTAAACTAATACACTACTACTATACTAATTTATATACTGGATTTCAAATTCAATATAACACATTTAAACTTTGGGATTCTGAACTACCTTCCAGTGTACCAGTATTGATGTATGAAAATTTTAAATGTCCCTCAAATTAACATCCCCCCTCCCCAAACTACAAGCAGCTTGTATTACGCAAAAATTTGAAAAACACTTTGAAAGAAAGGATTTTTTGTTTTTGCTAATACTAAATTATGGTTTTAGCTTTACTGCAAGCCGACAATACGGAGTGTGATGTGGAAGCAGTTCTCATAAAATCCTCCGAAGTTGTATTCTGTTGTGCAATTTATTTTTAACATCTGAGGTAGAGATAAGTGAAGAAAGTAGTTCTACTTTAAATCTCGGTAGAGAATGGCAATATTTTTGCATATTTATTGTTATTATTTTAACAAAACCTTATAACTTCCAACGGAGGAGTCATCAGACGCGTTTATTTGTTTGGCCATTCAGCAGGCCATTCGGAAGTCTCTTTATTCAATCTCCATGGCGAATTATAGGATTATGTATTCATTTGAAAAGCAAAACCTATTTTAGAGAAATATTTGCATTTGTAGCATGGTTGCCATGACAACTAAGACACTAGATAAATTTAAAGAGCTTGTCGCGACTGTCATTCGGACTGTCGGACTGGTAATAAAAAATACTTATGCTTTGTTTAGGTTTTAAATCGAAAAAATCTTGACACTGATACCCTGATGGGTTCTGCCGTCTACCATGGTTGTGATGATGCAAACTCTCTGGGTTTCAATTTTTTTTGCCATTTTTCAAAGAACGAGACATTGTGAGGTTTATAATACCCAATATATTTTACTTTAAATTCCGCCCTATAACAAAACCTAACCATGACTACAAGAAAATTAATTAATAAATTTTGTGTCTTGTGTGCGATAAATAACGAAAATAAAGTAAACGTTTTTAATTTTACAAAAATATATCATACAGCACGCTAACAAGAAAACCTTTTCTTTTTAATGAAGCTATAATAAAGAATAATTTAATAATACAAATAAGTTTGCGCTAATTATTTACGTAAAATAAATTTTGTTTGTGTAATTCCATTTTGCACATTAAAGCTCCTTAGCAGTGTTATTAGTATTCAAATTTATTATTGGGTGGATAAAGCGAATCTCTCTATATAATAGATAAGTTTCTACATGAAGTGTTGATACTTAGTTATTTGCATTTTACTTACACCCTCTTTGAATTCTGTATAGACACACAAAGCCATGGACCGCAATATTCGCAACTATGCGAGCTCAATTGAGTTATCTTAACCACAAAGCTTAACCTACACCAATTCACACAAGATTATATCCAGTAACTAATATTCAACTTTCTTATATAAACTCCAGAAGCTACTGTTTTATATGTATTAATGTATTAGCTTAATTATTATTTTTTTGCCCAACAAAACTGCACTACACGAAAATTTAATTAACCTATTTAATGAATCTAATTAAAGAGACACGAATAATTAGACACTTTAAATTCATAAATCTATTTAAACTACAACTTAACTATTTAATTGATTGTAAATTTCGCGTTTGATAACCCTAGAGAGATAGTTTCAAGTAGGTTTAAATTTTAATTAGAGAATGCTTCAACTTCGAATATAGTAACACAATTTTACAAAGTAACACACAATTGGGGTTATTTGAACATTGTTCCACATTTTAATCGTCCAATTTAGAAACTTTAGAAAAAAAAACGGAAACCAAATAGGCCCAGTGATCTGAGATGTAGAATTTTCCAGATCACCAAACTAACACAAAACAAGCATTACAACTTATAATAAGCACCCTGAGGTAACGCAATGGAGAGAAAGATAAACTTTGCATTACAGAAGTTCTCCCAGAACCCCTCAAATGGTTGTATTAAAAGAATAAAAGTTGGGCAAGCAGCAAAGATCGTCAACTTTGGGATCAATTTTTCCATTTAGCTCACCAATGAGTGTCTTCTACAACTTTATGACGAAGTATAAAGAAATAAAATCAACAACCATTCTTAAACATCCAATACGACTTTCATCACAAAGCATTTGTTAACAATAGGATGTCCTACATAATATCTCTGCTAAGATTGTGTGTCCCAGTGAAAGACAAAGTAGTTCTCTGATTTTGTAGCACACTGTAAATGATAATTACAATGGTTGCTATTCTGTAAAAATAAATAAATGTAGGTAAGAAAAAAATCTAAAGTTTTTAAAATATCAAACAAAAAACGTAATGGTACTCGAGTATGAACAAAAAAGGTAACGAAAAACCAGTAAAATTTGCTATGTAAATAAATCTCGTCGAATGAAAAGAAAATTTTGTTGTTATATTTCCTCGCAGCCAGCAGCACACACAATATACGTGGATAATAAAATTTGAAACCAATAGCACAAAAAGCAATTTCATTTAACTCAGGTCTTGTAAAAGCTTCACCATTGATCAAGAGATAAAATCAATGATAACCAAATGTTCAATTATTCGATATTTTGTAGTAAGGATAAAGAACTTTGAAATAAGGACAAAAAGTAGAAATTTTTCACAAAAACATCAACATTCACGTGACAATGGTAGCTGTGAGAGGCTGTAAAAGAAAGACTATACTTATTACTTATTCTCATAAAGTAAAAAAATGTTCTGAATAAAAGAGTAGATTTTTATTTAAATTTTTATGAGTTTTTAATTCCCTTTACTACAATTTAATCATCAATAAAGAACGAAATGTGAAATTGAATCGAACCGTTACGTTATTAATTAGCCTCATAATTTAAAAAAAAATTGTAATCGATATTCGCTTTAATTTTGTTATTCTGAACAGAAGCAAAAAATAAAAAAGTCTAAATTTTGCATAAACTAAAATTATCAGAATACTTTAGGGAAAATAAAAGTAATAAATCTAATTTAAAATATTTCAATATGAGATATTAATTTATTGTACAAAATTTGTTAAATTTTTCATTTAAAGCCGTGATTGGTTGGATATGTTAATAATAATGAACTTATTTGCGTGAACATAGCAGCAACCCGAAGAAGCCACATCATCATAAGATGATGAAAAGTATCTAGAGAAAGGATTTCAGTTGAAAGATAAATGTGATTTCTTATTGGAAATACTGAATTATGCAATTCAATATGATACTGGCGAACTCATTTAATATTGCGGTTTGTTTGTGGGCAGATTATATCGATCATTATTAATAAGCTAATAGAAAAGTTTATAAAAATGAATAATATGGAAGGAAAAACGGAAAGCGTCCATAGTAACCACACAAAAACCACATATTTTATAAACTTTGGTGACAAATTCCAGAAGGTATTAAATTTAGTTAAAATAACTGATTATATTTTAATTTCATTTTGGTTAAAACTTTACACCGCTTACAGCTCAGCTTATTTTCTAAAAGTTCTTAGCAGCTTGAAATTGTCTACAAAATGCAGCTCTTTGAGTAACTTCGAGCTTCGGGCGGTGCTCAGAGATGATTTTGCATGGTTTTGTCGAGAGAACGGTCGTATAATAAATTTATTCTAAAATCTAAGAAAATTATTAAAATTCAGAATTGATGATCAAATAAAACTAAACCGAGATTTCCCTACTATCTCAATTCTCAAAACGAACAGTAGCTGCAGTAATAGCAAGTAATAATACTGCTAACAATTTATATCAAAATAAAAATTTTAATTTTGAATCCTTCATTTCCAGGTTTTATAAACCTATAACTTCACTCTAAACAAGAGATATTATAGAAAACAACATCTTACTTGTTAAAAACATCCTTGTTATATAAAACACGTATAACGATACGGGTATAAATGGACAGGAGTTTCTGTTTTTAAGTAAAATTTGGCTACAATAAAATTATCAACAGATTGACATTCTAGCTCACTTAAAACAAAAACCTAGGTGTTTCTTGAACAAATATTTAAAATTTTCAAGATAAAGAGAAAATATAATCCTCAGTTTATGGCTCCATTTTAATGTTGTCTATCAAATTCTACTACAGCTTCTTCATATCCATAAAAACCTGTAAAATATCGGTCTACGACGTTTCGGCGCAGCCGATTCGGCGCGACCGATTCGGCGCAGCCGGTTCGGCGCGTAGACAGTTTGGTGCAAAGACGGTTCGGCGCGAAGACAGTTCGGCGCGAAGACGGTTCGGCGCGATCCGGTTCGGCGCAAGCCGATTCGGCGCGAAACTAGTTCGGCGCGAGCCGATTCGGCGCAAAGATTTTTCGGCGCGAGAATAAAATATTTCAAAAAAAAGAAAAAAACATTAAACATTACATTACATTAAACATTAATGGATAAATAATATAAATAATAAATTTATTACAATTAATATACATGTATAAAAAATATGGTTTCGGTCGCGCCGAAACGGTCGCGCCGAAACCTCCCATCCCGGTAAAATATGTATTATAGTTCTTATATTCTTTACTTAGCAGTGCAGTTATCCTAGCGGCCCTGAACCCCCCCCCCCCTCTGGCAAAATTAAATGTTTTGAAATACTGGTAAACATTTTTATTTAAATTTAATAAAATAATTAAATAAAATTTAAAGTTTTGCTCCACTGATGCGTATTAAGATAGATTAATGAAGGAAAGCTTTAGGAAATGGAAACAGTAAAGTAGTAACATCTGCCGCCTGGACCGAGATAGGAATCGCTTGGAAAATCTTAGAAAACTCAAGAAAATGTTAGGAAATGCAGAAAATCCAAGGTAATTTTAAGCTTATTAGAGATGAGCTTTTTCCTTGCTTCTTCAACTTTCTCGAAAGGAAATTTTAAGATAATCCAAGTAGCGTAATCTCATTAGCGTAGCGTGGGGGGTCAGGGGGGGCAAATGCCCCGGGCGGCACTTCTGTGAAGGGCGGCAGAGAATGGCCGACAAATAAAATTATAAATTTTTTATTTTAATCCTGATATATAAAATCCCAGCACGCTGCTGCTGCTCTTGCTACAGCGTGTCATTTCTTGGTGAAAAAAAAACACTCTTGATTTCACTCACTTTTGCTTAAAAATTCAGATTTCCCGATTGTTCCTGGCGAAATTTTAAAAATTATAAATTCCCTCTCCTCTAAGTATTCTAAAAGAGTGGAAATCCTGCGATATGTACTGGAGGGTGTTTCACACTCCCCGGTTTACAATTTTACCAACCGAAAAATATATTAAACTAAGATTAGGACTAACCGAGAAATTTGAATTTTTAAGTAAAAATGAGGGAAATTTACCTTCGGCTAGAAAAAAATTAAAACTTGGAATGCATATTTATTTAATTACCTTACTACTCATGGAGTTTAGCAGCAACTTTTTGTTACTTTGAAAGGTAATTATAAAAATAATATAAAAATATAAAGTGAAAATTGTAAACCGGGGGGTCTGGGGGGTGTGGAACACCCTCCAGTACATATCGCAGGGTTTCCAATGTTTTAGAATATTTGGAGAAGATATAGAATTTATAATTTTTCAAATTTTTCCAGGAAAAGTGGGGAATCCTCCAGTGTCGGGAAACGAAATTAATTTTTTAAATATTATATTGCTTAAGACAGATCTACCGTCTAGCTGTCCGTCCATGGACTGACTTTCCAGCTAGTATCTAATAAATTCATATAAGAAATACTTTTTTTTATTTAACTGCAAAAATAAGGGGGCGGCAAATTTAAATAGGGGGGCGGCAAATTTAAATAGGGGGGCGGCAAATTTAGGGTTTGTCTGGGTACCAAAAATCCACGCTACGCCACTGCGCAATCTTCATCTAATTATTAATTAACTTAACGTTTAACGTTTCAGAAACGCTGTAGCCTGAAAATCTAATTTCAGCTTTCGATTGGTTATTCGTATATACCAACCTAAAAGGTGCGTATCCTAAATGAACTGCAACTCCCTGAATAGCAGTTAGTTGGCAAGACTAAAGTGCTGATAAGTCGGCCATATTAGACAAGAGAAACAGAAAAAAACGTGGAAACTGGGATTGGTTAATTTTTTACCAACCAAAAAATGTATTGAAATTATTATCATTTTCGTATGTGATTGGTAATGGTAATCAATTAAGTCCGACATCAATACCAATGGAGTTGCACATCAATCGAGTTTCCAACCAATCAACTTCCACACAAATGAATTTCCAAACTAATCGGGTTCCACTGTATTCATTATCATTTCCGAAGGCCGCAATTATCCAATAATTTAATAATAAATTAATAATTTATTTCATCTAATTATTACAAATTCTTCATAAATTAACTGAAAATTTACATTGCCACACGGGTAAATCGCTGCTTTGGAGGAAAACAGGCATAACTCAAAAACGTTTAATTTAAATTACTCTCGCTCGCTCGGTATTTTCAAACGCGCCTGCGGCTATGTGCGCTGCACTTAAAATCGTCTGTCATACTATATTCGAAATCTACATAAACAAAAGAATCTTTTCATATAAAGTTTGTTCATGTACCTTATGGTTTAGTTAAACCGAAAAATGCCCTATTTCTCGCGCCGCTCCCAAGTTAACGCTGCCACTGACGAGTGGCAGACGGGTGGTTTTATTACTAATTTTCAATGTTCTTTCAGCCTATGTGGTCAAAAAGTTTGTACCTTATGGTTTAGTAAACGTGCACGCTGGCTCCCGGACTATGATAATATGACACTGTTTCCCCAAAAGCTAGAGTAGGTTTCTATAATGCAATAACGACAAACAAATTTTTACATCTTGATCAAGTCAGGTCATAATTAATAAAAAAAGGTGCGTTTTACAAATTTAATGTGAATATTCCTTTTAACCCTCGATCCCCGAAAAGTGGGCAGTTATAAGTTTGACGCGTATGTTTGTCTGTCTGTTGCTTCATACTTATCAACGGAAAGTCAAATTTTGATGCGTTTTTTTTTTAAATGATAATACAGCAGTTTGTCGTGCAGGTTTTTAGCTATGTGTGCCGTGACGCTAATGCTTCTCTTTATTTTCAAAATATTAAAGGATCAATGTTGTAAAAAATTAAATTTTGTATATTCATTTAAAAATTAAATTAAAAATTTTCAAGAACTCCAGACCTAAAAATTAAACAATAAAAAAGCCCTTTAATTAAAAAGGAAAAATTAATTCCGCGAATTAGTTATCCTAAACCTCAATTCCGTTTTCACTTTATACAATACAAATATTACTTTTGTAAGTACTATGTACCTACAATGTAGTATAGTATTTAGAAGCAGTAGTAGTAATTTATCATTGTATGTAGGTTTTTTCAATTTATTTTTTTTAGTTGACCGCACCACTTTGTGAATTTAAGTTTGTTCAAGTCGGGGAGCTGCAATACTCGTGATAAAAGGTCGTCAATTCCATCTAATTTTTATTCTATCAATTCTAGGGTCGCAAGCTTTCAGGATAAAGCTAATCCTAATCGTTTTGACCTCGTTGTAGAAGTAAATCATAAATAATTCTTGACCAGTGCAACTGTCGGAATGATTTTTGAAACATCACGACTACTGAAATTACCACAACTCGATTGTTGTATGTTCAAATTGCAAAACACAAAAGTACACTTTTTGGGTTACCCTTTTTGCACTACAAATCGCTTCAATGGAATAACAATGGTCTGCAGTATGAAAACTTGTTTGAGAGGGCACACAGTTACGAGGTCGGTGTAAAACAAGTCGCAAATACAATATAATACATTATGCTAGGTTTTGCACAACTACTACAAACCACAATTGAGATTTCTAGGGAAAACTGGACGGAACATGAAATAATCATGCTAGCTAAAACTGCTTGAAAAAGATCGGTTTACTGAATATCTGGTTGAGGCAAATTTATGTAACTTTGTTTTAATAATAATTATCTCTAAAGTGAGGTCGCAAAGCAATGGCAAAAACAAATTTAAAAACTTTAAAAATAAATAAAGTAAAACGGGCACTTGTTGGCTGTCTCATCAATAAAGACACGCTATTATTGGTCACCTCGTCCGTCGTACACGAAATGTTTATAACCGGAGTTTATATGTCGTTTCGTTATTATCCCTCAAGTAAATAGGACAATTTCCCGAGTGGATGTTCAAATCACGAGTTGCCCTAGAGACAAGAAGCAATTTCAAACCATCGTGAGTCACTGGTTGAAAATTTGTGCAGTCAAACTAGTAATAAAAAGAAAATTTTAAGTATTCCATAGATGAAAAAATTCAATTCGCGATCAAGCTCACTTTTTTAGTCACCACATCTGCGAGCTACATTTAATTAAATTTTGACATAGCGCAATGCTATAACAAAACGTTGCTTGGATAAATCAATATTTTAAATGTGAGAAGTGACAATAGAAAAATGTTTTACTTCTTTTATTTCCTGAGAAACTATTTTGCAATTACCATTGAGTTATTTTCGCCACAATATGACATAAATAAATTATCACGCGAGGAAGGAAACGTTTCCCCTAATATATTACATTGCTACCACAAAAATGTAAGTCGTTATTTTTGAGGTAAATAAATCTTGTTTTGCTAAAATTAAAATTTTTATCACATTAGTGGTTTCAATTTCTTAAAATTTATCAAATTCTCCAAGTCGAATATTAAAATATTATATATCAAGGACCGAATAATATTTTAATACCCCCCTGATATCACTATCCCTCGATGGTCCGACATTTGTTAGAAAATTGTTAGGGTCCTTGCTGTAGTGGAACAATTCCCCGTCAAACGTTATTGGCCGTAATGGGAATAATCTTTAATATTAGGGCTGTTTACTTTTATTTATCTCGAAGCTTGCAATTTACTATAATCTACGTTTTTCTTTTCACATCTGCTATGGGGTGGTTCATCTTTTTTTTTCATTTCTATTGTATCGCTTAATAGTATTTTAAATTTTTCGCTTTTTAACCAGATCTGGCACCTTGTAAACGTTTTGCAATCAATTTTTTGAAATTTAATCTGAGAAAAATTGAAGTTAACAAAATATATTACAGCTCTAACTGGGGAGCAGGTACTCCATACCCCTGGAATTTAAAAATGGCCAAAAGGTCCAATTTAATCGGTCGTGAAATTTTGTATAAAAATAAAAATATAAAATGATTTTAATTAAAAACTAAAAGTGGAAGTTACAGATGTTGATTAGAAGCTAAGAAAGAAAAGAAATAAATACAAAACAAAACACAAATACAATTAGATCTGACTGGCTTCAACGAAGAGCCAGAAGAAAATAATTACGAAGTGAAATACATGAAATTGAGGCTGAACTAATGAAAGAAGTTGATCCTTACGATTATTTAGAAGAAGACAACATAACGAGACGCTTTAATTATTGTTATAAATCTATATATTGCTATGATCTACCTAATTCGAAATCGTAAAAACTCTAGACAAAAGAATTACATGTTCAATACTTATATAATTAAAATTTTTTTATTGGAAACCGGGCAAATCCAAGCACGAAAGTTATAGTATAGTTTCCATAAAGTTTAACTGCCGGCGTTTCGCCATTTATAAATTTCCGATAGGTAGATAAAATTTTATTTTTCGTTTATTGGTACGATTTCGATTAAGTTTTTGTGGGTAAAAATTGTACGTATCAGAAAATTTAATGTGATTTTACATTTCAATATTGGGATGGAATTTTTTTCCGGATGAAATTAAAAAGCTTCCTCATTAAAAAATTCAGTGCAATCAAATCTACACAAAGCAATTGCTTACCTAACAAACGAAACCATAAAATGTAACCCTATTTGGTGGCACAATATAAATGCAATGTCATCCCTTATTTTTTGACAGAACTGTGGGTTCTCCTATCGATTGAACTATTGTAGACTCACCTTTTACCCTTAATAACAGTAAAAAGGTCTTCGATGAGATTTCACCCACAAATCTCCTACGTTAAAATATCTAGAAAATTAGAGATGTCTAAATTTTATAGGCGATAAACACGTCTTAACGTAATTCGATAGATAGCCCAATATGAAGCCGTTTTCCTACTAAAACTTCTTTGCCTTCGCTGGTTGTTCGCCAATCCGTCGTCTAAATTCATTAATTGATAGCTTCATTAGTTCGGAGCTACAAACTGTTACTGCAGGAAATTTTCAAATTTCGGTTTCTAAATTAATGTTTCAAGATAAGCTAAGATTAAATCCCTTTTATTATCCACGAAAATTATAATGAAAAGTTAAAAATATGTCCCGAATGATATTCATGAATATTTAATTTTATTTATGATCGCACAAAGTTAGAAGTTAATAATTCCGATTCGAGAAGGAATTTTAGATGTAAAATTAAATTTTAAAAGTCGAAAATATCAGTTAACCGCTTTGTTGCATCCAGAAATCATTTTTGAATAAAAAAATAAGAGAAAAAAAATTATAAAAGTCGTCCATTAGCGTTTGGATTAAATTTAACTTGTCCTTTTTAGAAGACCGATGGTTTGCGTCGAAGTTAAATTGGAAAAAATTTGCGCTATCTAACCCAAACACTTTTTAAAAGAAAAAAGGCTTTGCGTTAGCTGAGAGTGAAGACTTTTTATTAAAATTTAATTTCCGGATTGTTCGGTTTTTGAGGATAAGAATGAAATATTCTCAAAAATTGAATAAAATACAATATTTTGATATTACGATTTTAATATTACATAAAAATGTACTCACTACCGTTCTACCAGGGTCAGGTGCAAATTGTTTTACTATTTATTGTCCGTCTAAAAATTTGCATAATTTGGTAAAATCCATGCCAATCAAACTAAAATCGGTTAATAAAGTTAAATAAGGCCAGGCAAAGTATTAAATTTATGACTTATAACCAGCTTATAATAAAATATATAATAGCAAAGTTAACTGTATAACTAATGGATCTGTTAAATAAAGTTTAGTTTTTATATTTCTATGATTTAATTGCTCTTTTTAATAAGCATTTTTACTTCCCTTTCCTGCCAACTTTCCTTGTTAAAATTGTTTATTTTTGGATAAATAATCCAATGATGTAAAAATTATTATTCTGAAAGTTTATCCTGTTAGAAAAATTAAAACTTTTTAACTGACGTGTTTTTATGGCCGCTACTGTAGATACACCAAATTATGTTTTTAAATAGAAATGCAATTCAATCCATTGATTACTAATCAGGTGTGTGCAAAATTAATCAATCACGATAAGGTAAACAAAATAGACTTTGTGCGGAGCAGACCCTCTCCTGACATTTAACTTGTAAAGCAACAGTAAGCATTTCAGTCATTTAATAATGTTAACTGAAGCCAGCAGATATGGCAAGAGAAGCTAGCAATGTAAACAATAACAACAATATTGTACAGAGTTCGACAGAGATATTTAAGGCTTGAACTACGAATTGTGTCGAAGATGATGAGCAGAAGACCCAATCGTAGGTTATCTAAAACATTACTTTGGAAGAGGCTGAATTTTCTTTCTTGTTTGTTTATAATATTCCCAATATTTTTTTTGCAAATCTCGAGATTTCCTGGCATTTTCTATATTTCCACATATTTTTTATTTTCTAAGATTTCCTTGAATTTTCCTTCACTTGTACACCAGATTTACCCAGCAATTCCCCTCGTTTCTAGGTTACCAGATCTAATATTATAGATTCTCCACAAACTCAAAATAATTTTTTTAAATAAAATAAAATTCTCTCACAACGAGAGAACGAGAGAGTGTTAGCAGTTTTAGTGGGTACGACACATGCGGGCCCTCGGCTAAAAGGGCTCCCAGTTGTACTGTGACCTTTTCAATCTTAATAAAAATCTCAAAAATAGGAGGTGCACAACTAGATGCTATTTGAAGTCTGGGGAGGTACAGAATACCCCCAGGTCACCAGCAATTATGTTCAAATGATTGCCATGCTATTAAACTGTAACTTCCGTACCAGAAATTTTATTATATTCTGTGGGGTGTTCCACACCCCCCAGACCCCCCGGTGAGAGTTTTCAGGACGCGACGCATAGATATATGTTGTATTAATATGCACTCAAACTTTTTGCTTGTATACTAACGACCTGTAGATGTATTTGATCTAAGAGAATAACAAGTTTTCATATGAAGGTAAATCACACAAGCTAGACACACCTTTGGGTTTTCAAACCGGGGGGGGGGGGGGGGGGGTCTGGGCGGTATGCAATACCCCCCAGATTTTATTTTTATTGTCAAAATCAAATTTTTGATTTTACTTTCCGATCCCAGGCTTAGATCCTTTTTACAAGGAAGTAAAAAATTAAAACTTAGCACTAAAAATGAGAAATTCACTAATAGAATTAGAGAAATCTTAAATTTTCCAAGGCTTTTCCAGATTTTCCAAAGAAGTGGGAATCCTGTAATTTTTATATTGTAATACTGTACTACATTGTAATAATAGTATTGTTATACTGTAATTGAACAATCAGTAGCGTATTTATATGGGGGGGGGGGGGCTCCGTAACTAATCAATATATTAAATAACATACAATAATTATTATTTGATATTTAAATATTTAAAAGTCTTGAGCAATTTTTAAATCCTGATTTATTTAATAAATTATAATTTAGGTCAAAAAATTAATTATATTAATTAAATTAATAAAAAAAAGAACGAAAATCATTTTTATGAAAAAATTGTTTTTGCATTTCATATTTTACATTTCCATTTTAAATTTTGGTATTATTTATTTTTCTCCCCCAAAGTTCTTTGGGATGATAATCTCGTTAATCCGTTCATGCGCACAATTTTGTGCAAAAATCTCAAAATTATGACAAAAATTTCAACAAAACAAAACATAGTAAATTTTGTTGTTTTTTTAAGGCTCATGGGTGGGGGTTGATATCCTGTTGTATCTGTCATTGCCAGGCAATCTTAGAAAAGGGGAAATTTAGAATATTCTAGAAAATCTTAGGAGAGCCAATAACCAAAGAAATCTCAAAAAATTAAAAAAGGAAACAACAGAATAATTAATCTATAGTATTCTAAAGATTTTACAAATATCCCAAGATCAGGGTTGCCAACTCTCAAAAATTTATCTTACTAAAGCTCAAATCAAAAACCCCTAAAACCCCCACAATTACTTAAAGAACCCCCTAAAAAACTAAATAAACAAATATTATTAAATAAATAAATAATAAATATATGAATACGCTAGTTGGATATCCCAAAAAAGCGTACGCCGCGCCATCTTCTGGTCAATTATGGCCAGATTCTCACCTAATTTATGCAAAAAATCACCATAGCTGTCCAATTAGCGTATAATACTTAAAAAATAATAACACTGTCATACTTTTTTAGCAATCGTACTAGATGTCGCTAAGCTTCTACGTCAAAAATAAATATGATTGGCTAGATTGGGTTATCCCAGGACAAAAATTTCAAAAAATACCCCTAAAAGTATAGCCCCCCTAAAAGAATCCTATCTCACTTTTTTATCTCCTAAATTTAAGAGGGAAACCGCCTAAGTTGGCAACCCTGCCCAAGATTTCCTTGAGAAGAAAATAGCATTCTTAAGTTCTACTAAGATTTCATAGAATTTCCCTAAAATTTGCTTGGATTTCTTTTCACTTTTGTATACTGTTATTACACAACTAAGGGGAAATCGCAGGAAAAATTGTGTGTACTAGTGAATGGAAATCTGAAGAAATTCTAGAAAATTCCTAGACATCTCAAGAAACAGATTCTTAGAAAATTTGTGGAAATATAGAAAATCTCACGAAATCCATAGAAATTTCAAGAAAATTTTAAAGCCAATGAAATCTCAGAAAATGGAAAAAGCAAAAATATTCTAGATTTCCCTTTTCCTCAAATTTCCCTTTACTTTTGCACATGACGATTTCTCAATCATTTTTCCTTATTAATAAAAAACCAGCAGGAAATTTTAAGAAATCCCAGAAAATTTTTAAAATCCATAAAAATGTCACTAATTTTACAATTAGGAAATGTAGAAAATTGGAGGAAATAGAAAATTCTAGAAAATCTTAGAAAAATATCCAAAAAATCTTGTGAAGTGGGGAATCACTGAAAATTCTAGGAAATCTAGACAATCTCAGAAACTTGAAAAATAAAAAAGCTCATCTATATAATTTTTAATTTAATTAATAAAATTAAATAGGGGGGGGGGTTAACCGTCTCTATATCCGCTCTGGTTTGGAAGGAATTTTGTGGAAATTACTGGAATTGCATGGAAATCGTCGGAATTTTGAATTCTGTATACAAAAGTTTTTTTTGTCTTTTATAAAAGAGGACCCCCGTTAACAACTTCGCACACGGATCCCTCACCTGCTTGTTACGCCACTGAGTGTTAGTGTTCAATATTTTTCAAAATGATTTAGCTGTCGAGTATAACCCTGAAGTTCTCAATTGAGATAGTTGTCGGGCCCCCAGCAGCTCTTAGATGACTAATTTTCAATGGTTTTCTTTGGTCTCCAGTTTCAATCATGAAGTTCAGTTGAAGTTAAGTTCAACGAATTATAAAAGTATAGAAAACAGTGGCGGATCCACGATAAGGACAATCACCCCCCTCCCTTAGAGCTCAAGAAACATCAGTTTTCACACTAAATTTTTATTTTGTCACCCCCCCCCCCATAGATCCGCTACTGGTTGAAGATCAATACTAAGACTTCCGCTGTTAACATAATCCCGGGATCTGGTGTACCCTTCAGAATAAAGAGCATTGCAAGGTATTCCATACCCCCAGACCCCCCTCCCCAGATTACAAATATTATTGGTTTTGGTATATTAGGTTCTCTATTATTACTTTTAAAATTTCGTTCAACTTACGTTAAGCTGAGTTTAGAATTTTTCTTTGTATTTTCAACAAAATTTTGAAAAAGAGATATATTAATTTTTCACCAACGTTCCATTTTATTGTTGACGATTATTAAACACCAACTTTTTGCGTACTTGTCAATGCAATAGATTTACAATACTTAGAGATCAAAATGTCTCCCCGGGGACGTAGACTTTGAAATATTGCTTCAAAGTAGTTTTAACGAATGATAAACATGGGACCATAACCTGTTATTATTAGGGTTTCCATCAGCGAAAATAGACAAATGAATTTATATAGGTACTTATTTAGTTTCAAGCTCCGAAAAAGCTGGGTCTATAAATGAAATATTTCAATGGTTAAAAATTTATCAATTTTAAATGCATATCATGAAAGTAATTCAGTATACTCTTTATAATAAATATATCAAGTATGTAATATAATTTAAATAGATTTGAATAAAATATAACTGTATGAATTGAGTTGACTTCTGCGTGATCTCACAAACACGGTTCTTTATAAGGATATCACTGATATGTTTGATGCTCTGAAAGACACAATAATCGATTTAATTTATAAAAAATGTGTTTTTTATTAAACATCTATATTCGTGACAGTATCTGTCACTAGATTTTATTTATTTTTTTTAATTAATATTATTTGTAAGCAAACTCCCCCCGGCCCTTTAAATATTATATAGGACTTCACTTGTTGCCATCAGAAATTTTTTAAACTCCTTTGTCTCTGACGCCACGATGTCTGGAAAAATGAGCGAAGAAAGTAAATTGAAATTAATATTTATAAAAACGAAATTCATTTTCATCAATACAATTTGATTTTATGAAATATTTTATTGTTCATTAAATTTAATTACAATGTAGGTATATTAAAATTTTATTTCTGAATGAATACTAATACAATAAAATATTTTGAACTGAATAAATAACCAAATGCCTAATGTACTACAATTTAATTTTATAAAAATTTAATGAACATGAAATCGCATTATAAATTACATTAATAGGTAATATAATTTTATCAACAATAAAAGGATAAATTACAATTAGTAGTCAACGCTTTTAAAGCTTTATAAGGGTAGTAGTTATTTTAGTAGTGGAGCTGTCACTTTTTCGAGACAAACACATCTATATGTCGCGGTAGCGCGCACAGAGGGGGGGGGGGAAGTCTAGAAAAGCCAATTTCACACTTGATGTATTTCTTCAATTTTTTTATTTATTACAGAGAATTAATTCATCTTATCTGGTATTTCAACACCACTGTACTATACCTATATACATTTTTCTATCAACTTGAGCTCCGAATAAATGTAGGATAACCTGAGATCCACTATAGGGGAAAGGAATTTTCAAGTATATTCTGCATTATAAGTTATCTAATTCTCTCCTTTATCGACGCAACCATAGAGGGGAAATGATTTCACTATTTGAATTTTTATCATAAAATTTAAGCAAGACGAGATCAGTAACAAAAATGTACAAATCCAGATCCGGAAATGAATATGTTGATGTATATCATGTAAGATGAGGTCCTGCAATGTTGTCATACTGCACTTGATGAATAAGCAAAAATTTCTTTTATTTTTGTAGAATATAACGGTTTTTAATCAGTCGTGTGTGTACTGTTCAGTGATTAATTAGTGTACTGCAATTTATTTTATACAATGTTATCACGTGGGAAAAAGTTACTTAATATGGCTATCAGTGGAAATTCCGCAACAGTAATCGATGTTAAAACCAATGTTTTAACAAATAATGTTAAAAAGAAAGGTAAGTTAGAATAAATTTTGATTCATTCGGTGCTTCCCAATAGTATTTGAAATACACATTAATACTTTAGTACTTACCTATTCGTTACTAATAAATCGAATCCCTGGCCCGTGCGCAGGATTTCTTTATGGAGACGATTAATAAAAATATTTGTAAAATAAATTCAGCAATTATTAGTAAATAGTATTATGTTTATTTCTATTTTTCAAATTATTCTATATAAAAAGTGTTTCCGTCAATAGGTAAAATAAATATTCAATCTGTACCGACTTGGTTCTACCTAAAATTCTATAAATTCCAAAAATGTGTTTTAAATTCCTAAAATTATCTAAAAATTAGTGCTAAAAGTACTAAATTCAAAATATTAATATTTTTTAAATATTTCAATTTAAAAAATATATTTTTAAAATTTTAAATTTTGTTGATGGTGGTATAATTTCACTCGTAAATCAGTATAATTATAATCTAAAAGAATGAAAATAATATTTATTTTAATCGAATTTATAAAATTAGATTTGAAAATTTTTAGTTCAGCTACAGAGTATTGTAAAAATTGGGAATATAATTATAAATTGTTGAAATGGTTTACTGAGTAACATTATAAAAGATTTCAAATGACTTTCGAAGACTTCAAAATTACTAAATGTTTAGTAGCTATAAAAATTCCTAACTAAAATTAATATAGGTACATAATAAATTTTAATTTACATATCAAATAATATTGTTGTTTAATAGGGAATTTTGGGGAATATGATTTAGAAGAAAATCCTTGGATAGAGTATTATAAATGGCGCGAAAATCGACCACCAAAGGCCAGAAGTGGGCTTGACCTACCCGGTCAAGTACTACCCGATCCAGTACTACCCGATCCAGTACTACCCGGTCAAAATTTTGAAATATTACAAAAATCAGATGAGTGTAATATAGCGGTATGATGTACAATAATTATTATTTTACTATAATGATTAATTAAAATATTTTTAGGAAAATGTTCAGAAAGGAAATGATGAAGGAAGCAGTATTATAGAAAATTCTGATAAATCTGATTTTGAAGATTCATCAGTAAGTATAGTAAAAAAAATAATAACAATTATAACATTTTTGTAATTAATTTTCAAAGTCTATGAATTTCATCTTTATTATAGAAGTTTTATTATTTTATCTTTTTAGATTTCTTGGAACCAGATGGAAAGAAGGATATCGAAAGCTCACAAAGTAGTGAATCAGAGACAAGTGAAATTATTTTCAATATTTCACCAATATCTCTGACGACTTCTCAGTTGGAAAATTGCATTGGAAACTCGTTACAAACGTCAGACTGTAATGTACCGGTATGATGTTCAATAATTATTATTTTTTTCCATAATGATTAATTAAAATATTTTTAGGAAAATGTTCAAAATGGAAATGATGAAGGAAGTAGTGCTGCTATTGAAAAATCAGAGTTTGTAAATTCATCTGTAAGTATTATTAAAGATTATATCCTATTTGCTATTAATTTTCAATCGAAGAATTGATTCGTAATGTAAAGAATTTTTCTTAGGTTTCTCGTACACTAGATAATGTCATTAGTAAAAAACCCCTATCTAAAAATCCGGTAGAATGCAGCCTACGGAAGGGACGTGTTTGGGACAAAAAAGATCGTTGCCCTTATTGTAACAAAGATATCACAAATTTTTCACGCCATATCTATAGAAAGCATTCCAACGAAGAAAGCGTAAAGAGAATTGTTGAGCAACCAAAAGGTGATCGGAAAAGAAAATTTATGATCGATCTATTAAGGAAGCAAGGCAATTTTTCCATAATTGACGAAAATATATATAGACCAGTTCAAAGACCTACGTCAAATCAAAATTTAGAAGTTCAAGTTCTCCCAACTGACTTCCTTCCCTGCAAATATTGTAAAGGGCTCTACAAAAAAAAATCTTTGAGAAGGCACGTATTACGATGTTACTTTAACCAAGAAAGTAACGCAAAACAAAATTTTGCCAGCGAAGGCCAAACAATGATGGTTTTTACAGAATCACGGAAAAATTTTTTAAACTCATTAAGATTAAAAAATGAAGTATTGAATAGCATGCATGCTGACAGGGTGTCGTTCAACGGAAAAAATGATCCCATAATTTGCCAGTATGCAGAAGATTATCTAAGGAGGCATAAAAGGCCGCACATGAAAAGCGCAGTATCAAACAAAATAAGGGAATTGGGGAGGCTCCTCATTCCACTTAAAGACCATTACGAAATTAATTCTATGTTAGAATTATTGAAACCCGAGCACTTCGATAAAGCAGTTTCAGCGAGTCGTATAATTTCTGGTTACGATGATGCAACGCGATCTTTTCGAGCACCCTCTCTGGCACTTCATATGAGAACAATATTATTAGCTGTATGTTCAGCAGCCAAAACCCTTTTATTAAAAAAAAGTCCAGTTCTAGCCATCAGTGATTATGATGTGGCACTCAAAAATCTTAAAGGATTTCGTGCCTTAGTTGATGCCAACTGGAAGTTTGAAATGGGCAGTCTAGCATTAAAGGACTTAAATGAAAAGCAATCCGCAAATCCACAGAAATTACCGGTTACTCAAGACATAATTTTGTTCCGAAATTATACCCATAAAATTGCAGAAACATGTATGAAGAGTTTAAGAGAGAATCCAGAAGATTTACAGTCCTTCAAAAAACTTACAGAATCGGCTCTGGCTCTAACAATTATTTTAAATAGGAAGAGAACTGGAGATGTACAATATACAAAATTGGAATCATATTATCGAAATACAACGAGCACTAATCAAGAAGAGTGCCTTAATTCTTTAGAGGAATCTGAGAGGGAACTAGCCAAACATTTTAAACGAATTGTAACAGTGGGAAAAGGTAGTAGAGCAGTTCCGATACTTTTCTCCAAACATGTACAAGAATACATGGAAACATTGTTGTCGGTCAGAAAGAAAACCACATTTGTTCCCCAAGAGAACCCGTTTTTGTTCGCGTTAACAGGAAGCTCATCTAAATGGGTGGATGGATCAGCTGTTTTAAGAAAATATGCAATAAACTGTGGGGCCAAGAATCCCTCTACTTTAACATCTTCACGTCTCAGAAAACAAATTGCAACTGTGTTACAAATTTTGAACCTCAACGACACTGAAATGGAGCAAGTGGCTGCTTTTATGGGTCATACAAAAAAAACCCACGAAGAATTTTATAGGTAAGATTTAGCATCTAATTTCAAATATTGTTAAAATAAAATTTCTAAACTATATTTAACTTTATTTTAGATTGCCACAAGAAGTTTTTCAAACCGCAAAAATAGCCAAATTGCTTTTAATGATGGAAAAGGGAGTCGGTAGCGAAAACAAGGGTAAAACCCTTGACGAAATCGACGTAGAATTGGAATCGTGGAATATACAATCTGCCAACGAAAGTGGAAACGGTATCAATAATAATTATTTACTACTTAATAGTTTGCTAGATACTATTTTTCAAAAGAGATGAATTATGTCAGATACTGTAACTATCTACAAGTCAATGCATAAGTAGCCATTGGTTATCAAATTACCAATATCTGACATGCTTCATGACGAAACCTCTTTACTTATTATTAAAGTTTTACTATTTACTAATTTAAAATAATAAAAATATAGTTAATTATTCACCATAATTTTATAAATATTTTTCTCATTTTGAAATATTCATTATTAGAATCCGACGGACATGTTCTAGAAGAACAAGAACCAATTCAAAGTAATAATAGTGCCCAAATTCCGGACGATGAAGATCAAGACTTCACTAATTCTGAATCGGAAGAAGGTAAAGTAAACAATAATCGTTTTACTTTAGAATGTGCGTGATATTTAAAGGTTCTATAAAATTAAATATTGAAATTCTTATTCTTGCAAAATGAAGTTCCTCAGATGAACTTACTGAAACCAATTTAAAAATTATCTTTTAGATGATTGATGCAAGTTTAATCAGCATGCACAAGCTAAAATGAAATGATTATTTTTAATTTATTAAACTGATAATCTGTAAAACCCTTTCTTGTGCACTTATTACTTATAGAACAACCACGAAAAAAAAAGAAAACTGGAACTAAAACACAGAAGAGGACTGGAGCAAAAAACAAAACTGAAAAAAAAATTAAAATTGATACGAAAAAGAATTGCCGTGGATCGTGGAACGAAAAACAAAAATCAATAATGTTGAAGTTTTTCAAATCACATATAAAAAAAAAGATTTCTCCCAAGAAAAGTGAATGCTTGAAAGTTAAAGAAGATAATATAAAATTTTTTGAAGACAAGAACTGGGTTCAAATTAAAGTATTTGTGTACAATACTTATAAAAATAATAAGTAGTATTTTTAATTTTTTTGTAAACAATTTTTTTTCTATAAATTTTTTTCTATAATTTTTAATTCAATAAAAACTTATTAATGTTTTATAAATATTTTATTTCAAGGTATGAGTGTGTTTTGTATTTATTTTTATTAGCGTCTTCGGTACTACATAATGTACTAACCAAAATTCAACAAGTTAAAATTCACACATTTTCAATAAACAATACGTTACCGATGTTTTATTATGGCTTTTTATTTAATAGAAGCGTTATAAAAAATTTCTTGAATCTACCTCAATAAAAAATATGTAATCGACATAAAATTTGTCTAACATCACTATTATTTTTTATTTATTAAACAAGAAAATTGTAGTTTTTTAAGCCTTTTAGTTTTCCTCTCATAGTCAGTCAGTTATTTGTAAAGGTTCACTCATTTTTATTATTATTTTTCAGTTTTAATATTGCCCAAACTTATAATGTATTCAATTTCCTTTAATCATTATTTTATTAAAAGGTGCCAAAATCAATTAAAATTGTTACCCCAACTTGGAGAACCCCTAAATCTTTTTTTTATCACAGTGGTAATTTATTTATTACGCACTTGCTTTTTTTATTGTCGGTTGCGTATATTCGTCTTCTGATTGAATATTGTTATAGTTCGTTCAAAATGTAAGTAAAACAAGTAGTTTTAATCAACAAGGCGTTCAAATATGCATTTAAACTAATCTATGGCATTTCAGCAAAATAAAACTTACACAAACTACTCAGCATGGGGGCGACATGATGCTTATTCTTCAAAACATTTCAAGTAGTTGTATGCAAATAAAAAATGCAAATGCCTGAAATACGATACCTATAGTTACTATGTTTCCATCAAAATTAGGTTTTCTCAATAAAATCTATAAATATTTTCAGCATTTAATTATTTACGCGAAATAACTACCGACTACATAGTACCAATTTTTTTTGAAAATAACAATATTATTTATTCAACAAATATAGTTTTACAATATTACGTTATCAAGATAACCTAGTAACCTGAATTAGCAGGTACTATTATATTCAAGAAGCCACAAATTGTTTACTTATATTAAGGTGATCATTTTTAAGAAATGTAAAACCAGTACATGGAAAAACGTAGGACCTTTTTTGTTTTCTCTTTTAGGTTTTCACCTTTCCTTCGATCCATCAATAGAACAATAGCCACATCCAGTGCCGTAACTAGGGTATGGCAATATGGCCCCCGCCATAGGCGCCGTTTGAATGAAGGCGCCAAAATTCAATAATTTTAATTAAAACTATAGGCGCCAAAGGCGCCATTTGAATAAAAGCGTCAAAATTCAAAAATTTTAATTAAAAATATAGGCGCCAGAGGCACCATTTGAATAAAAGCGCCGAAATTTAAAATGTCAAATTACAAATATTGTAATTAATATAGAATATAGGCGCCAGAGGCTCCATTTGAATAAAGGCGCCGAAATTTAAAATGTCAAATTCCAAATATTGTATTTAATAGAGGATATAGGCGCCTGAACGCCATTTCAATAAAGGTGCCGTTTAATTAAAGGCGTCGAAATTCAAAAGTTCAAATTATAAAAAATATTTTCTTTGTATTCATAAAAAAATTAAGTACTAAAATTTTTAATCAGTTTTCTTAAATTTAATAAATTTTAATTGAGAGTATGTCTCAAAATTCGCCATTTAGCACCAAATTTTAAAAAAAAATTCCGAAGAAACCTGGGTGGGGGGGGAATCCCCCCACACTCCCCTCCCTTTCCGTTAAGGCGCATTTTTTGTAGTTAAAGTTCTAGTTACGGCGCCACATCAGTAAATTTTTGTGTCCTGCTTAACTGTCTTGACTAACCAGGACAAAGGCTCCGAAACCAGTACTAACTGTCCTGGTAAAATCAGAACGAATGGTCACCTTTTCTTTGTAAAAAAAATTTTTTTTTAGTTCGGGTTCTCGGCAATACATTTTACTGCCAACGGTCTAAAATATCAAATTTAAAATACGGGTGGACGCTTGCAATTTTTGCAGGACGCTAGGCAGCAATTTAATTCAAGGTCGAATTAAGTTCGGATTTTTGACAAACTAAATCTAAATAATCAAAATTTAAAATAGAGGTAGACGCTTGCAATTTTGGCGGGATGCTAGGTAACAATTTAATTCAAGGTCAATACATGAATAGAACAATAGTCACATCAGTAAATTTTTGTGTCCTGGTTAACAACTGTCTTGACTAACCAGGACAAAGGATCGAAAACCAGTACTGTCTTGGTAAAATTAGTACGAATGGTCACCTTAACTTATATTATGTACGTTCGGCAAAAATTCGAGCAGTATGCAGTCAAGTGAAGCTCGAAGTTATCACAAAGTAGACATAATTTGGTAGGAAATTAAATAACTAAAATGAAATTAATGTGTAATACGGTTTTATAACAAAATTTCTTTTAAAGTATCCGTTTTTATTGTTCGTGCAATTTTAACAATAAAATTATGTGAGAATTGTAATGGATTATTTTTGTGTTTATTTTCAAGTTTCGAAGGAATAATGTATTTGTTTGCGTATTTTGATGCTAATAATTGCTAAAAATCCGATCGCAAGAATCGATAATGAGGGTTCTCCAAACTACACCCTGTGGGACAAAACCGGCCCGCAAGTACCATGAATCCAACTTGGTACATTGACTTTTTTACGTTTTTATTGTCCGATATCACCCAGAAGTGAGTGAGCCCATGATTGATTCACTATGTTTTTTCGTTTCAGTCCACTAAAATTTCCATTTTTTTTCAAATTTTCATCCATTTTGAAGCTTGTCAAAATGTCAGACACGAAACTACAGGTTTGTGAAGGAAGCCCCGAGTCCATCTAAAACTGTGCTCGTCCACTTTATAGTAGGTACACGGAAAGAAACTACAAATTTGAACCCATAATCACAAATTTTGTAGCAATTAATAATGAAAGTAGTTTCGAGTTTCCATTAATTTGATCACCTAAAAAAATTTGACTCTGTCTTAATAAATTATAAACTCTTGTTATCGAATTACTCGCTTTGCTTTATTTCTATTGAAACACTCAAATAGCAACGCGACGTTGCCGCATATACAGGATCTCAGATTGTAGCTCATTGTCTATAAAATGTCATATACATATTAAGCTCTGAAGCGCCCTCACTCGAGAGTTTGCTTTAACTAACCGTGTATAAAAATACATAAAAATAAACAAGGTGAGATCCGACCTAAAATTTAAGTACCACCTACTGCCACCTAGGGTAATCGTAAAAAATTAATATACACGTAGAAACACAGTGAGATCCGTTTTGGATCTCATCTTGTTGAAACGGAGCTCGAGTTGTATAGCAAATATCACCAAATGATCTCGACTTGTACAAAAACAAATCTATATATATGTATGTACATATTTTCACAACCCTAGGTTGTCTTATCTCTTTTAAAGAGCCAGAGGTGTGAAAGTGGAGCTTTGGAAGTGTTTTCTTATACGTGCAAATTTTTTGATTTATTCTACTAAATTTGACATGATAAAGCTGGGATGGACGTGAAATAAACTTACAGATACGACCATGAGCTTAGCTTTATCAAGAACTAAACTGGATTCGAAGGTTTTATATAAAAACTTTTAATTATGTAGCTCGCTGCGGACATGCATTCTTCATCAGACATTTTATTGAAAAATTCTTTGATCGAAAAAATGTGTACTTTTCTAGTTTAATGAAAAAGTTTCCCGGGCATGATCTTATACAATCGATATTAGCATGTTGTATTAGGATGTCGTTCGCCATATTAACGCTTGTCTGACAAGATAATAAGAAAAACTTCCAGGTCTAATATAATACGTCAACGCAAAATACGAAAAAAACTTTGGATTTTTAAGCTTAACGTGTATGTGTCCAGCAGTCCACACAACATATAGTAGGCGGACGGATAAACGGCATATAAAATAGTATACGCATTGGCCATTGTTCCGTTTTGCACTAACAAAAGCAAAAGCAAGTCTTACTAACAATATACAGTTTCCGGACGATGTTTGGGGATACACATTAACCCTATAAATCTTACAAGATGCGGGAGCAATCGCAGATTCTGGTAACGCTTCACGATAAATCGATTTCGTTGTAACTTTTCACTCATAAAATGTATATTTACCAAGAGAAGACGAATTGCCAGTGTCGTAAATATTTTAAGACACCAAAACCGACTTTAAATTTGTCAAAGTAACTTTTGAAAAATTATTAAATTTTAAAATCAAATTCCGTACACATGCTAAAATGATCATAAATCATAATCTAGAAATTAATGTTTTTGATAAACTGGAATGGGGATAAAATTTTCGTGATAAGATGTAAAGGGAGCAATCGAGTGAAATAAATAATACAAAAAAACACCCCAAAAGTTAAATTAGGTTAGACCTTAATGCCAATTTAATTTTCTACGAACCGTTGATAATAATTTGCCTGTCTTGAAGATAATCGACAAGTAAGTGTCGGGATATTTTCCAGTTTATATAGTTTAAAGCCACGGTAACCCTTAAAGCATGAAGTTTCTCAATGGTTAGAAACCAAACCCAAGTTGATAAAACATTCTCCACTCTAAATTAACCCTAATAGTATTTGTTGTATAAATTAGCAAAATCTGATCCCATAAAGCAAAGAGAAACTTCTCCTAGATTTCCTTTAAAACTAATTTTTTGCAGGGATTTGAATTGTGGCTTTTAGCAATTTATTTTTCTTTTGTGCACATAATTTATTGTCGCAAAATATGTAAATCAATACAAAACCTACCTTTAATGGACGCGTTATCGTCACGGTCTCGATCGTCGTAGTCGGAGCCATTAGAATCTTCTAAAAAGAAAAAAAAATTGTTATGCAAACTAAGACGCCTCAATCAAATAAACACAAGAAAATGTAAGAAACAACAAAAGAAATAAATATAATCATGTCTTGAAAATTCCGGGCCTTTGTGTTATAGTATACCATAAACATTCTCTAATTCTTAAAAATATAAAAGCCCTCTTTCCCTCTGTGCATAAAGTATGTACATAATTATGTACGTTCGAGAAAGTACTTTGCATTACACAAAAGACTTGAGACAATAAGATAAAAAGGAAGTGATCCAAAAACTCTACAAATAAAATACGAAAAGGCGTTTTGTTGCAAATGGTTTCTGTAGTAACAATTTTAGATAACTCGGGGACAAACATAAAAAGCATCCAAACGTACTAAATTTAACAAACTTCTTTTAGAGTTAAAATTTTTACAAATACTACAAAAAGGAGCGGTGGTTTTTGGTGCAAAATGAGGGCATAGTGGTGGATTATTGATTGACGACGACACTTAAATTACTTTTAGATGTGGACCATTTATTTCAATTGATGGAAAGCCATTTAAAATAGAACCATAAACTTTCAAAATAAATATTTCACACCGCCAACAATCAGTCTAATTGTAAAATGTTCCAGAGACGACATTAAGGTAGATCAAGGAATCGCAGTATAAATACATTATTCAATATTCCAAGTGTTGGAATTGGAAGTGTGTTCCATTAGAGTGGTTTCAACTTGACGATATCGTAGGTCAGCATGCCCAATACGTGCCAAGTACCTTTGTGTGCGTTTTCCTTTTAAATAATTGTCAAGTCGAAACACGTTTTCGACCATTTTATTTCACTGTACCCGTCGCTCAATCAGAAGCAGAGCAACAGGTAACCAAAATTTGAATCAATCAAAAATTCAGATCAACCCTAGTAGTTGCTGTGCTTAAATTCCAGAGTGCAAAGGATGCCCAGTACTAGGACAACAAACCCCAGAAACGGAACAGGTTAAATAAACAATAAAAATAAAAATGTTTTCATAAGCTTTTCAATTAGTAAACTTGTCGGTTCAGTACTTTAATTGAAAATCCTACGCAATTTCTATTTTGCAAACAAAAACTGAATCCAAAACTTTTTTCCTGTATGTATAATATTTGTAATATACCTAATTAGCTCACATTTTAACTTCAATTCAGCCGAATTGTTGCTATGATATTTATATATAATTCGTGTTATTTATTAAAATTGTAATATTTACTAAACCACAGCAGTGGATTGGTGTGAATTTCCGATTTCTTTTTGTAATTTTTAGATATTTGGTTTTGCCTCGAAGTAGTCGACTTTGCGCCGCCTAACAGTAGAAACCAAAGATCCCTATTCTCGAGCCGAAATGACTTGAATCGTATACACAAATACGGAACTTTAGCATACGAATGAAGAATTGATGATTAAAATTTTTAAAAAAATATGATGATTCGCATGCGAATCAAGTCTGGTGAGTTTGAGAATAAGCGGTTGGACAACACATTTTTGTGTCCGCAGTTTTTTGCGGACATTAAATTGTTTGTGACCCCTGCTCTCCTCCACTGGTGAGATGTCGTGAGATTTGGTTTGACCACCTTCCCCCTAATCTCACGTAAGATTGTTTGTTTTACTTAATTTAACTTAGTTCTCTCGAAATTTTAGTTTTTTGTGGAAAAAAAATTACGCAATATGTATTTGCCGATTCCCCCATGTGAGATTCGGCTCGAGCTCCCCCCCCCCCCCCCTTAACTTCTCACTTAATTATTGGACATCCCCTTAGCCTAAGTGATATAATTTTTGGTTGAGATTGGTTTATTCTGCCTAATTAATTCTTGATTCTTATGTAAACTGACCTCCCAAATCCGAGTACGATTCCCGTTTTCTGCCATCACCCACCGTTTTCTAGAAATGCCCCTTCCCGCCTTCCCTATCTATTTTTGTCAGTTATTGATAATTTGGAGAGATGAAACGATTATTTTAGCCCTTACATTTTTTTCTGGTAAGCTAGACAGGTGAAAAGTTAATATTTGTAGCAAGAAAGTTGAATTGTAAAAAAATCATTACAAATTATCGACTTTTTTCGTTTTTTGTTCAATTTTTTCACTTATTTTCTACATATTACAGCTTCTAGCCTCCTCAATTCTCCTCCAAACACCCCCAAATAATAAAAATGTATATACATTAAACGAACGCCATCACGTGAAAAAATATCTAATATGTATAGTTGATATAGAAAGTTTTGTTTAAAACCGAACGTTTGTATTTCTTTTGGTATTTTATTTTGTGAATTATCAATTCACCGCAGTTTTACGATAAAATAATTCAGAATTAAACTCAAAACAACACCAATCACAACCGGCTAACGGGCTGCAGCCCAGGGCTTCCAAACTTCTAGGGGCCTCAACGAAATTGAAGCAACAAAATTTAAATCACCAAAGTAGCTCAGATGAAACTAAATTAAAAAGCTTGGTGTTACACAAACATGTTTAAGTTGCGATTAAGTTAACTTTAATGAGCATTAAAAGTGATCTACGGTGACTAACAGAAATATTCCAACAATGTAAATTGCACATTTTCAAACCGTTTTTTGACATATAAAAATTGCTTTTAAAACATTTTTTGTTAAATATTTCATTGTCTTCAATTTTGTACTTATACATTTTTCAACTTTGTCGCCCCGTTATTGACTGGCAGCGACTTAAACAAGACTGTAAAACACAAAAAATATTGTCAAATATCTCGGTATCTCGGTAACGGTGCGACGAAATGAAAAAATGAATAATCATTTTTTCTTGAAAACGTGATTCTCAACATTTTTGATCATAAGCATTTTTCTATTTTGTTGCACCGTTTCGGAGATATAGATGACGATATTTTTTGTGTTTTAGAGTCTTGTTTAAGTCGCTGCCAGCCAACAACGGGGCAACAAGATTGAAGATAATGAAAATTTTAACAAAAAATGGCTATTTTTTTTGAAGTTTTGCTGTAAAAGCGATATTTATGTATATGTCAAAAAAAGGTTTCCAAATGTACAATTTACATTGTTAAAATAGGAGGGTTCGAATATTTTCGTTAGTTAGTGTACTTCCACAAACAAATTTGTATGTTTTCATTACTGAATTTGTGCAACTTAAAGTAAAAAAAAATGTTTTTTAAATGTTATTGTATGTACATATACCACCTGTGTTTTATAAAAAAAATATAATAAACTAAAATTTTACATTTGATCTAAACGCGGTTGACCTTGAAAAATCAAAAATTTTCGTCTTCGGTGTATTTTCTTGAAACATCCAGGGCCAAGGGGCCTCCAAAGAAAGTTAGCCACGGGACTCACATATCCTTAATCCGGCCATATTCTTGGTATGATGTGGTAGCTGCAGGAGCGGCACCAACCAACGGTGGAATATTCTATATCAGGGGTGGCCAATTTTAATGTATATACTAGGGGTGACCAAATTCATTACGATGACTATGTTCCTTAAAATTGTCGCCGGGAATTTTCCCGAGTACAGTCCGGGGCTGTTTACTCGAGTATGGTACGAAAAGGCTCAGAGATGGCAAAAAAGGGTGAGCCGGAAGGAAAATTTACTCTGTTGAATCTCGTTAATCCATTCATGCGCGTCAATGTGGGACAATACTCGCAAAAACTCCCGACTAGTTCCCTACATTTGAGTGCAATACTCGAATAGTATTTATTAAGGTAAAAGTAGACAAAAGCTTAGCTTTCTAAGCTTATTACGAGGAGCAGTGCCGTATTATCGCAAAAGCCCATGAATCTCAGACTTCTGCTTCTAAGTTCAAGGGCGCAAAATTTCAGGAGACGCAAAATTTAGTATCAGGAGTTATAATTACCTAATCATTAATCGTCTAAATTATTATTAAAAATAAGTTCCATTTTCTTTATAAATTTTTCTATTAAAAAAAAAGGTCAATTCGAAAACCGAGGATAAGGGCGCAAAATATTAAATGCCTGTGGCGTCAAACTGGCGCAATATGCCGCTGAGGAGAAGGAAACCACAGATCCAATTTTTGTACACCATCAGATTTCCTTTTAGGGCATTTTCTTGGATTTCTCTAGATTTCCCCGGATTTCCTAAAATTTCTCCAGATTTCCTTGGATTTTCTTTTGGATTGTCTCACGATTTCCTTTCGAAGCGGCAGCGGCTATGATCGACTAATCGGCACCCTGCGCTGAAATAACTTGATTCGGCACTAGCTATTAATAGCAGGTACATTAACATAAATCACGACCTGAATCATAACTAAAAAAAAAATTTGCAATAAAGAATTTCTAGAAAAAAAAAAACTTGCAATGGTTGGCTTTTGTACTCCCCTTAATGAACAGCGTTACCTATACCTAGCAATTTACTACAATTTATTGAAACTATTGTTTTCAAATTTTAACGTATAGCTGACATGGGCCCATAACCTATCGCGTTTCTTTTTATTTTCTGTTTAAAATGTAACCATTTCTATTGTCCATTCCTGGGCGCTTCGCCTCGTTTACAGGTTACAATATGTAAATCCCCTAATTGCTTAAATATTGGAAAATTGTGCACGGTTACCACGCACCTCGCAGTCTATCGCTCTATATTCTAAAACATCTTAATTGCGAGAGCAAAGAAAAGCATCGTTCTGGATTTCAAAATTCAAATTATCTGGGACTTGAGCATCACCCTACAGCCTAACTCAGCAACTTAATGAAAAAATTACTTGGTGGGGGGGGGGGGGTGAATTACATGATTTACATTTTCTTTCTTTTTTTAACTTTTACCTACACTCTGGAGAGAGCTGAGTTATCCTTCACTGACCGATGTTTCTTTGCCATGTGGGCTTGGAGGGCTAACGAAGCTTCCGTTCCGCCAAATTTTGAGTTTCAGTGAGTTATTAGAAAACCAATCGTCAAAGACTATCGAAACCATTAAATGTCTGCTTCCTAGACGCGTTAAGGAAAAACGTATATCCAACTTATTAGAAATTATTCCCAAGTGAAAACCTAAATTGACTGGGTTATTTATAGTAGCACTATAATAAATATAAGATGCACTCTAATTTTGAATTATTTTGATTTGTTTGATAATGTGAGTGATTTTAATGTACTTAGGTAATAGCTTTTGAAAAGCAATAAATTAAAATACAATTTGTGTATTTACTTTTTTTTAATGTAGTACAATAAATTTACTGTATGTAATTGACTGATGTACTTGAAAAATAAATTTTTTTTTTTAATTTTTCCATTTCGTAAATACCAGCCTTACCCAGGCTAACCCAGAACGGAAATTCTGGGTTGAAATCCCGGACTCGGCAGAATTTCTTAGCTCAGCCCTGTGGTGAACATCAAACTGTGGATCGAAATACTAATAACTTTCCTTAACATCTTAATGGAAAACGGGGTACAATAAGCCTAGAGCTTCAGTACAAAGTGGGCATTGAACCACAATTTGAAATATGGTAATTTTAAATAAAACAGATAACTTGCCCATCTGAAAAATGTACGAATTTCATCATCTAAACTACTTTTAATTATGATTCCAAATTTTCCAAAACAAACTTGTTCAAACAATCGCCTTCTATTCCAAATGATGTTGTTCA
The DNA here is from genome assembly GCA_949152465.1 of Cantharis flavilabris. Classification (NCBI taxonomy): domain Eukaryota; kingdom Metazoa; phylum Arthropoda; class Insecta; order Coleoptera; family Cantharidae; genus Cantharis; species Cantharis flavilabris. The sequence continues at coordinate 14,987,082 of OX424440.1, read as the reverse complement.
CCAATTAAATTTTTGGAAAATTATATGTCTTACCATGTAGGAAAGACAAAATAGGTTTGACAACTACTCTTAGAGCGTGCTTGGTTAGAGCTTCCTGCAAATAAAAGCTGAAAAATTTGAGCAATCTAAAAGTCTGTCGGTGCATTGCAGCCTTGTAACAGATTTTTGTAGTTTAAATTGCAAGTTAAAAATACCTTGCACATAGTTGACCAGTTTAAATATTTTTCATTTGAATGGCCCTCGAAAAAGGTTAGAAAAGTTGGCATATCGATTTTCAATTATGGAGTTCAAAGAGAATGCATTTAGCTTAGTGACACGAAAATTAACGATCGTTTGATGTTAATAATTTTTAAATTAATCAATTCGTATTAAAATATACGAGAAATTTTCCAATAATTGGTGTACTCCATATGCACCAACCGCACGTACGACGAAATTACATAGCAGTTTTGATTGAAAATATGGTTACGTAATTACGTTACAAAGTGTCGTTTTATTATATAAATTACAACGACAAACATAATTATAGTTTCGTGATTTTAAAGAAAAAATAACATTCGATTACACTAATTTTAATAAGTGCTCACTTGAGCGAGTATTAATTGTTTTGGGATTTTCTTTAGAAAAAATAAGCGTTTGTTGGTGTTTTTTAATTTTATTAAGAACTTTTTCCCAAAAGCTAATTAAAAATTCATTTGATCTTTATGGAAATTGAATTTTAAAGAATTTCCTGCAAAACTTTTTGTTGCAGTAGGTTCAAACTGAACTCAAATTACGTATACTATAATTAACGAAAGGATTCTTTTAGAACATCATCCATAAGATAAGAAAAATACGTATTTGCGCAATACTAACTTTTTGTTGGTTGGCTGCAGATGAATGCATCTAAACTTTGAAATTTATAACATTTACAAGATAATGAGATGGTATTTGTTTTCGACTGAGGAAACTAATTTGCACTTAATCTCGAGTTTCACATTTTAAATTCGCTATGATTTAAATAAAAATGAGTCGCAATTTACTTTTCAAAACCGAATTTCATAAATAATTAAAAATTAATTTTAGAGTTTGGTAATCTAACTTACAGAAGTGCTACCATTTTATTATTTTTTAATGAAAAGTTTTCATCGTTAATGGCCAACATCAGTTGTTGTTTTAAAGCATTTTGAAAACTTTCATCGATAAAACTATAAATTTATGAAACTTAATGCTCCATTAATGTACCACAGGGTGAAATCGTTTAACTAAATGGTTCCTGAACAATATTACATGGTTAATATAAAATTGTATTTTATTACAGACCCTCGATTTAAAGGTAAAATGTATTTTTTTCTTTAAAAAACAGCTTCGAGTAATGTAATATTTCACGATGTGACGTTTTCTGATTTTACATCTAGAACTTATCGAGGTGTATCAATTTTCAATAAAAGTTATTTATTTATAGAGACGTTTATCATTAGTCGGTAAACTCGGGATTATTCTTTTATAAATCCATAAAGAAAAGTCTGGGAAAGACGATTCTAAATTATAAAAAAAACCACATCTAATTTGTCGAGCCAATTTGTTGATTGGCTCAGAAATTACATATATAAAATATAAAAAAAATCATTTGTTTTCCGAAGCAATATCTAGAGCTGAAAGTGCAATTAGTGTTTTATGTCAATTATTTTCAAAAGCATTTTTTTTAAAACAAGTCGACAACTTATTTTTAAATTTGTTATTTCAAAAACTTTATTATAAGTTGATTAAATCACAGCTGCAGTGTAGTATACTGCAGCATTATTAACTCTTTGATATTCACAGTTTCGGATGTAGGATCGACGAAAACAAAATATGTATTTAAAAAAATAACAGCTTTTAGCATTTCGAAATTCTAGGAACCTTTTGGTTTTTTATTGCTGAAGTTGAAATTAAGCCCACAGGGAGCTTTCAAATAAATATTTTTAATTACTGCTTTTCGGTGCCTTTATAAAAATAATTGCAAAATTTTTTTTAATATCGGAAACCCTTGGCGATTATTCTATTAAAAGCTGTACTTCGGAAGGGTAACTCCTGAATGTATTGAATTTCGCAAAGAATACACCTCTGGGGTGTATTTATAATTTTCTTGAAAGAAAATTTATCGAAAAATGTAAAATAAAAATGTATTCGTTTATTTCTGTAATAAATTAAACACAAACAACTGCAGGATTAATGCGATCGAGGCGCGTGCAAATAACAAATATAAGCAGGATGCTTAATAAAATTACTGTGGTGATAATACAAAATTGATACAGTTGACGATTTTTATTTCATTCAAGGTAGAATGCGTTCGCTGATTGAAATCCAGTAGTATAACCTAGTAGGGTTATTTATCATTATCACTGTGACTGTTAGGGAGAAAGTAAGCAGTACTTACTTTAGTCGGTTGCTACAGAAACATTTCAGGTACCCTTCGTTCCAAAAGAATATTATAAAGGGAAGAGTCATTGCCACGATAAGAGTTGAAGACAATAATAGCGTTACAACCAAGCCCCCCCTATCTTATGGCTAGACTACCTCTTATAAGTTACCATAGTTACCCCATTACTCGGGGTAGTCTTGGCAAATTTCACCAGCCGAAACATTGCAATTGTAAATTGGAAGGATAAATTTTTAAACATCCTTATAGAGCATTAGAATTGCATAATTAGGAGTTAATAATGTGTATGCGGTACTGATGACGGTTAATGAGTCAGGAACACACTCGGAAGTTATTTAAAATTCAATTTTTTAAAAAGGAAAATTAGATTTTCCTGTATACATCAGGAGTAAATTTAATGTTCATATTCAATTCGATATATTAAAAATAAAATTTTGCAGCAGTCTGCAACCAAACTCGTCGGTTAAAACTGTTAGAATCTCTATATGCCCGTTTCGTAAACCAAACAGAATTTTAAAATCTATTTACTTGCTGCTGGAACGAGTTTTATTGCTTTTTCAATATGTATAATAAGTAACACACATACGGTTTCCAAGTTACTTCTGCAGTAAAAATGTTATTATAGATTTTCATCTGTGGAGAAAATAACCCCGAGTGAAAAACATCAGTCATCAACACGACGACTGCAATCAAAAGTAAGTTTACAGAAGCTATTTTTCATATCTTGGACGTTGACGTTGAAAATAAAAATGTGAATAAATTTATGAAATTTTTATAATTGAAGCAATAAGGAAATGTGGCATTTCAAAATTTATCTGAGCAACTGAGGTTTGAATCTGTTTCGTAAAAAGCATTACAATGTTTAACCTTTTTTTTTGTTTATTTCAAGTTTTGCATTTCGATATAGTACAATAAAATTCAAATGAAATAGGTACTTTCTTATTGTGTGGATTCAAAGTGTAATTAAAAGTATTGTAGAAACAATAACGAAAATAACACTCTGGTAGCCTTTCAACTTCGGCTAATTGCTAAGATATTAATTAAACGTTGAAAACACAAAGCAACATTTGTGAAAAGCATTACTAGAAAGTAGAACACGAAAATGCAGCAAAGCATTTACTGATAATGTGCAAGTGTGGCAATGCATTTGTTATAAATATACGAATAGTTTAATTTCGAGATATGAATAATGGAAAATACACGTTTATTTTAAGCCCACCTTTACCAAATCTATACTATTTCCTGTTTAAGTGATGATTCGTTGCATTTTTCAAACGTCACAACGATTGGTAATCATCGAACGTAGACCTTCTTACTTTTATATTATAAAAACGAATTTTAATGTTGTTTTGGTGAAGTGTGACTAATAAGCTTTTAATCAAATTACAACCTGAACTGTTTGATGAAGGTCGAAAGTTTTTTATTTAAATAAAAAATAAATGGGACTTGCTCTCAAACATAATCTGCTGTTAATTTAGGTTAAAAAATTTAATTTTTTTAAATGAGCTGAAAAAGCCAAGAAGAAAAGCAACTGGCATTATCTATATTATATTATGCCCTCACTACCCTCGTGCACCAGATTTCCCTAGCGATTCAGATTCGTCATTTAAAGATTAAAATTCAAAAATGTTAAATAACTAAACAATAATTTTTTTATTATTGTGAAGTGTTAGTATGAATAAAACAAAGAAGATATCTAATTAATAAACAAACAATTTATTAGAAAATAATTTCATTGTCGCTGTACTGACAATATTTTATTTATCATTGCCAAGTCACAAGAATTTGCAAAATTAAATCATTTATTATTTCAAAAACGCAAAAAGAAGTATAGATTAAAATGAAAAACTCATTTAAAAAAATATTTTTGATGATATGAAAAGTTTTAACCCGTTTCCTCCCCCTTTCGTTCCTCTATGGCCATAAACTATTGTATGAATTTCAAAACAGAATATTAAATCATCATTCAATTTTAAAGACATAAAAATTATTATTTCCAGCCTTCAATGAAATGAAGATGTAGAATTACACTTTAAACCCACAAATTGACGACGGCGAAACGGCGACGGCGAGATGTCATAGACATCGTCGCCCCCTATTATATGTATAACTAACTACGAATTGTCTCTAGTAATCTATTATATCTTTTTGTTATAATGTTATCTCCATACCCCATTACTGTATTCCAAACGAACACAAAAATGTAAATAAAATTAAAAAATCTGTAATATGGGCGAAAATTAAAAAGGATAAATTATTCTAAATCCCCAAATCGCACTCGGCGCCAAAATTCAGAAGGCTCCAAAATTGTGCGTTTTTAATTTAATTTTCTATAAAATATTAAATTTTATTTTAATTTAATTCATATTTTTTTGATTTAATTGGTAAAGTAAAATAAGTAGGGGGCGGCCATTAATTACGTGAGGTGATTTTTCGACCCCCTCTCCCCCTGGTGAGATGTCGTAAGATTTGGTTTAACTTTCTCTCCCCCCTTCTAATTTATTGTAAAATTGTTTATTTTACTTAATTTTACCCAGTTCTCTCGCAATTTTACAGATTCATGCAAAAAAACTGACGTGATATTTACCGAAACTCCCCCATGTGAGATTCGGCTCGACCCCCTCCACTATTAAATCAAATGCAAATCTGCAAATCAAATTTTTTTTCGAGCCCTGATCTTATGTAAATTAACCTCCTGAATCCGAATATGACCTCCGTTTTCCCCCATCATCCACCGTTTTCGGGGGATGCCACCTCCCTTATCTATTTTATTATTTTCTTAACAATTATTTAAGCCTTTACATTTCTTCTGGTAAACTAGAGAGGTGAAAAATTAATATTTGTAGCAAGACAGTTGATTTGGGAGAAGATGATTTCAGTGGCAATGATATCAATAAGCGAATGTAAGCAATGCTTAGAGGCCCGGGACCCAAAAGGGTAGTAAATCCCACAAAAAATTAATACATTGTTTTTTAGGGTCCGGTTTTGAATATTTGCTTACGGGCCTTAGCTATTCTTGTACCTCCACTGGCCCATTGTACTACCTCCGATGCAGCTGTCTCGATCAAATTCATCCTCGAGACAGGATGAGAGTGCACTGGGGGGTATTCCACACCCCCCAGACCCCCCGGATTACACCAATTATTTTGTGACTTAAAAATATGTTTAGAGTTTTATTCCCTAATGTGCAAAATAAAATTACCTTTAGACTTAGCAGCGAAACCAGTTTTTTCCGATTTCAAAGCTCTAAACATATTATATAAGTCACAAAACAATTGATGTAATCCGGAGGGTCATTCTTCTAGATTCTGGATTTTAGATAGAAAGGGAGAGAGATATCCCTACGCGCACTTAGGTCACTAAATCGGGCCCATTGCCCGATAGTAATATCAAATAAGCGAATGTTTAGGGGCCATAAAGGGTAGTAAATTCCAAAAAAGAGATTTTCAAATAATATACGCAATTCAAAATTAATACATTATTTTTTTAGGGGCCCGTTTTGTATATTTGCTTACGGGCTTTAGCTACTCTTGCACAGCCACTGCTTAATTTTTTCAGTTATTTTTGTTGTTTGTTTCAGCAAAAAATAACAGCAATCACACAGAACATGTACATATATGCAAGTTTTCAGTTTTTACAACCGGGGGGTCTGGGGGGTTTTATTAATCCAAATTCAATCTATTTCTTTTAAAATTCACTAATTTTATCAAAATTATATTTGAATAATTTTAATTCAAACAAATAAAATTACTCATGCAAAAATGAATCACTTTTATTTCTCAAAACTATAAAATTCAAATCTAAATCTTACGGACAAAATCTCGTACAATCACTTATGCGGAAACTCGCGGCACACGAAACAAATCACTATTTTTGCGCCAATAAACTAAATTCGTTGTATTGACGAACAAATTCATAAAACGAATTTTTCATTAATATTAGTAAATATGTTTATTTATTTTTTATTATTAAACAGTAATTCTTTTTTATCAAGTGCCATACATTATACAATGCGTAGACCAGTGGTTCTCAACCAATGTTTCGCGAACATGTTTTAAGTGTTCCGTGGAATATTTAAATAATCGTAATTAATTTATTAAATAAATATTCAAATAATCCGAATATTAAAACAAATTATTTTAGGAATTGAAATTAATTTTAGTGTTGTGGTTATTGTTGCAGAAGCTCTTGCACCCCTACTACGCCCCTGTATTAAATTGGAATTTAGCGATTACAAGTTTGTCTTTACCGGTAGTAGTGTTCCACGATTTTTCTACTATTACCATAAATGTTCAGCATCCATAAAAAAGTTGAGAACCACTGGCGTAGACGATCACTTGGCTAAAGCCAAGATGACGTATTAGGGAATTTAATTAATGGAGTGGTTTCCTGACGTGGAGGGGGAGGGGGAGAAGAACGCAAGTATATTTTACAAATTTGATGCAATTTAGTACATTTAATTGATATATTAGTTTTTGAATTTAGAGGGAGGGGGACAACTATCCACATTAGATCTCCCTGACGTACTAATTTCAACGGGGATAAAAAAAATTTGAGTTTTTACAATTTGTGTTGTTTAGGTTCTCAACTTACCGCTAGCTTTATTTATCAACCTACAGCATAAAATTATGCGAATATTATACTTTTAAAATTAAAAAAAATTATGACGGAAAATACTAGAAATAAAAAACTTGTAGCTAATTTTAAAAATTAACCAACCTTGAATTTAATGAAAAATAACACTTTTTAAAGACACTAATTTGTTAGTCACTTATTTATTTATATTTTTCTCTAAATAATAATATTTGTATAATTTCTGAGTAGTCTCAATCGCCTATAAATTGTTATTTTTGCTGAAGTGTTTCCTATTTTATAAATAAAAATAAATCAATTTTATATAAAAAACTGTTTAGCGTAAAGAATTTAAAAAAAATATACAAAATGTTGCTGACAAAAAATATTGAAGTTAGTAAGTCCGGACTCCGTCATTCATAAATTTGCATCGAAATTTATTCGCTCGAGTGTAGTTCATGAGCTTCTTTTTGAAGAGCAAAATTATTAAATCAATTTTCAAAACGTACTTATTATATTAAGCTAAATTGAGTTGTAAATTAAATCAAGTAAGGGGACATCAAGATTTAAATTTTGTTGAGAGTTGACTAATTCATCCTTACATTGAAAATAATTTAATAGAAAGCTTCACAAATCAAATAATATAATAATTAAATTTATCACATGAAAGATGAGAGATAATACAACAAAACGATGGTACTTATTAATTAAAATTAGATTTGTTCTTCTGTAGTTCTTTACTAATTCAAACGATCCGAGAGAAGGATCTGGGAGAGAGAGAGAGAGAGGAAAATTTTAGATGTTGTAAAATTCTGTAAGCCTGCGATCGTGGTTACACAAATTTACAAACATTCAACTTTCTGTTACCAGACTGATCGATGAAGGAGAATAAGAAAATATCTTTAGAATCAGCACCTATTCAGTTACTTACGCGGGACCGGGGCGGGGGCTGGAAAATAAATAACAGTTCGTGAATTTTTTGTAAATCTGGTTTCGATTTTGGGCTGGTTCCGGAAACAATGTCTCTGCATTCGAATAAAAATCAAAGTCCTGAATTAATGAGTCGTGAATTTATTAATTTAGAATCTCATTTTTCCATTATTGTTCAATTTTTTACAGCTAATGGACAAAAACACTGCATTCATGAAACTTGTCAAGTAATTTATTTTCCTTTGAAAAGAATTTCGGAGAGTTCCCCCAAACTTGAATGTCAAATTTTTTGTTTCATTCATTTATTAGTAAAAGTAACCTCGTTTCGAGACAGAAAAATCTTGTTTTGTGCAAATTATTATCTATAGATGATTTATAAATATTACTGCAATTTCATATTCCAAGTTATGAATGTAGTTTTCTAAATAAATCTCTGGAAATGGATTCAAATGTAATAGATCAACCATTTTGTATTTTTTATTCAATTCGTTTTCAAAACGCCAAATACATATTTTCTGGAAAGCGAGTCAGTAAAGGAATAACACGTATAAAAAAAGTTAGCGACGCACAATCCTCGCGTCTCGGAATAAATCACTTTCGTAATACAAAGATTTACAATCCCCATTTTTATAAAAAAATTTTGTCACAAAAACAATGAATAATCTGATTGAAAAACTCTATTATTCAATGCAAGCTAGATAAGGATCATTATATTGATGATTCATGGCTGCATGGCTAATATAGTAAAATATGGGCATTTGTTTAGTACTATTATTGATACCGTCACCTTAAATGTAATTATAAGTAGTCAAGAAAGTTACCATATCAAAATTGATGACACATAAGAGAAACGGAAAAGAATAAGGTTTTATAACAGTTCTTTATAAACTTTGATGTCCTGCTTTCACACACACACACACCAAATGAAATCAGCAGTATGTTTTCATCATAATATTCTAGATTCTGATGAGCTCTGATTGAAACAAAGCACAAATACAAAAAAAATATGAAATGCGCATGCGCATTATGAATAAACAAATTCTCGGTGTGTGTATTGTTTTATGCGTTTGTCTTTTGCATAGGCATTCAAAGGTACAGGATCGAATCCCAAACCTACGATTTTTTTTATTTTAAAATTTCTTTTTTCTTTTGACAGTTAATTTAAATATTTAGTTTAATTGATGAAATTTAAAAATATTTCCTTAAAAACAGATTGTGCAGGTAAAAGTATATATTCGCTAAGTAGCTATCAAAGATAAGATATCAAAAGATCTAAAAATAAATTCAAAGTATTATTTATCTCGGTTAAATTTATTTAGATGCTCTAGAAATATCAGCTTAAATTTTTTTAAATTATATTTGCCTGACAAAACAAACAAACAAAGTGTAGTATATCTTCTTCAAACTTGAGATTTATACCATAGAATTTTTCGCAGATTAAAGTTTGGTTTATGACAAACACACCGCACGCACTGCACGCAGACGGGTGAAGTCCAAACATTGAATTTTTATAGTAACGTTTAGATTGATTTAAGCCAAACGCAGACGCACGCACCGATTTGCTACTGTCTAGCTATATATGTCAGTATGTCACATTACATAAACTGGTTAATTAAATAGCTATTTCATCGAGGTTAAGCGAACGGCCGGTAACAGCTTAACTTAGGATGATATTTTCTATGTTTGATCCTGTATAAATAAATTCAATTATTAAAAAAAAAATAAATAAATTAATATTAATCTATTTTTAGTTTTCTGTAATAATTTTAAAATTATTTCTGCAGATTTTATTATTAAATATTTCAAAAGTCTAGTTTTATCTGCTGTTGCATAATATACAAAGGATTATCGGTTTTGTTGTTTAATTTGCTTTCCCGGGATTTTTAAGCCAAATAGAAAATACGATTTTAAATATAAGTTTACATCCACGGATCTGGGTTCCATTCAGACATTTTATCGAATTTCCGGTGGGATTCAGAATTAAGGAGCTAATAATCCAAGCTCTTGGCTTTAACTTGACAGATTAGGTTAGTTGACGTTTATATACTAATGTTTTACGAAACCACACCCTCTCAGAACTGTGTTTTAAAAAACTAAGTTAGACGCTAGAACTTATGCAGTTTTCGATGTCGAGTTAGTTTGCTAGTTAGTTGCCAACAGGTTACTTTTATAAATCGGAATAAACATTTTCTCTTTTCCGATTAATATTATAGTTATTCTCCGTAAAGACTAACATATTTTATTTATTCATGTATAATTTTTAATAGATTTTTGTTAGCGATGCTGATGTAACAACGTGGTGTTACTGGTGTTCAAAAACAGATATATCCTTATATCTATGAGAGGCTTAGAAATAGAAATTTGTATTTTCTTGAAACTACAAAACTGCAGATTTCTATGTACCTAGTCATGGATAATGAATTTGGTTTAATTGCATTTGTTTTCTGTTTTAATTGTTAGTAAACAAACCGAAGCACAATCACGAATAACCCAAAGAAGAGAGTATTTGAATTCGGGTAGAGTATGCCGATTAAATTAAAAAGTAAGTGAATAAATTTATAATTGCGCGATAATTTTAATTGATCAAATAAATTATTGGCTGTCAGCTGCAAACTCATTGAGATGTAGAGGATTTAAACTGGGATTTTCCATTTGGATTAGAGAATCCTGACATTTTGTTTTTTGAGTAGGATCGCTTTTCTACCTCCAACTCAGAGTAACAGATTTTTGACGCTGGAGCTCAAGTCTTCAACTCGAGGTTTTAATTTATCTTTGATTTTATGCTTGAGTCGTCCCATAACCAGAATGTAAACTTGGGCTAAATTATATTTTTGAGCAATCCTAACCATAGCTATTGGGAATAATTTTTCTGAAACAAATGAATATGCAACTGATTGGTATTTCTACCTGATATGGTAGCGTAGATAAGGGTAATCTTTAATTTGATTTTAATCTGTAGGGTATAGAATATACCCCAGAATCTCACTAATCTAAATAATAATTAAACGTTAAAATGTCGTTAAACTAACGTTGGTCCTTTTTTATAGTAAACTACGGGCCGCCACTGGTCTCTTTTTAGCGTGATTTTGCGAGTAAGTTTCTAACTCAAAGCTAATATTAGTTATATCAAGACTTAATTCAGACGAATTAATTCCGATTTAATTAATTATCTTTAACCTCTGAGAAGTTCCTACAAGATTTATGTTTCAGTTTTTGCAAATATAATGTTGTCTAAATTTCAATAATATTTCGTAACGTCAAGACGTAAAATCATCCGTTCTCAAAGAGAGCCGATTATTTAGGAAATTATTAGTTTACGTTGATATAAGCTTCTCATGAAGCTTTCTCTTTACGTTGGTACATTATAATAAGAGCATTATATAGACTAATTTAAGCAATAGAAGTTGTTGTTATCGATATTAATCGCTATATGGCTTTTTTGAGAATTTAAAAAGCTTGAGAAACAGTCGCCTAACGTTTCGCCACCTTAATCCAAACATTAGATCCGGAAGAACGCACAATGATATTGCAATTTCGTAGTTCTAAAATCCTGTTTTTCCTTTTGGGAGAACAGCGAAAACAAATAAACAAGAAAAGCTCTTAATTTATATAAAGCAGGCAAAGCAAAAATTACTACGTGCATAGAATGAAACATTCTGTAACCTATACTTTTCCAATAGAAAAAAAGATTTTCGCAAACCCTAATAGCATACTTATGTGCGGTGGTTTAATATGCTGAACATATTTTAGTTGCACGTAAGAAAAAGTATTGGAAATTGTGGAAAAAAGCTTGACACGATAAAAGTAATTAATATTAACAAAGTAAATTTGGAACACAATTTGTAACCGAATTGTAAACCAGAATGTCGTGTATGAAAGGAAGCAACTCATTAATAATATGAAGGGTAATAATACACCCCGAGGGCACAAGTTACAAAAACAAGTCCTTATGGATTTAAAAACCATCTGTTACATACAACAGGTGTAAATTACATACAGGTTAACACTGATTAACCAAATTTTTTGTCGAATATGTGACAACCCCATTAATTTAAATCAAAATTCCCTATCATATTATGATATAGCCAAAACGTGATAATTATAAAATTATCGATCTACTCGGCCTACATTCGAAATGCAAATACATCTAGTGTGGAACTCGATTATGAGTTAAACGTGTTTCAAACATAAAATGAGGAGAAAGAACACGAAACTATTTTCCAGTTTGGAATTTAATTAAACAGATCAAACTCGGAAGTCGACACAATAATTTAGATGGAGCGTTAGCTTAAATGAGTTAACAAACGAAACTTCTTATTATCGAAAAACAAGAACAGACCAAGATGTTTGTTTATGTGTTTCCCACTTCCAATTTAACTTTGGATGTATTTTTAAACATGCTGTTGCAACTTTGTTTGGATGGATTAAATATTTTATTATTTTGATAAGGCAAAGTATGTACTATAGTTACTCGATGTAAGGCACGTTCCTAATGGAATAAGGTACGCAAACTAAGTCTTTGTTTCCTAACACTGTTATCCAATTACTTCATTCTTTTTCCTTTCTTTAAATCAGTTAGGCGTTTTTTCGCTCTTAAATTGTCGAAGGTTTTGGATTTTGTTCAGCTTTGGAAGTTGTGCAACTTATCCCAGACTAATAGCCAGTTTATAGTCGAGACCTATCTGCTAAGTACATCGAAAATTAAATTTTGATTTTAGTAATAATTAAACAAATACTTTGGCAACTTACAACCAACTTTTCCATTACACGAAGACAATAAAGATTACTTTTTAATTATCAGAATCGCTTCACAAAAACTCAGGACCATAAAAATGCAACTTTACGACGTAGTGGCGGAAACAACAAATTACGTATATAATTTCCTAAGTTCGCGAATTTGGGAACGCGGAGACGTACGCTAACAAACTAGTATTTAGAATTTTCATTAGAAAATTAAGTCAAAATCGCATGCGATCCGAAGGTGACTGCGGAAAAATGTAAATGTCAGAAAAATTAAAAAGTTTTTATAAAAGGTACGAGAAGTAATTTTTTTAGTGTATTGCAAAGGATATTTGATATGAAAAGTTTGTACTTTAGTTTTAGCTACTAAAATATTGAGAAAAACCCAAAAGTTGTTTCATAATAATTGAATTACATTTAAAACAAAAAAATTTTTTGTCATGTTTCTCTAAGTTCAAAATTTTTAAGATAAAAGTTTGGATTGGCCATCTGGCCGTTTCGATATGGAACTTCTAATTTCTGTTGATTGCGGAGCAGAACAAAGCATTGTTTCATTTTCTGTCTTAAATAATTTATACTAGAACCTGAAAAATCTTTTTATTATAAAATTGAGTGGGCTTTGCATTTGTCAAAATGCATTTGACTATTTTATTCTTTTGAAAAAATCACAAGCAACGTTTTCATTTTGGCTATGAATCTACGTTGATTCTTCAAATTTGGGTTAACTCTCAATTGTAAAACCGGATTAAATGTTTTATTAGTTGATAGCGATAACTCAGCTAGGCCAATGACAGTCTCAAATCGACATGAAAATAAAATATAAAAATCCTGCTTCCCCGAAAACAATGTTTTTGAAATCCGCTTTCAGAAGAAGGTACGGATGCGATGGCTTGAACCTTCTTCTCTCGTCCGTAGCGTCGTAGTGTTAGAAAACTAAAAAAAATGGGAAAAACTGGTTTTTAAGATGACGGAATAAGATACCTCCAAAATAAAATATTTTACTAAATTAGTATTTGTGCCCCCCCCCCCCCCAAGACTGAAGTATTGAAATAATGATATAATTAGAGTTATCCAACATTTAGTTTTCAAGCAGAATCTTCGAATTTAATTTAGAATCCGAATATTATAATGTTACAATGGTAAGATTAATAAATTTTAACATCTTTAATTACTTATTTGTGTTTAACGCGAATTAGTGCACCATTATGAGATACAAGATGATTTATTTTCAAATGTTTTCTTTGTTTGTTTTTTGTTTTTCGGCCTTGATTGAAAATTTATCACCGTCATCTTCGACCGGTAAGGTAGAATCCGTCTTTCAAAATTTAATTTGAAATTTCAAGTTCTATTTTTTTACAAACAGGAAGCACTTGACAACTTTGCTAGCAGAGATTTTCAATTTGGAATTCTATAAATTGATACAAGAAGTTTCATATCGAATTTATACGATTCAGTTTCCAACACGCCGCGCCGTTACTGTCATCGGAGAGGCAGAAACAGTTCTGTCGAAGATTTCTTGCAGCCGCTTAATTCAAATTCGGGGTTCCATTGACGATTAGAAAATTGTTGATTTTGTAGTTAATATAAATTTATCACTGTTGATCCATAAGATTAAGGACCTTTTGTATGCGATATATTTATGTGAATTTACTGCTGACTACTTGGTAAGTAATTTTAGCAATTTAATTATATCGGATCATTTTGTACGCAGTGTTTCGATTTAATAATTATTTTATCACCGTTTACCTGGTAACTATTTTTCAACAATTTCAAATGTATTTTTGCAAACACCTGTTTGATTACAATTCCATCATAATAATGACACATAATAAAGCTTGTGCGTGTGTACATACATTTTTAAAGCGATAATAAATAATATTGGCTCAAATTTTCTATCGGGAAAGTTATCTTAGCGAGGAGGAGGGGTGGGGGTATTGAGACAATATCATCGGCAATTGACAAAAGTTGATAAATTCACCAAACAGTTGACAAAACCATTAGTTGTGACAAACAGCTTATAGTTTTTAAAATCAATAGCATTCCTTTAAAATGAAGCAAAAGGGTAAAACAAAGCGCACTGGTATGATGCAAAGAACAAAAACAGTTGTTAAATTCAAGACTGTTCCCCCTCAAAAGACGTGTCGGTGTCGGTTCGTCACTGATTCCATACCGCTAACACACAGCTAGTTGTTTCATTTTTTAGGGCCTTTCACACCAACAACAATAAGCTCGAGTTTTTGGGAGAGAATTTTTGATAGAGGAAACAATCCCGGTCAATCATAGTTTTGTTTGCTCCGTTGAAACAAATTTCAACTAATTTTTTTTAAATAAAATACAAAAGGTAATTGAAAAGTTGCAATTGTTCAAATCATCTAACTAAGTGATTTCGAAATTTATTAAATTAAAACGAAATATTTTGAAACAATTTCACATTTGCTATTGTTCAAATTAGTGGTAATTGTGAGAGAAGAAAATGATCTATGCATGTATGCTGATGATTCATTCAGGCGGGACAGGTTTTCCTTTGAAACTATAAATTTAATAAATCAATAACAGTCAATTGCTGTTTATGACGTTTCTATGAAAATATTACTCTGGAACTGATTGGAGGGATCTCTCTCCCTATATGCGATATTAAAAGATATATAATTTCATAATATTATTCTATGGTCTCACGAGAGATATTTCGAAAGTAGTACCTACTGTACGAAAACACTGATGCATACTCTCAGTCTGTCAGATACAATTGAATTTATTATTATTAGATTTACTACAATGAGAAATTACCCTCGTTCTCAGACACGGTTTTATTCAGTTTGGTACTATATATTTTTTTCGTCGATGTCTAACTCCGGGCTTGATTGTATGACACATGAGATATGTACATTTAAATAATTAACTATCCACGTGAGATTCAAAATTAGGTTATTCACTCCAAGTCTCCAGTCTGAAGGCACGACTAACGTCCTCTAGGGCTCTAGGTCATAGAGGATCATCTAGTAATTTCCTAAAGCAACTAAAATGGGGTCTTAAAAATTTTAATATAATAATAATTATTCTGCTCTTCCAAAAGAAGCAACCAACCAACGTAGACACTAGAAAGTCTACAATTCTGTTTTTATGATTTTTTTGTATTATGGACGGAAGTTTATAATATTATTCTCTCCAGTTTTTACACAGATGATGTACCAGTTTTTATTGTGTCAGGTCATTATGATACGGCGAACCACATTTTATAGATAGTACTATACATTAATTTTTCCTTAATTAATACCAAAATAAAAATAAAATTTTACGTTTTCATTTGTTTTATAACAAAGTAGCGATGAATGAAAGAAATAAAACAAAATCTAATCCGGAACACTCGGCATTGCATTAATCCAGTTAATCATTATCAGGAAGGTGTTATAAATCAATCATTTTAAAATTTTCACATGGTGTCATGTTGAAAGTATCTTGTTTTAAAATATCTCCAGTAATTAATTAATAGATGTGTTCGAATATAAAATTCTCACGTTACAATAGATTTTTAAAAATGTCAAAATATTATAGAAACTGACAACAAATAAACAAACAATATAAAAAATTAAAACAAATGCCGATCGAAACAATTGCTCGAGATTAAATTGATAGATTTAAAAAATCCAATATTTCACACTAATCTCAATCATACAATCGCTATTACAATTAATTAAAAGAAAACATAAGGTTAAAGGTTATAAATTGTATGTGTTGGATGTATTAAAACTTTGTCTTACCAAATTTTAATTAGGGCACACAATAATAAAACAGTTGCCACTTAAAATATTTTCTATAATTAACTAAAGCACGATTTTTGTAACATTTTCCGCGATAAAAACATACACAATTATGACATGGCGTATCCTCACTCGTTCTAACGCGAACTACTTTTGTTATTTTGTTGGATCTTCGTGGAAGGAAGCGCGCTCTTCATTCGCCTACCGAAACCCACTATAGGCAACTACACCAACATGGCTGTTAAATGGTAAAATAGTATTTACAAATAGTAAAATTAAATTTGAAATTTACTTTTTTAATTCCACACATTATACTTTTTAATTAACAAATTTTTAATTATTTTAATTTCTTTTCGTTACAAAAACAATAAATATTTAAAAAAAAACTGGCTAATGGGGGGGTCGAACCCACGACCTTCGCGTTATTAGCACGACGCTCTAACCAACTGAGCTAATGGGCCGATACGATTCAGCATAAATTTTTGATAACTATGATGCTAGTACAGTGGCGTAACAATTTTATTTAAACCGTGGACACAAACTTATTTTTTTTTTTTGTATTTTACCTCAAATCGTATCCGTTACAGCGCGTGTAAATTTATAATTAGCAGTTTGGGATTCAACTCCGAATATAAACCTTTCGCCTTCACCACCTTACTCAGGGACGTGCCCAAGCGGTCTACGACGTTTCGGCGCAGCCGATTCGGCGCGACCGATTCGGCGCAGCCGGTTCGGCGCAGCCGGTTCGGCGCGTAGACAGTTCGGCGCAAAGACGGTTCGGCGCAAAGACAGTTCGGCGCGTAGACGGTTCGGCGCGATCCGGTTCGGCGCAAACCGATTCGGCGCAAAACTAGTTCGGCGCGAGCCGATTCGGCGCAAAGATTTTTCGGCGCGAGAATAAGATATTTCAAAAAAAAAGAAAAAACATTAAACATTACATTACATTAAACATTAATAGATAAATAATATAAATAATAAATTTATTACAATTAATATACATGTATAAAAAATATATAATGTTAGGGATTCATTTCGTAATTATACGATAATCCTCGCAGATAGTCGATTATATTATATAATGTATTCAATTCTTAAAGGGTACCAACTAAATAATTTTAAACTGTAATCCTTTGTTCCGCCACAAGTTTTTTAAAGTTTTTGCCAGACATAAGTTGTAGTCTGTTAAATTTCCTATTCGGAATGGGACACAAAATTTTTTGTAAAATGTGTCATTTGAAGGATACCGGAAATAATTAAATCTATGACACGGATACGGGGTTTTAAAAAAAAAACAAAAGAAAAATCTTGATTTTTTCAACATTTTTTTACTTACTTTAATTCATAACTCAAAAGCCGTTGATTTTAGCCAATAAAATAAAATGAAATGAATCCCTAACACAGTAGCTACATTAACTTATTTTTTTATTCATGTGTATTAGTTTTAATAAATTTATAATTTATATTACTTACCTATTAATGTTTAAATTTTTAAAATTAAATTTTTCTTCTTTTTTTCAAGTATTTTATTCTCGCGCCGAAAAGTCTTTGCGCCGAATCGGCTCTCGCCGAACCGGATCGCGCCGAACCGGATCGCGCCGAACAGTCTTCGCGCCGAACTGTCTTCGCGCCGAACCGTCTTCGCGCCGAACCGGCTGCGCCGAATCGGTCGAGCCGAAACGGTCGCGCCGAAACCTCCCATCCCGTGCCCAAGGGGGGGGGGCAAACAATTGGCAAAAGTTGTGAAAAGTTAGTAATTTTTTTAAAATTTAAATTATTTCGTTTAAGATACATAAGATGTTGAAATAAAACTTGCTTCAACAACGACAGTCAAACTGGCATCGTAGTTCTAAAACTGGAGGTAAAAATAATAATTTTTATTCAAATAAAATTGATTAAAATAAAGAAATTATAGTTAAATTGCGGCCATTTTAATATAGAAAGTAGATATATAATATTTCTAAATAAACAAAATCGCAGAAAGACAACGGTAGTCAGTGCCAGCCTTTGAATCAAAGATTAATGAAAAAACAGCATGAAAAAAATTATTAAATTCAAAAAAACCTGAATTGCATGTTTCGATCTTATTTGCGATCTTATCCGCGACACTGATTCTAGCAGATTCGAAATAATATCAAAACATGTAATTTGATGAGGCTATTTTGAATGTAATAACTTTTTTTGTGCTATTTTTTCATACGTCATTGATTCTGAGGACGGCTCTGACCGTTGTTCTACTACAATTTTGTTCATTAGAAATATATTTCTATTAAAAATTTTCGAATTTTTTGAAATTCAAATATTTTTTATAAAGTATTACTTTATTATTTATAGATATATTTTTGCAATTAAAATAATTTTTGAATCAGCTAATTTCGATAGTTTATCATCTTCTGGATTCAGAAGATGGTAGGTGACAATTATTCACAATTGTCGACGATCGTAAATAATTATAAACATCATAAGCATTGAATCTAGAAGATGATAAAAAGAAAATGGTAATCTGAGGGCCCCATGAGTAACATCACCAAGTTGCTAGTCAATCTACACTAGGAACTAGGACTCGAGTTAAAAATGCATTGTGAAGCTTTCATTTCTAATGAAAAT
Source organism: Cantharis flavilabris (assembly GCA_949152465.1). NCBI lineage: Eukaryota > Metazoa > Arthropoda > Insecta > Coleoptera > Cantharidae > Cantharis > Cantharis flavilabris. Next base: position 14,968,077 of record OX424440.1, on the reverse strand, counting down.
TTCTGATGGTTTTCTAATAATTCTTCACTTATTTAATATTAATGCAAAAGCAATGCAACCTCTATCTATGACTGTCAGTAAGGTTGCATATCTGAAAGGTTGTTTTTCTCTACATCATTAAACAAGGTTCAAGTTTCATGTTTTAGTTTATTATTACTTCTCTGCCCCTGGATCATCATCAAAATTCAAAATCACTCATTGTATAAATGTCATTTTTTGTAATTTATTTACACAGCCAGAGCCGGATTAAGCAGGGGCTAAAGGGGCTGTAGCCCCGGGCTTCAAATTTTTTAGGGGACCCAAAAAAATTAAAGCAACAAAATTTAAATCTTTTTTCCTGATTATAATAATTGTATTACATGTTAGAGAAATTATTAATTGAAAAATCTTACTGTTTATTATCGACAAAATATGCAATTAAATGAAATAGTTTGCGACACATGGGACCTAGGTGTTTCGAATTTCCGATTCTCATCAGGCAAACTTGAAAAAATAATATTAACGTGAACAGTATTCAATTCAATATAAAAAATTAAAATTATTTGACATTTCTTTAAAGTAAAATTATTACCTAACTTGATTCCGACCTGAAAAAATCAAAGATTTTCTACTGAGCATTTTATTAAAATGTGCAAGACGCCTCCAAAAAGAGTTAGCCCCGGGCATCGCATATCCTTAATCCGGCTCTGTACACACCTGAAATATAATAAAAAAATTTAAAGTCAGGTCAAATGTCAAATGATAAAAATTACACGTTTTATGCACTGCCTGGTCGAGAAATGAGAATGATTCATTTTCTCTTCTATCCAGCGCAGCGCCGTCGAGAGCCACGTTGGGCCCCGAGGCAAAACTATTAGCGGGCTCCTTGCTCTTAAAAGTTTCATAAATTAAAAAGAAAAATATGAAACTTCGTGTTTTTATTAAGAAAAACTACGCACAAAACATCTAAAATAGGTAAAATAAAAATAAAAAACAGTAATCAACTAATTTTTTTTTAATGCGAAAGAAAAAAACATAAAACCTAATATCTCATTTTTTTTCATTCAAATTTTAAAAATAACGCATCTCATGCCTTTTGTTGCGTTCCTTGTTATTTATGGAATTTAGTTATTCGTCCAGACACTTGAGGGATCCCGGGCCCTGGAGACAAATCCCCGGGTGACGGTAAACTGCACGAACGACTGCAGGTAGCTGAAAAAAAAAGTGGCAAACTGCACTCCGAGCAAAAAAACCAAAAGTAATCCCTATGGTAAACTGCACTCGAAGTTTTCTATCAGGTAGTTGAATCCTTATTATTTTTAATAAATTGTTATCCCAAAAATTAACGTAAATGTATTGTTTATTTGAAAATAGAAGCAAAAATATCAAATCAAATCAAATAAAAAAATAAAATTGAATTTAATTAAAATTTTATAAAAAATTTAAAAATACAGTAGAATCCGCTTAATGTGATCAGTTTGGGACCAGGACATTTCGATAACATTAACCGACTGATAACAATAAGAGAAATTTAGAAAAAAACAAATTTTAGAAACGAAAAATTAGAGAATCTTAATTTACAGTGATTTTATTACATAGTTAATTATTATACATTATGTACATAATTATTACACATTAGTTGTACATTACATTACTTTCCAAAGTACGTATGTACGTATGGACGTATGTAAACTCCACCGACGGTCAATAATTAATCCGTCCTTCCAAAATGGTCAGCGTCGGTCACCTGTAAATTCCACCGCTAACCGTAATTAGGGATTATAACGTATTAGTAGGTGTACAATAGCCAGATTAATAAAATTAAAATCCCTTTGGAAGAGTACTACTCTTATGTAGGGGAATCTAAAATATGGTTTTTTATTACCACCACCATCTTCTGGTTGATATACTCTCAAGATCTTTCTCCATTGGATGTTAATGAACCGCCTCATTAGCTATAAATCTTATCACCATAATTGCATCAAGATGGGTATGGTAAAAAAAAAAAAAAGGAATGTTAAAAAAGATGATGAGACTTAGCCATCCTGAGTTCCTGGAAGAAAACAAAAAAAGAATAGAAGACATACTTATAAAGAATGGATATCCGAAGTGGTTCATTAACATCCAATGGAGAAAGATCTTGAGAGTATATCAACCAGAAGATGGTGGTGGTAATAAAAAACCATATTTTAGATTCCCCTACATAAGAGGCTTGACGGAGAGGATCCAGCAGATACTGAGAGATCACTGTAGATTGGGCATATATAATATAAAAACAAATTTTGATCTCCTATCAAGTCTTAAGGATAAAGTAAAAAAAGAAGTGTTCTGAATTGATTTACGAAATTCCGTGTTCTGGCTGTAGTTTATCGTATATTGGACAGACGAAACAAAGATTAAAACAAAGATTATATCAACACAGAAGAGATTGCCAGTTGTCAGACAAAAATGTTAATTCAAGGAATAATAATAAAGATGTAGGGGAAAAAGAAAAAGATACAACAGCGTTGGTAGTCCACCATCGAGATACAGGACATTCGTTCAACTTTGAAGAAACAAGAATTCTAGATTTGGAAAAAAACCACTTAAAAAGAAACATTAGCGAGATGTTTTTCATCAAAACACGAAAATGTGTAAATTTTAAAGAGGACTCAATGAAACTGAGCCAGATTTACAGCGGATTAATGTATTGAGAATAGGACATTTAGATGACTACCCTAATTTAGTTAATGGATCAGTATTGTCTATTGTTGTTGGGGGATGCGATATGCGAAGGTGGACGGGGAGAGTTTGGTTATTTTTAAGCGTTATCAATCGTTGCAAGTGCTAGATTTGATTATTATACGGTCGAATGTGTAGGATAGTTGGTGTAAATTTTATTGAATTTTGTGCATTCGTAATTTATATTTTAATATTTTGACAAATTTTGTATGTATGCGTATATTTAATGTTTCGACGAACGAATAATGTCATGGTCAATTACTGTGTAAAACAAATTTAGTTAGTACGCCACATCATTTTGCTTGAATTGTCATATTATCATGAGTATTGTTTTAGATTCCTGAAGAAGAAGACAATAAAGATCTTCGAAACGTTGAATTGAATTGGTTGTTTTATTTACAGAGTCCAAAATCCCCATTATAGGTGTATTTATTAATTATATGAATATGGACGTGAGTGAAGAACAGAATTCATATAAACTTTATGTTGCTCATGTTTAAGAGTTTCAACAAATTTGTATATATTTGGGCGAATAGAATTAAAGTTCTGTTTAAATGCGGCATGGAATGATTCACAACCATTGGTTGTTGAAATCAAATCCTCAGACGCCTTGGCCCAAACCACTGGAAGAAACATGGCTTTTCTATCCACATATGTAGTGAATAAATATTCACAAAACTTTTCGAGATTGGCATTAATGGGTTTGATTTTTATATAAAATATTAATACATCAAGTAGTACCAATAAAAAAAAATTATCGGATAAAATGATTTTAATCCAGTAATTAAATGCTTATTTTACAAAAATAATTTAACAAAAAAAAACAAAACTTGAGTTAATTTTATATAACGATCATGGTATTAATAAATTTAATCGTATAAAAAAATAATTTTTGTTATACTCTGTATATACCCGTATTTTTGGGGTGCAGTTTACCATTATCAGGTAGATTTGGAGTGCAGTTTACTTTACCCCAAATCCCCGAGCGCCCCCTCCTCTGCTTGGGCCTGATTCTATCTCAAAACCTTACCGTTTGTTGGTAACACTCGTGACGCTATTAAAAATGTCAACATGTCAACAACCAGTGATGCAGCCAATGGGGGGCTAGGAGGCTATAGCCCCCCCCCAGACACAATAATTTTACCGAAAATAAGATGACCAGGCCCCTTATTCCGAAAATTTTTTGCTTGCGGCGCCCGCTTTCTACGCAGCTCGCAATATTTAGCCCCTTCCCCATAACAGGTCAACAACAATGGTTATTTATGTACTGTTTTTAGTTTGATTCTGAATTATTTTAATAATAACAATCTCTCGTTCTGCGAATGCTATCTCTTCTGATCCCTCTCATTTCTGGACATTTATAAAAGACAGAAAGGGCGGCTCCAGAATACCGGGTTCACTTCAGTTAAATGGTGTCGAGTACTCTGATTGTTGTATTACCATGTATATATTTTGTACATACTTTTAGTTTATAATGTCACATTTAAAAATATTAAAACGTGATTAATTAATAATTTGGATCATTCTGCATAAATATAAACCAATATTTCTAAATGCTGAATTATAATTTATGCAGAATGATATTTCCTGTTGACTGAAGGATTTTCACGGGAATTGGAAAAAAGGAAATGACTTGCATTGAAACAAGTTCAATGCAAGTTCAAGAAGTTCATGAACTATAAAAAATGGTAGAGGGGAGGTTGGAGAAATCAATGAGTAATTAATAAAATATTAAAATTATGTAATTTAGTCTTACGTGTTTTCTCAAAGTGTCAACTTGATGACTACCATGATGCGTTGTTCTCCAACATCCCCTGTTGCCCTAGCCTTCTTAAGGTAAGTCCCCTTAATTGGGCGATGCTTTTGTACATTTTGTATTTCAGTATATTGCCAAATAAATTTTAAGTTCAAGTTGACCCCTTTGTTTTGATAATGTTTTCTGCATCGATGAAATCCTGGCACACCTCAATTTAAGCCAAGCGAGTGGGGGCTTAAATAAAAACACGTGCGACAATAATAGTTTTAAGTTGGTATGAGATGTACGATACAAAGAAGAACGTGGCTACATGAATTACTTTACTTTTACTTGTACATTATATTATTATTACAATAAATACGATTACTTTGTTCTAAGTGCCTAATTAATTAATAGAAGACCATCACCCACACCACTTGGTTACAACACTGATCCTGACTCAATTGTCAACGCATTTGCAAACTACTTCCGATCAGTTTATATTGATTCAGACGCTACCTTTTCTTCATTTTACGACGAAATCAATCCTTCTCCCGACTATCACGATTGCGGATGTTATTGCTGCTCTGAAACGTTCAAGGAATAAACTTACCAGCGGTATAGACGGGATTCCTGCCTTCATACTAAAGGACTGTGCATCGACATTTGCAGATCCCTTACTGCACATTTTTAACTTGATTTTAACCTCTACCACTTTCCCACAATCCTGGAAGGTTGCACGTCTTTGTCCAGTACTGAAGAAGGGCAGTCCTTCGGAAATCAATAATTACCGTCTGATCTCGATTTTGTCTAACCTGTCCAAGGCATTCGAATGGATCTTGTATGACCACATTTATGCTCATGTCAGGAGTTTCTTGTCTCCTTTCCAACATGGTTTTATGAGCGGTCGATCAACCGTTACCAACCTGGCGACTTTCAAACAGTTCGTTTCTGAAACCCTAGACTGCCAGGGGCAGGTTGATACAATCTACACAGACTTCCAGAAGGCATTCGACCAACTTGACTTACATACCGGGTGCTGAACGAGTTAGCCGAACATAGGAAATTAACATGTAAAAACTTATTTATGCAAATTCCTGCTTCCCTAATTATTTTAGAGAAAAAATGAAAGACACAAAAATAATGCAGAAATATAAACTACGAATGATAAGAGCATTAGATTTCATCTAACTTTTACTTAAAAATCCAAAAAATGCTTTCAAAATTGTTAAAAGTGTCATTTATCGGACTTGCCATGAAAGTTTCCATGGTAATTATTTTGGAAAATATCAATTAAATTGAATTTATTACATGGCCAGTGCGATAAATGGAAATTTTAACAATTTCGAAAGCATTTTTTGACCTTTTAAGTAAAAGTTAGATGAAATCTAATGGTCTTATCATTTGTAGTTTATATTTCTGAATTATTGTTATATCTTTCATTTTTTCTCTAAAATAATTAGGGAAGCAGGAATTTGCATAAATAAGTTTTTACATGTTAATTTCCTATGTTCGGCTAACTCATTCAGCACCCGGTATATTAATTAGCAAGCTCCCATCGTTCGGTTTCTCTTATCAGCTAATCAATTTCTTCCGCTCCTATTTATTCGAGCGCATGCAATTTGTTGAATATCGTGGTCACAAGTCCTCACTCTTCACTATTAGTTCCTGTGTTCCCCAGGGGTCCAATCTTGGAACTCTACTTTTTTTATTATTCATCAACGATCTACCTAGGTACGTAACATCTCGCAAATTGCTATATGCTGACGACGAGCCAAATTTATTTACGTATTTCCTCACTTGAAGACTGCTATCGTCTGCAAGCCGATCTGGATGCCATAGGTTCTTGGTGTAGACGTAATCGTCTGTATCTACAAATCCCGAAGTGTAAGGTAGTCTCTTTCAGCAACCGCAGGACTACTATTGATTTTCGTTACTCTTGTGAGGGTACCTCTCTGGAGAGATGTGATTCTTTTTTTTCGACCTCGGCGTCACCTTCGATTCACGTCTAACATTCGCCGAACACATCAGTGTTGCCTTAGGCTCAGCCTCCCGCATGTACGGTTTCATCTATCGTAATGCACATGACCTTCGCAACCTCCAGTACTTAAAACTTCTTTTTTTTTAAAGTAAGATTAAAAAGAAAAGCTTTGTAAGATCAAGGCTAGAATATGCCGCACTTATCTGGTACCCAATCCATGCATACCATATCAAGCGGCTTGAGGCGGTCCAGCGCCGATTCCTAAAATTCCTGGCATTCCTTCAGGACGGTGTGTACCCTGCACAGGGATTTGATCATCGTGCTCTTCTTGAACGGTTCAATCTGATGTCTCTGGAAAGCAGGCGTTTTGTTTCATCCGTTTTGTTTCTATGTAAACTTTTGAGAAACTTAATCGATTGTCCCTCTCTAGTGGCTGAGATCGACTTCCTCATACTCAGAGGTTGCTCTAGACAGCGCAACCTCTTCTACTGTAAGATCTGTCGTACGAACTACCGAGCTTCATCTCCCAATCTCCATCTGTTTCCGCAACTACAACAGCATCGCCGATGATACTGACATCAACCATGCGAGCCTGAAAGATATTGCGGAGATCTGTAACAGGCGTTATCTCGTCCCTGCATAATATGTATTCTTATATATAGTAATTTGTTTTTTGTTTTATATACAATAAATTTCAACCAGTACCTACGGAAATTATTCCATTTGAGCGGCAAGTAGCCGTTCTTTTTACTCGGGTTTTGAATGCACGCTTCGTGTAATTATGCAGATATAGGTTTGAATATTTATTGAAGGTACAGTACGTTCTGTATTGGAAGCACCCTTCGAAATTGGTAGTGCTATGTGTAGGCACCGATAGTATTTCACCATAACGGAGGTTCAAATTATGTCGTCCTAGAACTGAAGCGAACTGTGTGATCGTCCCAGGACTCTGGAAGCCCTCAAACACAATATTCGAGTCCAAATCGCCGAAATTTATGTGGCAATGCTTCAAAGAGTGCATAAAAATTCAGGAAAAGGCTTACTAGTTTATTCAAAAAAGCAATAAAAAATACATAAATTCAAATAATACAATTATATATGTTACGGTCAATGTTGACAATTCGGCCATTAACGTCAATGACCGGACAATAACGTCAATGCCCAGTTTAGTTGGGCATTAACGTCATTGACCGGCCAATGACGTTAATGGCCATGCATTTCGGGCAATGTTGACATTTAAAATTGTATTTGTGGTTTTTACATCATTGCCCGGGTCTAAAAATCGCCAAAATTAGCTCACGTAATTAATGGACGCCCCCTAAGCCAAATGTGAAAGCAAGAAAATGACATAAAATATTAATTGAAATCTTAATTTATCTATTATTTTGTAAAAATTTGTTAGATATGGCTCGTAAAAATATGACACATTCGAAAATTTTAAAAATTAACTGACAGTTATCAGTAATTTAATAATTATTTATTAAATATTCATACAAATAAATATGTCATCGTATCTCTGGATAAAATTTGGTGTGCTGATGATTGGGATTAGAAAATCCTGATTGCGTCGCATACACAACTGTGATCTAAAACCCAAGCTAGATCTGTGGGTTTTGGGGAAGGCAACTGGAAACCACCCTATTAATTAAATTTCTTAGTACGTCATCTTAGCTTCAGCCAAGGGATCGCTTACGCACTGCATATTGTATGGCTGCACTTGAAGAAGATCTACATAACCCTATTTTGTTTAGATGAAAAACTTTAGATCTGGTTGATACAATTTTTACTGTTGAATAAAACAGTACTAAATGAGAACTAATAAATTATGCTCGTACCAAAAGTCTAGGTTACATAAAAGTGGAAGTCGTCTAGCGACTATACCTGAAGTTGTGATTGTGGTGACTTCACGCAAACAGTGAGTAACATAATTGGTATTTGCCCATTGAGAAGATTTGGCGGTGACTTGAAAGAGCTACACTTTTCGTCGTTCAGTATAATCGCTGGGCTAGATGGTTTGGATTTACCGCTTTAAATAGCTATACGAATAATAGTAGCATAATAATATGTAGGTATGTAATTCTATCTGTATTGAAAAATTTTATTCGAATTGACAATGACTGCTTTTCTCTTTCAGTTCATGATGTATATTGGAAGGTTATCTAATATGATAAGAGTGTTTCTTTTGAATTTTTTTTATCATGGTAGATCACTTTTGACTCTGCAGAATGAACTGAAAGAGTCAAATAGTAACATACATATTATATGACATCATAATATTCCTGTTTTGCAAGAGCGACGCGCCCCCCCCCCCCCCCATCGTCCAACCGCTACTGCAACGCAGATATATAAATTATATTGTCTTTTGCTCAAAATGTCAATATTTCTTTATTTATATTTTTTTTCAACTTAAGTTTGCTTCTTTGTTGCAAGTAATTTATGTTATTTAAAAATATCTGAATTATAGATTACGTAATAATTTTAATGGAGTCCCATTAAAGAATTTTATATTAATTTTCAATAATTACTTTACCAATACAACTTTTACCTTGAATCGAGCAAAAAAAATTAAAGTTTTAAATGTTCGATTAGTAATTATGTTATTATTTCTTTTAGAAGTAGATTCTGCATTTATTATTTAAAAAAACTATTTTGAAGTTTTTATCTTGCGTAGTACTTTATGAACTTAACCTTGCTTATCTGTTTTTCTAAAGGTGCCCTAAATATCTAATAATACATCTTATTTAAAATATCGTAGAATATTGATAAAGCAGTCGCATGCGAAGTCACATCTTGGTCGGTTGAACAAAAGCGTTGTGTACAAGGTTTAATAAATTATTCAGTCTTCAATCGTCGGTACTAATTTATAGTGAAACAACGTATTTTCTCACAACTGCATTCCAAAAACGGAAAAAAATTTTTTTGGTCCATCGACAAATATGGCACCCTCCGAAACTGATAATAAAGTGCAAACACAGTAAGTTTTCTTTTTTAAATCAGCTTATTTGCAAATGCCAAATTTGTTCAATTTATCCAAAAAATTCGATTTCGCTTTATAGCGCAGGTTCCAACTTTACGATACCAAATATTATTTGATTAAAAATGATAGCAATTTTAACTAGGTACTTAATTATACGTATTGGTGGAACATAATTGAATCAATGTTTGCCAAAAGTCGATAACAAACGCTTGAGATTAGAAATATGCATTAAAAAATACATTTTAAAATATCCAAAAAATACGTCTACTATTTGAAAAATAAATTTGGTGCTAAAATTTTCTTTGGTAAAACCAACGTTTAATAATAATCTAAATTTAAAAACGGGAAATAAATTAAACCGGATTAAGCAAGGTTGAAATCGAATAGATAGCCGAAGGTCTAGCCAGAAGACCTTTCAATTTGTCGGAGGAAACTCCAGAAGTTACCTTTCTGTTTCCTTGAAGCAACTATGGTGCAGTTAGTGCATATTATGTTCCTCCGTTGCATCCGTTGCAGAAAAGGTCATCCACCAATTTTGTGTTTTATCGGCGAATATAATAAAATAGAACCAAGAATATGTTTAGTACAATAAATAATAAATATTAAATATTGTACAAAACAACAAAATATGTAGGTAGGTCCATAGTATGGAACGACCTTGCTCTCTTGTTTAAACAGTTCAGTAATTATCTGCGTATTTACTTTTGCGAATAATTATGATCCACATATTATAATCCAACATAAAGGTCATATAGGTTTTTCTACATTAATTTGTTATCACGCAATGGTGTGGGGCAGTACTTAATACTAAGAGTTAAAATCTGTCTATGTGATGGAAACTTAAAAAAAATTTATTTCAATTATTGTTCTTATCTATAAAAAATTGTATTTTGTAGTACTGCAATATTAAGATTAAGAGCTGATTAGATTTTGGCTAAAATCGGTTGACAAAAACTTGAAATTTTCTTTTTAATAATTTCTTAATTAAATTTTACCTAAATGAAAATTAAAGCACATATTTTTTTAAATTGTTCTCGAAAAGTATAATCAAGTCTTGTAAATGAGATTATTTTTATTTTTCAAGGATTAATTTCAATCAATAGTACAACTACCGCACCTCATGTTTTAATGCATTTTATTTACTTGTTATTTACAAGATAATGAACCCAAACAAAGTTTTTCAAAATGTTCCCCATCGAAAATCATGCAAACACCATCATCAATCGGTTCAAGTAAGGTAATGAACATTCAAGAAGATTTTATTTTTTACGCACATTAAATTTTTTTTTGCGGATTATCTATTAGTTTTACATATTACAAAATTTTACATATTAAAATCGCATGCATAACATAGTAGGAGGAGCATAAAACTACTAATAATTAGTTTAATTTAGTCATTTTAGGGTGGATCCGTGATTTATCGCTTACTCGCTAAATCAATCCACCTCGACTGGGAGGCCCGACCTCTTCAGGGAAGCCCGAACTCGGCGAGTAAACGCGTGTGACCAGTGACGGCGCCAGGGTAGGCATGTGCCCACTCTGCTGATTGGGGTACCCACCTAAATATTTAAAATTTTTTTTTCTTATTTTTCAATTTTTATTCAATTATATTCGTTAAATGTAACTGCAGATTGGTAATAACTAGAGACCGGATTTTAAGCATTTTTATTATTGTTATTGTCAATTTTAAAAGCAGCTCTTTGAAATTTGAGATGTGGACGAATTACATAAAAAGATGTATTTTAACGTATAGTTTTTCATGCTTATTTTGCTTTTTTTGCGATTTCTTGCTTATTTTCTACTTTTGTGCTTATTTTGAACTTATTTTCTAATTTTAAATTTAACTGACTTAAAATTAATTTCTACATTAATCAAAAATAAATTTTTGATACAGAGTTATTCCTAAATTATCAGTCAGTGGCGTCCTCTTTTCGATTTAATCCTTATAATTTATTATAGCTCCTTACTATAAAATTCAAATTATTTTATTACTATAAATTAAAATTATTATTAATGTTTGGTTGTAATGTACAAAACAAATTTAAATAAAGTACATACAATGCTTAAAAGAGCTAGATTCTGAATCCTACATTGTTCAACATAGTTAAATAAATTTATTCTATGCGCAATAATAAAAATAATTTTAATTTTTTGTTTATTGTTAATCTGAAAAAAATTAAGTTTAATTTAATTTTCTAACAAATATGATAAAATCCTATATAGACAATATTGTAGGAAATTATATTTTCTACAAACATATTAGTAGGGGAAAGTCGGGTGGTTTGAGCCATGTTTTGTTTTTTAGCTATAAAATCTCACTGGATGAAGATATCATGAAGCGGATGAACTGTTAGAAGGCTTACCTCAATATCTACGCCCTTGCATCATCGATTTTTCGAATTTGAAAAGAAAAGCTTATTTTTTTTCGATTATACAAATGGGTTAAATTTGAACAAAAATTAAATTTGTCGGGTGGTTTGAGCCACCTTAAAAAATCTGAAGAAAACGGTAGAAAACTTGCAGAAATAAAATAAAAACGCACAATATCAATGAAAATTAGTAATTTATTGTTCAAGTGGCACCAAAAAGAAAATAAAGATGGATTAAAGCTCGATTAATTATTCGATTCTGAGTCCAAATCGGAGTCATAATTTTTGCATGTGTAAAACACTTTAAATGAACTGCAATTTTGTACGTATTGCATGCGATGGTGTTGTTGCGATTTTTGTTGCAAAATGACGATGATGTTTGTCGCTTCCTAAATTCGATTTTTTGGCTTCTGGTTTTCCCTGAACTGGACCAATTTCGGTCAAAATCGAGAAGGGGCTAGACTTTTAGAGAAATTTTCTATCATTTCCAATCGATAAATATTTATAAGAATGCGAAATACGAAAAAAAATGTGGGGCTCAAACCACCCGACATCGCTGGCTCAAACCACCCGAATGACGACACTTTTTTAGTATAGCGAAAAAAAATTACGTACCATGCAATACTACGAAAACTTTATACGCATGAAAATTCATCGAATATAATATCTTATGAAAAGTGAAGTATTGGTTTAACAACAACTTCACATAATTCACCAAGAGATGTCACTGTCAATAGACCGAAAAATTGAGGTGGCTCTAACCACTCGACGGCTCAAACCACCCGACTCTCCCCTATATTTTTTATCTTTATTAGTTTAGGCGCAGGAAACATTCAAAGTCGCTGATTAAAAGATTCCTTATTATAGTATAGTTATTGCTAATTAAATTTCTTGTTTACCTTCGGCCAAAAATACTTACAAATAATACAAATTTGTATCTTCATTTAAATAATAATGAAATATAGTAAAATAAAAAAAATTTTTAATTCCCGATCTTTAAGGGAAAAAAAAGATCGGGAATTTTTTTAAATTTCTAATTGGAAAAGATAGAATGTTAAATAGGGGCCGGCAATTTTTAACATATATTTTTGCAAAAACTAACATGTTTAAAACAATAATAAACCGTTTCAAATAAACAAAACTTTTTTTTTACCCTGGGATTAGAAGAATTTTCTTTTCCGTTTTATGCAGAATTTGTTTTATCAAACACGAGTGAATTTTAAAACGTTATCAATAACTCACTTATTAAATAAAGAAAACCATGCGAAGGATGAATATTTTGACAAATTATTCAATTTAATTGCTTTATATTAGTATACTAATTTCAACACTATCTTTAGCCGTACTATGTTCATTGTTCAGGATAATTAAAAAGTAATTATACATAAAACTACAATAAAACACAATTAAAAACAGATATCTATATAATAAAACTTGATAAGTCTTATTAATGATATTAGCATGAAGGCAAAACCATTGATTTATAATTTGTAATTAATAAGTAGTATTAATGACAATTAAAAAATATGGTTAAACCTACTACAATGATTTCTTTTGTATCTGCATATGCGAACAATAATAATAGTTATTTATGTATCAAGGGCATTATGACGATGTTTATGTCGAGGGCAACCAATTTAAAAGGTCGAGGGCCTCTAGGCCCGAAAGTTTTTAAGTTGCCCGAGAGCATAAACATCGAGTAATGCCCGTGTTGCATACAACGTTTTATATTACACTGCATTTGAATTTCAGAAAATTTATAAATTTTGAATTTAAATTTGCTAAATTTCCTAGTTTGCCGTGACTTGTGTATATAATTGCGATGAGAGGGCATAATAAGCGGGCATTATGATTTATATGCCTTAGGGTATTATAGCATACTTAATATATTTCGTTGTCAAGGTATAAAAAACAAATAATGATTCAGTGTAATATAAAATACTTTTTATCCTGCCTGCAAATAAAAACCTTGACACTCCACTTTTGGAAGAGTCCTTTCAAGAGCGGATCCACAGAAAGCGGATCTATGCAATATTTCAGGGGATAAATAAATAATATATTTTGCTAAAAATCTAGATGTATTTTTAAAATTTTAAGAGTTGCCCTTTAATTAAAAAATATGATTGTAATAATGATGTGTACATTTTATCTTTGATTTAGAATAAGCTCAACTTCTTTACTTTAATCTTCATTTTACATTTTCTATTTAAGATCTTATAACGACAGCAAAGGAGCCTTAGACATCCTTTCAGATGTGATCGACTTAGTTATTACCTTAATAACTGCAGTATGGTATATAATAGAAGGAATCATCAAATTATTCATTCCCACTGCCTTAAAATCAGTTAAAGGAGAGATAGTTCTGGTAAGAATATAAATTTTTATATTTGAAAATATTGTAATTTATACTTTTAAGATTACCGGCGCGGGCCATGGAATTGGAAAAGAACTTGCTTTAAAATATTCTAGTCAAGGTGCAACAGTGGTCTGTTGGGATATTAACCAAAACAATAACGAAAAAACAGTACAAGAAATACAACAACTCGGATATCCTAAAGCGCATGCGTATGTGTAAGTATAATTTTAAAATTCTTATTCTCGAATGTCTTAAATCACGAGTCCTTGGAATACTGTGTATTACTAATGATATTTTGAAAAAGTCTAGTTTTTTGATATTTGTATTTGAGTAAGATAAAATAACTTTTTTCGGATTCAATTCAAAATCATTTATTAAAGTGGCACTTTACCACATAGAAAAGTCACTTTACTATATAGTAATGTCACTGTCAATAAACAACCTACACAAGTACCTACTATGAAATATTTTGAATTAGCAATAACTCAAAAACGGCACTAGATATTGCACAAAATCCGAAAAAATAGTATAAACAAACCTTGTAAGTAAAGCATTTTTACTAAACTCATTAGCTTTTAAGTTACTCGCTCGCTGCGCTCGCTCGTACTCAAAGGCTAAATTCGTTTAGTAAAACTTTGCTTTACTAAACTTGTTGTTTAATATACTATTTCCGCACTAGTGTGGAAAAGTGATATTTTTATGCATCCGGTGAGTTCTATCTTTCCAAATGTGCATTCAAGTAAAAAACCTAGAAATGATTATGAATATTGTATGGGATGTATGGAAAATTAAAACACACCTGGTGAGTAACAAAAATTTACTGTTTATTTTACCTTACTCAAACGAATATCGAAAAATCGAATTTTTTCAGTTATCTGTCGAGTTTAAACATAAAAATTTCAGATGCGACGTTACAAATCGTAACGAGGTTCAAGAACTAGCTAAGAAAGTTCTAAAAGAAGTGGGAGATGTCAGTGTGCTGATTAACAATGCTGGAATAATGCCATGCCATCCGTTCTTGGAACATACGCCGGAAGAAATTGAAAGCATCATGAACGTTAATGTTATGGCTCATTATTGGGTTGGTATATTATTTCTTCTGAATTCTCATTTTCATTCTCTTTTGGAATGTTGGAAGTGCTTTCAGATTCCTTATGGATGAATAGATAAATTGTATTTTAAATTTATTATTTAAAACTGAACGAAAATCAATAATATAATATTATTTGCTTGGCACCAAGTTTATCTAAATTTCTGTAGGTCACTTTTATCTTATCACGTTTTTATAATTAAATTATTAATAATAATTTTATATCTGTTTTCCAAAAATATACAGCAAATCTTTACAAAAAGATTAAAATTTTATTTTCAGATATTGCAAGCTTTTCTGCCAACAATGATCAAAAACAATTATGGCCATATAGTAGCTCTATCGTCGGTTGCCGGATTAACCGGCACAGTTAACTTAGTTCCATATTGCGCTTCCAAATTTGCGGTGCGTGGTATGATGGCAGCTTTAGCAGAAGAACTGAGAACCAATAATCCCAAGAACCAAATAAAATTTACAACCGTCTATCCCTACATGGTTGACACTGGATTGTGCAAGAAACCGGTGATTCGATTCAAAAACTTAATGCCCATCGAAAATCCAAAACAAGTGGCTGCCCAGATTATGAATGCCCAACGTCGCAACTTTGTTGAAGTATCTATTCCACGACACGTATTAAGTTATTTCCATTACATAAAGTTAGTAGTTTTAAGAATAACTTAAATCATTTCCTTAAATAACTATTTTTTAGGATGCATCCAAATAAAACGGAAAGTTTAATTCAAGACTTCCTTTCGTGCAGAGTTGATTCTGACTTAAGTAAATAAACAAATGTACAGTAAAGATTGTTTATGTGAAATAAATTCTGTTTTAAGAATAATTTTGATTTCTTCAGTTTTCCTTAGGCCTCATTCAAAGTGTGTTCTCTTCTTTAACTAGTAATTACCCACCCCTTTGTGCTCACTCTGACAAATAAAGCATTTCGTTCTAATAATTTCGTGATTTATTAAGATTATCGGTTTTTTAAAACATTTTTAAGATGATAAACTTGTATATGCAAATTCCTGCTTCCCTAATTATTTTAGAGAAAAAATGAAAGACACAAAAATAATGCAGAAATATAAACTACGAATGATAAGAGCATTACGACACTTCATAGGATGGGTTACGACAATTGGAACCCACAGGCCCGTAGCCAGGATTTTATTTCGGTGGGGGCACTCATAAAAAAAATTTTTTTTGGGGGTTTCCCTTTCGAGAATTTTTCCGGGAAAAAAAATTTATGTTCCCACTTTAAAAATATATCTATTTACCTATTTTATTTTCAAAATTTTTTTTTGCTTTTGAACATTTCGGGGGGGGCACGTGCCCCCCCTTGGCTACGGGCCTGGGAACCCAAATATATGTATAACTCGATTTTCAAAATTTTGAGCGTTATGAAGTGTCAATTAGATTTCATTTAGCTTTTACTTAAAAAGTCAAAAAATGCTTCTGAAATTGTTAAAAGTTTCACTTATCAGACTGCTCATGTAAGTTTCCAATTTTTTTTTACCAATTTTCGGTAACATTATTACGGAGATGGTTATAAATTAAGATAACGATCTAGTCATAGCAATATGGTTTATACATAATATTATAATTTATATGCCACATACTAAATATCAGGCTCCCTATTGCATAAATTCCACACTCAAAAATAATAATTATGTTGGCTTGGTTCATTCTTGTCTTTCTTTAAAAAAAAACTTTTAAGTGAAGTTTTACCGTTTTTAAGCAAATTAATAACTGAACGTAGTGATCCAGTGCAGGTTGTGAACGTACTTTTTCTACACAAATATTCATCCCCCGTCCTCTTAAAATATGAAAGCCCATCTTTGGCCCACTCAGTCTACACGGGCTAGTTCCGTGCCTGTGCATTAACCACAAAATTTAATAGTTTTTAAACTAGCCGATTACATTGTTAATTGTTATTTTAGTTAAAAATTAAAAAAGTTAAAATAAAAAATTTAAGTAGATCAAAGTAACCAATGAAAATCAACACGGGAGTCTATTTCCCGCCATTGCCAGCTGTCCCCGGCCTTTGTATTGACCCCAAAATAGAATAAGAACTCAAATAAAAGATAAAAATTAAGAAATAAAAAAATTAATTGATTGTATTTTCTGTAGATTTTCATTGCTTAGTTATCTTCAGGTTTTCAATAATATAAAGCCCCTCCCCAACAATCCTAAATTTTGATTAATTACAAATTTAAAAAATAGATTAATCACAACTATATTATTTTAATAAAAACGTATAATTAAATGAAAAGGTTCGTTTTAAAAAAAAAGATGCCCTGGAACTGGAAATCATTACATTTTATGCTGCCCTTCTGAAAGTAAGATTAGTAAAAGTGACAAAAATGGTAAGTAAAAAAGTACAAATTAAAGTTTTTAATTTGTAGACTACAACACAACTAAATACAAAAAATTAATTATTATACGACATAATTAATCAACTAAACTACATACAGTATAATATATTGAAAAAAATCACATAAAGTACTAACAACTATTTATAATTTACCATTTTGATATTCAACTATGAAGAAAATCAAGAATTTAATTAATAAAAAATCAGCTGCGATTTTTATTATAAAAGAAAAAATTACATACTAAAATTTATCCGATACATTACAACTAAAATAAGTCTAAAAGAACAGTCCTCCTTCTCATATTTTTAATTTTTTAAAAACGATTACATAAGCCTTCAAGTGACTGTTCTAGTTTTGTCTTAAATATTGGGATTTCGAAAAAAAATATGCTGCACAAGCAAACTATTAAGATTTATAATTGCACAATGCAGGAACCTATTTTGTAATATTTTATATGTAAATATTAAAATTGATCAAAACGAAAAAATCAATCGAAAACGTAAATAAATTATTTATCGAGTATCATCGTACGTACAAAGTTGTCTCTTTTCTTTTCTTTAAAAAAAAAATAATAAAATTACAGTGACATTTTTATTGTCGCAAAAAATTTAAGATTTAATAAGCAGGAACGTTCACTTAGTGCCTACTGAACACAAAATTTATTACTTAATCAATCAGTACATAATTTTTCAAAGTTACAAAGATACGTAAGTAAATTGAAATGACTACATACATTTTGGCCTCTGTTAGTTTGTTTTACATGATAATAATTATTAAAACTTCAACGCACAAAATTTATACCAAAGTAAATTCAAAGAGAACAAATTAGTTAAACAATCACAAAAAATTATAAATAATACTATTTTGCGTTTATACTGCAATTTTATTTTCACATAGTGACATGATTATTATTATTATTATTAAATAATATTGCGTTATCAATTTTCACTAACTAAAAAACGAAATACACCTTGACAAATATAAAACATCGAATATTTTATTCTTCAGGTGTAGCCTGTTTTTAAAACCAAAGATGATAAAATGTTGAGATTGAAGGAGCCAAATTGTGCCAGAAGGGCGTACGGAGTTAATAATAAAAGTATTAGAGTTTTCATTAAAACTAATCACGTAGCATAACGTTTGGTCCACAGCCTAGCAATGCGATCGTGTTCTTCGCGATTTTGCAAATATTGTGTTGCAATACTTCCCACTAATGGATCGGCTGAAAAAGAATACAAATATATTAATAAATATGTCAAACAAGTAAAAATGATCATCATGAAAAATTGTATAAGCAGAATTGTTTTTAAATTAAAAACCAAGAACAAATCATAAAATATTTGTAGCTTATGGACAGGTATTGTTTACTCGGGGAACATCCTGATATCAGTGAAGCTACACTGAATTCCTGTATAAAGCAATGTAAAACTAATTTTATTTTAAGAAACTCAAAAATGTCATTGTACAATCCTCTATGCATATTAACTACTGATTGAAATATTATAAATTTTCCTTGGCATTTAAAACACTAGGTTAGCAAAAAAACAATCTTAAATTCTCTACTAATGCCCTATTCAAT
Source organism: Cantharis flavilabris (assembly GCA_949152465.1). NCBI lineage: Eukaryota > Metazoa > Arthropoda > Insecta > Coleoptera > Cantharidae > Cantharis > Cantharis flavilabris. Next base: position 14,948,921 of record OX424440.1, on the reverse strand, counting down.
TCCTCAATAATTATTAATATACACTGAACATACAGTCATCATCAGCTATAACATCCATCGTCGGATATAAGCCTCCCCCAAATTCTTCCAGTCTTCTAGATTTCCTGCTCTTTGCATACAGTACCTACTACCAATTAATTCGTAAATAAAAAACAACTAACATATGCAGGCTAATAATGCTGTTGAGATATTATTTGGTCCAAATATTTATTTTTATATTGAAAAAAATCTTAAAGTTTGTCCAGAGTTATTATCTACATTCGGCACAGAATGGAATATGAATGATTTTTATTTTACTCATCATTAATGTGAAGTTGTGAAAACAACTTAGCTTTATTTATTTATCGAACCATCAGTACCAGAAAATCACAGGTGAACCTGGGTTAATGGATAGTTAAGGGGCATGTCAATTTTCTGATCCAACAGCTAACATCGAAATCTTCCCGAATTTAAGTGAAGCTGACCGAACAAGAAAAACATTAATGCTATTTCATAAAAAATATTGATAATTATAACTATATTATTTTCAAGAGCTAATAATTTAATTAATAAAAAATGTAAGTACACTACAGTCTCGGTAATCCGAACACACGCTAATCCGACCATCCAGTAATCCGAACATAAGAAGAAAAACTCAGTAGTCCGCATAAATAGTTATAATCCAAACACAACTAATAAAATATTCGGATTATAGAATAATGTTCGGATTACAGAAGAAAGGATTAAGGTGAAAAGATACATATGTAATGCAATACATATACAATACATAATACAATACTATAAACTGCTGAAACTGTTAACTACAAAAAGCTGTGGATAGTTTTAACATTTTTTTAAGATGGGCATGTGAAAATTATGTTCCATCTCATAAAAGTTTTTGTACGATTAATTTAAAGAAGAGGCAATTAAAAAGGAATTGGTTGCGACGAAATAAACCGTAATTACAAATTATTTTTCTAAAAAATAATTTTATTTTTTCTAAGCATAATAGAATATGTATGTATGTAGTATTTATTTTGAGGTTTGTTTATTTCTAAAATAAAAATTGTTCTAAAAATTTCGTTTTTTAACTTGATCCAATAATCTGAACTTCTTTGTAATCCGAATGAGGCCAGGTTTCTATTAGTTCGGATTACCGAGACTGTACTGTATATGTAGTATTGAATATTTTTCGTTCTTATGGTTCGTTATATCCCAAAACATAGTTTGTTGTGAGGTGTACGAGCTCCACTCAATGTTTTATCACAAAACTTACAGTGTTCATCAATTATTACTAGACTCAAAACTGGAAAATTTGTCATAGTCGTCAAACAGAATTTCATCAGATTGCCAGACAGTCTGCCTAAGAGTTCCTTCTTGTACTCCTTGTTGGCCAATATGTATACCGCACATAAGAATAAAGATAAAACAACTGCCAGTATTTAAAATTTGTTTCGGAGCATACAGATATTATTGGATTGATGACAATTGTTCGAAAAATCATAGGTCAAAATGATGTTGCCAATGGAACTTAGGCTGCAGCCGCTAGGTTCAATGAAAAAGCATATTAGCGATCAACTTAATGTGGATTCAATTTGTTATAGGTGATCCTCTAACAAATACAGTTCATCTTTTAAAGTTGGTTTTTTTTGAAGAAGATTTTTAATGCCCTCTTCAAGAAGCATGCGTGGCCATGCGGTGTGTCGGTTCATGACTATGTTATGCAGAAGGAATTTTCTCACAATATAAAGAAATACAAAATAGGTTCACGTGGTACTTAAGACTAAAGGTCGTAACTCACCTATCAGCACAGCGACTGATCATCACAACATCATCACATTTTTTACATGGATTTAAATAGAAACGCGACGTGCCTTGCAGGTGATGTGTTGATGCTGTTAGGTAGACGCGTTTACATTTAAATACACATAAGAAATACAATTAGCTTGTGATGTTCAGTCGGCGTTCTTATGCTGTGCTGATAGGCGAGAAACGATCTTTAGGGTACTCAGTGCAAGCAAGATTATTAAACATTTTGCACTCTATGTGTTAAGGTTAAGATTCTTCGTTCTGAACTGGATCAAACATATTATATTTCCAATATGGAAAATGACATTCATAGCAATCCAAATTTCTTTTGTACAAGTACTATTCTGAAAAGTTGATTGACTGCTATTTGAACGTTTGTATTTTTGATGCCATCGGTAACTTATCTGATAGCTTCAGTTTGGGGCCGGATGGTATTCCACCATTATTTGTAAAACAGTGCTTGTACTCTATTATGTAGTCCCATTTACAATATTTTTAAAATATCATTACAAAGTGGTTGCTTTCCTAAAATATGGTAGAAAAGTTTTATTACGCCCTTATTTAAGAATGGCAATAGAAGCAATATCGGCAATTATAGAGGCATCTCGATTCAATCGACAATACCCAAGATGCTTGATAAATTAGTTAATAATCAATTGAGTATCGCATGCAAAAATTATTATTGTGATAAAATTGATTGTCAGTTACTTAGTGGACAGAACATAAAAAATCAGAATTGATAACTTTCTTTCTTTTGTGATTATGGTATCTTCTGGCGTTCTGCAGAGCCCTCACTGCGGTTCTATCTTGTTTTTTTTATTTAACAATGATATTGGTCAAGTTCTTAAAAATTCTTGACCCTTAATCTATAGCTCTATCGAGTCTATCAATAATTGTACAGTATTGCAGGAAGATTTCAAGAACTTGTGTCACTGGTGTACCAAATATGGGTTAAATCTAAATTTGGATATGTGCTATGCTATTTCCTATTCAAAAAAAGAGGAAAGTATTCCTTATGTATACTACTTGAATAATACAGTAATGAAGCGAGTAACTGAGTTTGACAATCTGGGTGTAAGTTTGGATGTTGGTTTGACCTTTAAAAGTCACATCGCAAATATATTATGTAGTAAGGTTTTTCGCACGCTTGGCTTTATTCGGCGCCAGTCGGAACACTGTACTGAACTACTGTATTTCTCTTCGGTCCATTCTCAACTGGAATATGCATCTTGGTTTGGTCTTCTCATTATTCGATTTACGTAAATCAACTTCAACGAGTTTCAGCACAAGTGTTTCATATACCTATGTTATAAACGTGAACTTCCACTTTTCGGATGATGGTTATCTACAGTTCTGTAACACTAGATCACTAGCTGATAGAAGATTAACAGAGGAATTGTGCGTTATCTACCGATTATTGAGTCACAAAATTGACTGCATTTATTTGTTCAAATATTTTCGGTTTTGGAATCCATCCAGATGTACAAGATCGAAGATTTTTGAAGAAAAGCACCACCGGACAAACTATGGCTTCTACAGTCCGATTGCCAGAATGATTCGCTCAGCTAATCGCTTGAATGATGAGGAGTAGTTTGATTTATCCATAGTCATTAGCGAAGTTGAAGCAAAACCTCCAATGCATAGATTTTGCAGCAAGACTATAATTTGATTTTAATTATAAATTTTTATGTTGTAAAATAGTTTAACCGTAAATATAAATAGTTTAATTAACATAAAAATATTAGAGCAAAACATGCATGCCTACAATGATAACCCTGTCTCTTATCCTTAAAACAAATACGAAAGAAAGCCAAGAAGATGCTAAGAAAACAATATAGTATCTGCTAAAAAACTTCCTTAGCAGCTGCACTTTAAATTTTATTTAAAAATGGGAATTTTAATAATTCATGTTTAGTTCAGCCATTAGCTAGTTTTGCATCGGAATAACTCGAAATTTTTTTTGTTTAAACCCATTAGTATTAGAAAAACGACCTTAAGTTTTCTACAACAAATTCAAACCAGAAGAAATTCAAATTTGTCAAAAAAAGTTCTCAAAATCACCGATTCTTTTTTTTTTCATAGAAAAAAACAAATTTAATTAAAAAATAAGGGAATTTTGGAAAGCCATATCTGTAACGCTTAAATTTACGACTGTATTTCTTTAGTTTCTGGACATGAAATTTTGTTTTCTACACTTTAGATTATGCTCATATTGCATCCGAGAAAATCTGAAATTGAGCTATGCGCAAAAATGTCATAAATAGCAAAATAGGGTCAAAAGAGATTAAGTTTGGAAGCTTATAACTATTAGGGCTCTATTATAACTACAATAGTATATTGTTTGGCTAGGGAGGAAACAAAACGATTTCAGACCAGGGTGAGGATTGCTTGCCCGAGCAATAGCGAGGGCTGGCAACACCAGCTGTATACAGCTGTTAATATTTAGAATTAAGGCTTTATTGATGAAAGTTGAATTTTTATGTCAGGTTCGGCATCAATCTTTTGTGATATTTCGTTTTTGTGGATACATAAGCGGAGAACCCCATTTCACACATATAAGTGGTTGCAAATCGTAAAAGTGCCAACACGAGAGTCAATTGAGGATATTCATCTTTTGAACTGCACCAAAATTCCACTAATGGCATTAATTTAAATTTTTCTTGAAACAATGAATCAGATGTTATTGCAATAAAAGTTTCTAATTCTTTTGCTAATATGGTTGAAGGTCGTGCATTGACAATAAATGGATTTTTAATCCACAATTCATTTTGATGTTGAACCTGCTGTTCGTTTGGAAAATACAGATTAAATGCTTCACTCAATCCAGTAAGGTGCTGAATAATTTCTTTAATGAATATCTCTTCGATTTCAACCTGTTCCTGTTTTGAAAAGCATGTCATTGTTGAAAAGCAATCAAACTCGTTGGAGCGCATACAAATTTTCCAAAATTCTAACTTTTTCTTAAAAGCAAGAATTTTTACATTTACTTGTCTACCCTGAAAGGTGAAATTAAGCTCATTGATCTTTGTAAAAATGTCGCTTAAATAGGCAATTTTAAGTAGCCAAATTTGATCAAGAAATTGATCTTTTAATTCGAAATTGTGTTCCAAAAAAAAAGGTATGTACCTAGTCCCTTAACTCAAAAATACGAGTTAGTATCTTTCCTCAAGATAACCACCTGACCTCGGTATGTAAAAGTAGAGAAGTATGTACACTACCCATGTCTTCACATAGGATTTTGAATAAACGATTATTTAGAGGCCGAGATTATATGAAGTTTATAATTTTTATGACCTCATTTGATAGTGGGATTTTAGCTATTTCTTTTGCTGATTTGTCATCTAACATACATTTTACCATCTCTATAGCACAGGGCTTTATAAGATTTTCCGCAATTGAGTTAGCTTCACCGCGTTGAGATATCTGATAGCTGACCAAATAAGTCTTCAAGTTCACCATGAACAAATTCCAAATTACGACGCATTTTAGCTGGAGCCATAGAGTTAACACACTGAGGATTATATTACTATTCATAAATTCTAATGATATGTAACTTTCATCATACTTCCTCAATTTTTTAGTTACTCGCAAACTTCAAAAAACTTCTATTGGAGCAATTTCATTTGTATCATCATCATTATTAACATCATGATCTTTAGCAAAACGGCTAGGGGTTGAGTCAAGTTCTGCAGTAGAACGCTTTAGTCCCTTTTTTAAGCCACCTATCCATATTGCAACAAAATATTATCAAAAATGACTTTGAGACAAAAAGTATCTTAGCTTTTTTAACAAACAAACTATTACTACAATTTCTAGTTTTTAAAACTTCGAACGATAAGTTTATTAAGTAGCAAAACCTTAATATTTTTGAATTAGTCACTCGAACACAATGCACAGCATCGCAAGGCACGGTTTACAGTCGTATTGAAACTAAACCCTCATTTTATCTAATATAATTACATGAGTATGTGCCACGTACTAGTTTTTCGTTATCAATAGTCATTTCTCAGAAGTTCACGTTGTCGAGAACGGTATTAACCAATTATTATTTACCAAAAAATTTTTTTATACTTTTGCATGCAAAATTTTGATATAATCTAGTTGGGTAAAGGATGTACAGGAAACCATCAATTTAATATTTTTTTATGTTTGGGATCTTTTATGATAAATTTGACCCTGTTCTGGCCTAAAGATGTTGTAGAAAAATTGAGGTTTTTGTTTGCTAGTCAAGTAAAGGGTTTAAACAAAGAAAATTTCCATACTGAGTTATCTCCATGCAGACCCCTTTTTCACTACCTAATGACTGGACAAATTACGAGACTTCATCACTTCTTTTCATTCCTGAATATTTCGAAACCTCAAGATCGCAAATTCTCAAAACTACAGGAACGAGGATCAAATTGGGAAGGAACAGATACACAAGATTGAATGAAATGTTGAAAGAGTTGGATTGGCTAAAAGTATTATTAAATAATTATAAAATAAGAAAATTTAAATATTGTAGTGAGTCACAGTTATCTGACAAGAATTAGAAATAATTTTAAATTAGACAGAAAAAATCAAAATTTGCTAGAAATTCAATACTTATAAACAGACGGCAAGTTGCAATTCACTGCGAATAAACATCAAAACTATTAAAAAATTTGAAATATTTAAAAACAGGCTCAAGACGCGATTATTAGAAGTGCAGTGGGCAGAAAAGGGTGGGTAATATGGAAGGATGTAACTATTGTAATTGATATTGAATAACTTCTTCTTCAACTTTTAGGCTAAGATCAATCCTGTTTGCCTTGACCTCGGGCTGTCTTCTATGGAAGACAGATCCGAAGTCACAAGGCTGTGAGCATATTAATTGCTTTACATCTGCGGCAGCTTCCTGGGCTCGTCTCAGATGTGCTCGTAACCCTGGATTTTTTGTTGATGAGAGCAAATCATCAACCCAGTGGGACCGTCGGCTTTACATGCCCTCCGAAGCACGGAGACGATCATAAGAAATTTTAGACTCTTTCCGGATTCAAACCTGGTACCTTAGTGTCAGCAGTTATTCAGATGAAATACTAGGCTAATGACCGTCTCTATTGAATAACATTAATGTAAAATAAAAGATGTTATTATAAAATTGAACTTTTACAGATCTCACTAACGAGAAAAACAATTTACAAAAATTAAATTTTAGAAATATTTGAATCAAAAATGAATGAAAATTCGAGTTCTATGGAAAGCCAATTCTAGGATTGCCAGTTTGAGAAAATTCAAATCCCGTGGATGGAGGTAAATTACAAAATAATAAATTTGGAAAGCTCACAGCCAGGACTATCCTCTTAATTGCATTACGGCTAAAAGATTGTTATAGAAGAAATTTACCAAAAGTTAAGATATAAATCTGTGGATAAATCAGAAAATTGCGTCTGTATTAATTAAATTAAATTAGAGTTTCATAGAGCTGCATTCTGGAAATTCGAGTAGTCACAACAATCTATCTTTTTTTCGTTTATGTAGAACTTTATCTATCTTACTCATAGCTATTTAAGATTATAAAATGTTCGTTTATGATATTATGGTTAATAAACATGTTATGTATTTATGTTGACCTGTGCGATTCGTAAAAAAATTACAACTTGATCATTGTTGGAATCTTTTTCAACAAAAACTTTATCTATCTTACTCATAGCTATTTAAGATTATAAAATGTTCGTTTATGATATTATGGTTAATAAACATGTTATGTATTTATGTTGACCTGTGCGATTCGTAAAAAAATTACAACTTGATCATTGTTGGAATCTTTTTCAACAAAGATGGTCGTCTTCCGATCCTAACTATACCAAACTAAATTGTATTTCCAATTTGTTACAGAAAACCTTCTTCCTGCAGAAGTATGCAAACCTTCTTGTAATCTACAAAGTAGATATTATATCAGTCGAGATTGTTTTCAAAATCATAGAATTCAAACATAAAAATTTTCTGCTGGATTTTCATTTGAAATTTTCTACGAAGACGCCCCTGGCTGATGACGTATTTTTGGATGCATGCTGTGAAGAAACATAATATCCACTTAGTAGATTTTAATGACGTATTCACCCACAATAATTTTGAAATTATGAAGCCAAAGCAGTCAGGTCAATTTTCCATTTTGTCATTTGAGAGCCTGATTGAACTAATTCTATGATTAGGCTAAGCCTTCAAGAGCAGATTCCGTTGGAATGTTTCCTTTGCTTATTTAAATTTTTTAATCTAATCAATGAGATGCAACCAACATTGTGGCTAGCAGGTTTTCAACAAAAAAAAAGATAGAAATATTACCCAAACAAAAAATTCTGAATTTTATAACAAAGGTGACCTTGTGACCATTTAAAGTGTACTCCTCCCAGGTTGCCACCAGGGTATTATGTTTCAAAAATGTATGAACAATATAATAGTAAACAAGATGATAATTATACAACACAAAATTTCATATTTCAAGTGTTGTCGGAGCAGCTCTATAAATATTTGATTTAAAAAAAACACCTTTATAAGCAATGAAATCATTCGGTTAATTAATCATACAACAAAATACTTTCGGTGAACAACATATGAAACTTACCAGGATTACAGTCGGTGAGTAAGGAACAAATAGAAAGTAAGACCTTTGAAATGGTCAACGCAGGTGACCAATTATCTTTAAGGATATCCAAGCAAATAACCCCTTGGCTGTTTATATTGCAGTGATAAATCCTAGTGCGGAAAGTAACTTTGGGTGGTTTGAACGGATATTCTGGAGTGAAGTGTATGTCCAAGAAAAAGACCCCTCCTTCATATACTGAACCTGGAGGACCCAAAATAGTTGATACCCATTCATAAAAATTATCGCCTTTAGGTCCTGCACTGCAATTAGGTGGCGGGTCTAAAGTGATTTCTGCCAATTCCTTCTGTATACGTTTAGCTGAAGTTCCCAAAGCTTTTGACATTTTCGGATTTGGTTTTGGTTCTTTTGATTGATCTCCTATTGACTGACCTCTACCTCTACCAGATCCACTAGAACCTGCTGTAGACATCCTACTTTAAGGAAAACACAAAAACTTCAGTAATTATACAAATACGCATAATTAAATTTAAAAAATTTCAGGTCTAATTTTTCGATAACTTTTCGTTCAAGAATCAAAAATCAAAATTGATTCTCGACTATGACGTCGGCCATGTTGACATGTACATCAAAAATATGAAAATACCTCGAATTTAATAGTCATCCACAATTATTTTCTCAATGATTCATTACTCGCAAAACAGCTACGACAATAAAAAAATCACCTTGCCGTTGCGGGACAATAATTTTACTTGGTAATGTGACCGAATTTTGTCTTTCGTTTTAAGACGAAGTACACTCAAAAATCAAACATTTTTCATACCAATGTAATTCGGACACACAAACGAGTAAAATAAGCATAATTTTTGACTTACCCAAATTGTTTAACACTTTTAATATTCAAGAACAATACACACTCCCTGTTCCCTTTTCACACTACGGCTTGTTCATGGCGTTTACAGGTATGGACATATATTTGCACAGTTGCCATTTAATCGATGCGAAAATAAACAAAAATTTAAAACTCAATTCAAATTTGTATAAAGAAATTTGATACAAATTAAAGTATCATTTTTTAATTCATACTCGGGACTTTACAATGCCATTATAAAATAAGAATTGGTAACTCCCTCTAACAGATAACTAATCAGTTCGTCGCAATTTTATTTATATTTACAGAATATTTGGAAGTTTGGCAACTGCAGAATATTTTAAACCACAATCAAAACTAACCTAGAAATATTGGACTCGACCTAACCTATTTTGGTTTGTGATTTTTGATTAAATAATTCGGTTTTTCGATCATTTTTGGATTTGTTTATCGTAAGTGATCAAAATGGGGAAGCGACAACATCAAAAGGATAAAATGTGAGTATTTTGATTTACTTTTTTTATCGAAGTTCCGAAATGATGTTTTGAGTGATAGATGCAACTCTTGGTGCATATTCTCGATAAGGAACAAGCAGGATTGCACTTTTTGTGACTTTACACGTCAAATGATGTAATTTGCGTTAATTTTAATCTAAATATCAAATGAGGTCAAATGTTGAGTTCACTCCCTTGAACCATCTCGGATGTGTTTACATAATATTATATCGGGGAATGGGACAGTTCGTCGCGAGCGTTTCGTCGCGGCCGTTTTGCCGCAGCCGTTTCGCCGCAGCCGGTTCGTCGCAAAACTATTTTGACGCAAAATTTATTGGTCGCATGGACAATTTGCCGCAGGACTGATGGCCGCAAAATTAATTCGCCGCAGGACTGTTGGCCGCAAAATCACTTCAACGCAGGACTATTGGCCCCAAAAATTGCAAAAATAGGAATTTATTATTTAGAACTTTAAAAACAACTTGACAAAATTAATTAATATTAGATTTGTTAATAATAAATTTATTATTTAAAAACTTAAAAATAAAAACTTAAGAAACTTCAAACTAAAAACAAAACCTTTAAAAAATTAAGGTTTTAATTGTGCATTTCAAAGTTATGTGCAAGTCCTCGTAAATAATCAGTAATATTTCTATTATGAAAATCTTGCACAATTTTTTGAATTCTCTCATCAGCATCTCTGTACTTTTTTAATTTATGAAGTGGAGAATTTCTAGCAATAAGACTTTAATAATAAATATCACGACTTTTTTGGACTTTTCTTAACCCATCTATAAATTTCCAAATTGTCGGATGGAGCATACCCAGTTCACACTGTATTCTTTTATTAGCTGCTTCTGCGTGACCGGACATTTCGCTCCCGGACATTTTGCTCCCGGAAATTTAGCTACTAGGATATTTCGCTACTAGGACATTTCGATACCGGATCATTCCTACGCTGTAACTAAATGTAAATAAATAATTTATACAATTTTGCGGGCTACCCAGTCAAGGTGGGGCTTCCCAGTCGAAGTGGAGCCTCCCAGTCAAGGTGGATTGGCTTCAGGCATGTTTTTAATAAGGTAAGCGCCAGTCATAACGGTCCGGAGCGTCCGGAGCGGAGCGGAGCGGAGCGGAACGCAGGGTAGCGTAGGGTCAGTTTTGGTTGGCGCAACTACGGCAAAGGACGGATCCGCCGTAAAATGAATGAATTATGTAAGTTTAGTAAGAAAGTAAAAGTGGTAGCGAAATGTCCTAGGAGCAAAATGTCCTAGTAGTGAAATGTCTGGGAGCAAAATGTCCTAACACCGTCAATATTATGCCAACTTATCGGACTTATTCAATACACCTATTTAGATTAAAATTAGTTCTCGCGGCTAATAAGTCTTGCGTCGAAAAATGTCGCGGTGAATAGGTTCTGCGACGATAAGAGCCGCGGCTAATAGGTTCTGCGACGAAAAAAGCCGCGGCTAATGGGTCTTGCGTCGAAAGAGATCGCGGTTAATGGGTCTTGCGTCTAATAATCCTTGCGTCGAAACGCTTGCGTCAAAACGGGTGCGCGTCGAAACGGCTGCGGCGAAACGGCCGCGACGAAACGCTCGCGACGAAAAGTCCTAGACCCATTATATCGACACCTCTGTTACATGGAAAAGTTTAAAGGAAAATTCAGTCTTTTTTTTTTTAACTGATGAACACAAAAAAAAAAACCCTAGTATGCTACCTTTAGGAACATCAGCTTCGAACTTCCAACTTAAGATGAATTATGCTATTATCGTTTCAGCAAACCACTCTTTCCCATGCAAGCATTTTTTTTAAATGGTTAATAGACTTTGTGTGACTCAACGTCACTCGAAATTTAAATTCAAAATTTTGAATTTTTCTTGTCAAATTTTACCAAACAAAGAACCTAAAAAATTTGGAAAGTAATATAGAGATATCAGAAGGGATTGAAGGGTGACACGTTCCGATATGTATGTAAGATTTCTTCATTAGATGTATTGATGGGGCTTTCCTAGTAAAAGGTTCTGGAAAATTAAATTTTATTTTTCATTTTTGACCTTGACATTCTGTAAATGAACTGTAAAGTAAATGAATACCGAACCGATTCTTTAATCCACAAGGTGTTGATGCACAACGGAACGCTGAGCTAAGAAATTTTGTCAAGTTTGAGATTCGAACCCAGAATTGTTTTGATATTATCTTTCATCTTTCTGACAAAATTGTTTCTCTTGAAAGCAATCAGCTTTGTTATAGTTTTGCAACCCTATGCACACCCTCACATTTCACTCCGATCTATAAACGTCGCGTAAAAATGGATTAAAGAGATTTAATTCTCATCTTCCTTCATGATCCTTTTAACCTAATGAGGGTTTGGTGACCACCTCATTTGGAAAGGTTCCCATGGCAGATTATCTCTGTGTTTTGTTATGGAAGGCAGTTAAAATGAATTTCATATTCTGTCCAGGATCGAAATAAATCAATTTAGCACTTAGCAGTCAAAATGCACTTCTACACTTTTACTAAGCAATAAATTATTATTAGCGGACCTTAAGCCCGCCTCACACGACGCTTGTTTTGCTGATGGATTGCTTGCTTGCTTCGCTGCTGGCTACGGTGCTGGCTGCCCTGCTGGAAAATGACGTCACTGCTGACTTGCTTGCTTGTTTTCGTGCTGGATTTCTGTGATAGAACTCGTGCTATTTTTGCTGCTGGTTTTCGTGATGGATTTCAGCGCTAACCAATGAAAAGGTCGCGTCATATTCGTAAACACGAGTGGTATCGAGATATGTCGAGTTTCGCCATACCTACTCTACTACCTGTCACCAAAAAGCAATATCCTCCCCTATCAAAGGATCATTTTTGACTTATGCCTATTTGCCTTTTTACCACCAATTTGTACCTAAGCTAATCATTCGAGACCGGATAAATAAGCACGGTTTTCTGAAAAATAAGTGCTGAAAAAAGCACGATATTTTGCCAAAATAAGTTCGAATAATGCCAAAAAAAAGTTATGAAAAAGTTCGTAATCAAAACAAAAAAAGCTAAAAATGGGAGTTCAGGGAATATTATTAAGTGCTTAACAAAGCACTTTTGCACATATTTATTTAATACAATAATATATATGATAATACAAATTAAAATTATAAGTTCAAATTGGCTAGGGACGAAACAAAACGATTTCAGACCAGAGTGAGGATTGCTTGCCCGAGCGACTATAGATAAGTTATAATCCTTTCTATAGTATTTGAAATCACTACCTGCGTGCGGATTGAAACCACGAAGTGCCTGTGAAGCCAATCAAGCACAGAAACCATCACACCACCCAGCTGCTAGAAACCCAGCAGCCGAACAAGCAAGCAATCCATCAGCAAAACAAGCGTCGTGTGAGGTGGGCTTAAATCATCTGGAACTACTGACTGTACAGGGCAGTTAGTTTGGGGTTAAAGTGATGGAAAAATATGACACTATAGGAGATAGAGAGCACCAGAAGTGCCAATTCATTTACCCGTCTTGCCTCGTCATCAGAAGTTGGACTTGTAGTGACTGTAATTATTAGAATTTTTGGTAACTAACCATAATAGATATTTTGATTGTACTCAACATAGAGTTAATGTTAAGTACTTGTTGTCAATCATCGTCATAAATCGTCAATCCCGATTTATATCTACCCCTCTCTCCTAAGGGAACACCGATGTTTGATCAATAGTATGAAAGTTATTAATTATTTTTTGATTAATTGATTACTTTAATGTTTGATTAATTAACTAATTAACTGTTGGATTATTCTATTTTATCTGATTAATTGATTATAATTTGAAACTAGGCTGAAGCCAAGTACTAGGGAATTTAATTAATGGGGTGGTTTCCCTTTGCTTTACACATTCTCTGATAATACTTTTGACTTACTACTCATTATCTCTCACCCCATCTTCGATCTTCTCAACTTGCTCTTTAGCAGCATCAAGTTTTATTTCCACTGTGTGGTTAAATAGTGTCTTGATAGGCTAAAGTTTCCTCTTATTTCAAAACTAAGAAGACAAAATCGGTCCCCGATCGCTCCTGCAGCCATCTTGGGGAAAAACTAACAAAATTCAAAATATTCACAAATTCAAAAACAACTAAAATTTACAAAAAACAATATATTATAAAAATGTAATGGGGATTTTGGAACACATCAATATATTTGGACTGGATCATAATTTTGTTTTCGTTTTAGGTACTTGACGTACACGGAGTGGACTACTTTATATGGAGGTAAAAAAGCAGGTCCATCAAATGAAGAAATTTCCTTTAAACGATTACCATTTGACCACTGTTGTTTATCTCTGCAACCTTATGAAGATCCATACAGTGATCTCGACGGAAACATCTTTGATTTACAACCACTTTTACCGTTTTTAAAGAGGTTTAAAATAAATCCTGTAACGGGCAAGCCAATGGACGTCAAATCTTTATTCAAATTAAATTTCCATAAAAATGCTGAAGGTGAAGTACACTGTCCAGTTTTATTCCGCAGCTTTACTAACAGTTCCTCCATTGTTGCAATACGGACAAGCGGAAACGTTTACCTAATGGAATCTGTGGAGCAACTCAACATAAGAAACAAAAATTGGAAAGATTTAATAAACGATACTCCTTTTGAGCGAAAAGATATTATAGTTCTGCAAGAACCACACAACATTTCAAAATTTAACATTTCACGCTTTCACCACATCAAGAACAACATGAGGATGGAAACCGAAGAAGAAATAGCGGCACGATCGCATCCTTTAGCTAATATCAAGCAATTAAATTCAGAAACCAAAACAACTTTGGAAGAACTCGAACGAGATTACAAAGAATCGACCATTGAACTCAATGGCCCGCCAAAGAGTACAGAAAAAGCAGATAAATTTAATGCGGCCCATTATTCTACCGGTGCCGTGGCGGCAAGTTTCACGTCCACTGTGATGGGAGTAAACTTGGTGCATCAACCGGCAATCGTACACGAAGATTTGGTGCGATATGAACGCGTCAAAAAGAAAGGCTACGTTCGTTTGTTGACAAATTTTGGACCACTAAACTTAGAACTGAATTGCGATGTTGTTCCAAAAACCTGCGAAAATTTTATGAAGCATTGCGAGAATGGTTACTATAATGGGACGAAATTTTTTCGCTCAATAAGAAATTTTATGGTAAGACTTACTTTTGTGCTTTAATATTTACTTTAATATAACTGAGGGTGTTTTGTAGGTCCAAGGTGGTGATCCCACTAATACAGGACGTGGAGGTAAATCAATCTGGGGTAAACCTTTTGAAGACGAAATTAAACCAAATTATAAACATGCAGGACGCGGAGTTCTTTCTATGGCTAACTCAGGAAAAAATACTAATGGGTCCCAATTGTAAGTTCTGATGTTCTGTTTTTTTTTATTTCTAACTTTTTTATGTTCTAGTTTTATCACTTACCGTTCTTGCAAAAGCTTGGACAACAAGCACACCGTGTTTGGAAAGGTGGTAGGCGGAATCGATACTTTATCAGAAATTGAACGAATAGAAGTAGATAATCAAGACAGACCAATTGAAGATATCATTTTACAAAGGGCTCAGATTTTTGTAGATCCTTTTCAAGAAGCAGATGACCAAGTAAGTTGTTCTAAGCCGAGTGCTCCAAAATTTATTTTTAAATTTTAGTTGAGGAAGGAAAGAGAAGATGAAATAAATAAACTTTTGCAAGAAGAACAAGAAAAGAAAAGGAAAGCAAAGGCTAAACAACCGTTGAATGTTTTTAGGGAAGGTGCAGGAAAATACATTAACACTAAAGCTGGATCGAGTACCAGCACCGAGGTTGCAGTAATACCTGACAAGAAAAGAAAAGTTGCTCCTTCAAGTTTGGGCAATTTTAGTCAGTGGTAAAGCTTTCTATCTATTTTGTAAATAAATAAGTGTAATTTTATTAAGTGTAATCTAAAATTTTATTTTTTTATCTTTAATCTATTAGTAATTAATTTTTGGTCATTTTTGTAAAATAATGGTATTAAAATAAATGACTTATTACTTATGAATTTTTTGGATAGCTCTTTTACCTTTAGAAAATCAAAAAATAATTATTAAATATTTATTATTAAAATATTAAATGTTTAATAATAATTCATCTATTTTTTCGGTCTAGACATTTTGAAAAAAAAAATTAACTATCCGTCAATTATATCAGGCTAGGAGGAGAAATTAACGCTTTTGATTCAATTTTAAAATCAGCAAAAATAGTTCTCTATGGAATTTCCATGACCGCTACTGTATCTTTTTATTTTAGCTGCTAAGGACATTTGACCGATAGGAATTGGTAAAAATAGTTTGTTTTATTAGGAGAAAATGTTATTAGTGTAGTAGCATCTCTAGCTATTGGTTTTCAAAACTATAATTTATACAATCAATCACACTGATAGTTTGAAGAAAATAGTCGGAGGCAAATTAGGGGTAAGGGGTAGTCTTGAGTATTCGAAGGAGGAAGTAGTCTGATGTAGACAATTTTTTCCCATGATTAATTCTTTGAATTTTTGATATTTGATAATAAATATTTATATTTTCTTACTTACAATATACAAAATTTAATTTTATACATTTTGGTTTAAAAACCATCAAAACGCAAAAAAAATTTAGTTCCTCGAGCTTAATGGAATCGAATACCATGAATCTTTGTACGTTTTTAAATTAAACAACAGGTTTTTGATATTTGTTTTCTAAGAAATTGTCGATTTTCTGCCTGCTGTTGCCCTAACAGGTTTGCTGTTGAAACTGTTAACTACTTGGCTTGCGGGTCTTCGCCTTAGTAATAGGTTTGCCATCGAACCTGTTATTCACAAGAACTTACTGCTGAAATATCAGGATAATAACATTTTCATTTTACTTTTTTTTTCAGGATGGAACAAGTTGTCGCACCAATTTTGTAACTGCATAATAAAAATATTGTACATTTTTGATAATATATTTATAAAATTAACTTACAAATCACTAAAGCATTAATTCACAAATTTTGCTTATCAACTATTTTAAATACTGGTCTAGGTATATACAATTTTACAAAAAAAATAACAACACGCAATACTGAAGACACGACATATAAAAAAATTAATCCATTTAAGTCTCGTGATTTTTTGGCATCAATATGAAAGAATAAGAATGATGTACTAATGAGATATCATGTATCACAAGCGGCAACATAATCAACACAAATAAATATCGTCAATAATTGCATTAAAAAGTTAACAAGTGAATTTTTACAAAAAAGCGAAAAGCTATTCGTCCTTACTGTATATTATGGTAACCTAAATATAAAAATAAGGAACTACTAATGTATGTTTCGTCAGTCTCTTGGAAGAGATTTTAAAATTGGATACCAAAATTTTTGAGTGACTAGGCTAACAAAAAATATTATTTTTCCTTTGTACTATTTACAATAATTTTTTTTGAATCAAACAATTAGCAGCTCGTTTCCAAAGGTACAGATTTCGTTGTGTTGGAGATGCTGTTATTAGTAATGGTGTCGCCCATCGATGGCAAACCTTGCGAACTCGAGGAATGATGATTCGTTGTACCCACTGTTCCAGTAGTATGTTGCTTTCGAGAACTCCACCATTTTTTGACTGCCGACAACACTTGAGGTCTACATCCAACGACAATAAAGATGAGGACACCTTGTAAGCAATTGATGAAATCCGTTAGGTACCACGCTTCTTGAGGGCCACCCACTGCCCATGAGATTACATCAGCTATCCAAGTGACGCCCATCACCACTACTAACTTCATGCAGATCCTGTCCAGTGCGGTTCTAGAAAAAGAAAAGATGTAAGTGCGTTATTTCTTTATTTTTTGGCTAGCGCCAGGTGTGGCGAAAGGATATATTGGCAAGCTAAGCAGCTGAAGTTGCGGTTCTATTCCTGTTTACGTTGCCGTAATCTAACGTCAAGATTAATTTATGGGCAAATTTAGGGCAATAAAAGAAAAACATTAATTAAATTTCTCTTATATTATCTCGAATTCAATGTAAAATGCAGAATTTGTCCCGAGGACTTACGAGTAAGTATGGCAAATGATAAGTATAGGTATCTGTAATAATTATGCTAGACTGCGCACGAGAAGAGGATAATTTTACATAGGTCTTGCCCAAGCCATGTCAAATCCAAAAGAAATCTCTTTGAAGGTCCAATAAACTGCCCAAAATACAAAGAACTAAATTGGTTGATTTCCAGCACTTTCGCTTCAATTGTAAGACAAATTTGAAGATTACATGAAGGAAAATTACTCTTCAAAAATTCCGAGATGTTATCTAAGATCTCTTTTGACCTCAGACGGCAGTTTACTTCAAAGGTTTATCAAAATTATGCGAGTAATTTGTGAAAAAACCTTGGCCGGGCATTTTTATATTTAAATTCTCATCAGACAATAATAATAAAAATAAAACAATAAAATCCGCAGCCTGACCAATAAATGAATAGCAAGAGAAGACAAAACTCATTAGTTATGGAAAATTAGCAATGCGAAAAATAACTAATGAAGACTAAAAACAATAGTCTCCTCTTTGCGAGAGTTAATTTTAGAATGGAATTCAAGAACTCTGAAATGTGAATCTTCAACACAAGACAAGTGTATTTATTTATACGTGGCATAAGAAATTTCCATATGTCAATTAAAATGCACAACTTAAATTTAATTAGCCGTTTACGCTAGCCATTAACGGATAAAATCAGAGCAGCGAGCTGCAGAAATTAAAATATTTCATAAATTGCAGATCATGTCTCGATTATGCAGATTTCAGTTTGAAAAAGTTCTATATAGCATGGGCGGCTTCAAGACGAGGATAATTAGAGATGTTGAAGAATGACCCGACACAATTGTTGCGAATTGCGTTATTATTACGACTAGTTGTCGTTTTAAATTGAAAGACACTGAGAAGTGGCATTTATTGAAAGCCACTTCAGATTGTTATCAAGATGAAGCTGTCATATTAGTGTTCGCGGTTGAAATATACGGGTTTATTGCAGTTTGCACAAAAGTGTATTTATTTACCTTTCTGTTGGTGTTTCCACTTCTCGTTTCCATAATCCACACGTTAGCTGCCTTGCAGTTGCCAAAAACAAGATTAGATTTACGCCCAATAGGAGTCCAACAGGAGCGTAGAAGTAAACCAGAATCTCCAAGTCGCCTAAAAATAAAAATAATGTTTAAGATTTTGAATTATAGTCGTTTCGATCAACTTTAATAAGACACTTGATATACAATGACCTTCCCCGCAACTAATTAGCTATATCATCAATTTTCCTCTTAATGTCTTGATTTCCTGTTTGGGGCAATTCGTCAAGCCGATTACGCAATTCCAGGGCATATTTTCTTAATCCGGTCAACTTTAAATTATATAATGACATTTTTGTGTAGGTAGCTTAAATTCAACTTCCTTCAGTATCTTGGTAAAATTGTCGAAAGAAATAGTATTCCGTAGGCAGCGCAAATTTAAGGCTTGATAAAATTAAAACCAATATTAAAATGGTGCTCCCAGGTTCCCACGTGCTGGAAACATTAAGATGATATAATCGATTTCTTTTTGTATCAACTCCTTGTGGTAACAATATTAATTACATTTCTTAAATGTGCAATCAAGGCCAAAAAATTACACCAGTTAATTGTTTACATTAGGAGTTATTAAAGTCAAATAAATATTCGGAAACCTCTCAAAAACTTTTCTTTTGTTTTGAAAATGCTCCAAGAAGCGCTCACGATAAAATGGCTGAACTGGCTTCTTCCAAAGATAATTAATTTATTAAAATATAAATCTAAATATATAAATTCTAAATTTGTAAAATATAATAAATTAAAACTTCAATATAACAAGTTAATTAAACATTAATAAAAATCAATTTTATTTTTAAGCTTTCAGCGAAGGTTATCGCTACCGTCAGAAAATTTATTTTATTAATGTTTAATTAACTTGTTAGGTATACTCATACTCATATCAAAGTTTTAATTTAAAAAAATAAATCATTAGCCGGATTTGCTTGTTCGGCCGTCAACCTCATCCAGCAGAAAATTTTTTTACGGATAAAAGTCCAAATAATAACAGGTTATGATCCCATGCCATGCCAGCCAACCATGGCTTCATCACTTGCTAAAATTACACTTTTCGCGAAGAACAAGAGGTGCAGTTTTACATTTCAACTGGTATGCAATTGTCACATCTACCGCATATGGAAAGCCGCCAGAGATATACATATTGAGGATCTACTTTCTCGTAAGTTCTTTCGAGATAGTAAGAAGTGAGATAAAAAAAATCACTTCATGTTGGATTTCCTTGTTTATGACTAGGGGCGAAGGCGTTGGACATTGCTGTTCACTTCCAACAGTAAACCGTATCGGTAATCACCACGCATTCACTTGATCTGCCTACTGCTTGGCTAATAAAAATTCATCATTTTGCTACTATTTTAGAAAACTTGACGTGGTCGATGAACCACCAGCAGGCTGCGTCCAATGTTTGGATTAAATTAACTGACTATTTTTAAATTTGTTTTGTCTTGCAAATCTTTACAAATCCATTTAGTGGACAAACAGCTTCCTTGCTTTAATTACATTGCGAAAAAAGATTTGAAAGTCAAATTAAGTTGAGAGTAAAAGTAAAACGTTTTCAGTTTGGAAGTAGGAAAAAATGGAAGAACTCCAGTGTTTAAAAATTACCCGCGCTTTTTAAAAATCAAAAACACCATATAATTAACTAATGAACTCCAAGAAAAAGCAAGGCTGCATGAAGGCTACAATTGGAATGCGGTTGTCGTTCTTCTTTTTATATGCCATTATGTTGTGGTGAAATAGAAAAAGTCAACATCGCTGCAATTAGGCGGATTATAACGATTGGAATATTAAATCGAATCGGTGTTTTCGTTTAGGAAGCAAATGATCTAACTGAATGTGGACTTCAGTTATGTCATGAATCAGAGGTTTACCTACTTGGCGTGGGGACCAATTTACAATAATTAGTCATCCAACTGTTTTATATGCAAACACCATCCACAAGTGCAACGATCTTCGTGGGCTGGTTGGTTAGGCTAGCTCGTGCTAATTTAAAAATCATTAGCATGTTCCTTGGTGTAAAATTTTTTTACCACATTTTGCTTGAGCGGTAACTCTTTTACTTCATATTTTAATTTATCACCGGTTAATTTTATTAAATTAATTTTGCCCAATATTGACCCTATGAACCCAATTTTCAAAACAAAGCAAAACAAATTGCTCCACGTAAATGTCACACCATGTTATATTGCCAATATTACATTACATTGCAAGATAAATATTCTAATTCCGTAGAAAAATCGTATGTTACATAAACGTGATAAATTTCACGTTAGGACAAGTGCGGAATAGTAATTGTAAATAGCGGTAAAGAAGTAGACAGGATTAAAAAGAATGCGGAAACACACATAGAGGAGTCGTGCAATGGAACACTGCACTCATCTTCTAAGTTTTGCTCGTTCACATGAAAATTACTTCTAACTTACCGTGAAACCAACAGTTGCTCGTTCCAAACTTGGGTCGCAAAATGGAATACTCGTCCGTTTCTGGAATACTGTCCAAAATGGCAGCGGTAGCGGCAATCACCAAGGGACACAACCAAGCGTATACCTCGTAAAACCGCAATCTGCATCGTTCTTGTCGCTTCTCCATACTTTGTGCTCTGAAATGTCTGCAAATAAAAAAAGAAATTAATAAAAACTATAACAATAGCATAATAAGTTAGTTCAAGCGGAACTAATTCATCAAATCGGCGATCAATCTCCTTTCATGATTGACAATTTGTTATTACAATCTGATAACCGCAAAATCTTCTCATCGCAGTTTTTTTTAAACCTTGTTGCAAATAGGCAAGAAACAATGCAAATGGATTTGTGATTTTATAATCAACAGCGTTTCGCACATAAAAAATTTAAATTTCATTTGTTTTGTTGCACAAAAAATTGAGACGAATTTTCGTCGATGGAGCGTATCAAATAAAGAAGACGAAACTAATTTGAAAAAAGCTACCGACAAATCGTTATTATCTTGGTCTTCACTCAACATTCCGACAAAATTGTTGGATTCCAATTTTTTCTAACTCTAGGGGTCTATTATGTATAATTTTACTTTTAAAAATCCGGTTCCTCCATCCTGACGCGACGTATGGGAACCACCAAGTCGTTGAAACGTTTATAGCCCAACATTAAATACAAAGAATTTAATTTATAAAACGCGATACCAATAGGAACAATTAGGAAGGACGAGAAACTTGTGGTCAGTGTCTTCAGATCTGGGGTCAAAATTTCAAAACAGTTCGATCAAATTCGATAGTTTTCTACTGCGGTCAAGTTATTTATGTTCCATTTCAGTTATTTCAATCATCTTGAGAGTATATAATCCATTAGAAGTTTCGATAGGATAAATAAATGCCGCAGCTAAATTTACTCTCCAATAATAACAAATGTTGAACATGTTTCATTGTAAAATTTTAATATTGAGAAAAAAATTTATTCGCATACTGAAACTAGGTGCGATGATTCACCAAAAGAAGGTGTAAATTAGTCGCACCTCGAAGTTTCTACTTCTTGCAGGTTGAAGAAATGGGAAAATTGACGGTCACGATAACTTTCACCAAACAAATTTGCTCAACTTCTTCATGTTGATTTAAGAATACATTTAAGGATGCTTTAAGTAATGGTCGAGTTAATTAGTGTCAAGTCATGTTACGTGAAAAACAGTTTTAATTAATTAAATTGTAATTGAGAACATTGTCCTCATATTCGTATTTTTGTAATTTAATCGTTTATGTACCATGAAATGGTAAAGTTGTTTTTAACTACGAGGGTGATTCAAAATCAAGGCAATTCATCATCGTGAGATTTTGAGCTTTTGCGGAGATTAAGGGATAAAAATAAATGAAAATGAAAATAAAAGCTCAATGACTCCACTCTGTGATGATTTGAACTTGGTCCACAAGTTTCGACTTCATCAATCAATCCAAAGTTAAATCTGCACTTCAACGTAAGTTTTATTTTTAATCTGCAATTCAACAAATGTAAGAACCAATAAATTGTATTGTCGCCTTTAATTGTTTCAAGGTCTTCCTTATTAGCTACAATTTTTAAATAAAAATTCAATTGCAATTTTATAATACGAAATGCATAAAATTCTATGGTTACGTAATAAATCCTTTCACAAGACTTCTTCTTTCGAATATTGGCAAATCTTCCAAAGAATAATCGATAGGAGTATGAGATCATGAGCAAGGTTGAGATGAGATTCAATCTATTCCAAATTTAATGAAAAATCCGGGAAGAAAAATGTTAATCAAGTGCAAATTTACTTCGGCCAAAAAATGTCGATCAAAATTCGAAAAGGCAGCCAATTTTAATCCTTCAAGCATATCTTTGGTTTTTTCATTTGAAAGTCATTGAAAGCAATAATTCACCAAATATCTGCCCCCCCCCCCACACAAACACCCCGGTATTTCAGTAATTGTACGAAATATTCAAAAAGTGTCAAGGTAAAAATTTAAATTTGCTTTAAATCGCAGTTTAAGTGGAATTACATTCACATTTTTAGTCCTTGCTTCTCAGGGGGCGTCCATAAACCACGTGCCTTGGTCGTCCATAAATATTGGATCGGATATTTTGAGATCGGAGAAATAAAGTTTAAATTTGGAGGATTGGAATATTAATTATAATTGATTTCGAAGATAAAATTCTTAATATTTAAAAATAATTGAGGAATCGGAAAATAAAATTTGATACAGAGACAGATGGGTATGGTAATCTTTGCAGTTTAGCATTTCCATTTTAAACAAAATTTATCCAAAATTAAATTTAAAAGTTAGACGGGCAATATGTTAAAAACTGTATTTTTGAAAAATATAATCCAATGTGTACGCCATTTTGTCAAAGAAAAATTTACATTTAACAGAGTTTTTTACGGTGCAGAGTATAGAACCATTTTCGCTGGGCGGAATACGAGTGAAAATCTTGTTTAAAATAATAGAATAATTATGAAAATCCATTTCTGTCTGTCGTTTTTTACGTAACGCGCTTCTGATTGGACAATTTTTATTGCCAACCTAAAAAATCAGAGTTTGGTTTTACGGGGGAATTTCAAAAATTCAAAATTTTTCAATAATTTCGTCTCGTAAATTTCATTGCATATTCCAATGAAAATTATGTTTTAACGAATTTGTATAGCACAAAAATTTCAAATAAATTCTTTCAATTTCGTTTCAGAAGGATAAGGCTCCTTTAAATTTTACCCTAAAAGATCTGTCCTTATTGGAAATATCAAATCGGAGCCATTCGCAATACACAGAAGAAACTAAAACAATTCTGCAAGACTTCAAAATTTGAAAATCGTGATGCATTTAATTAAAACGCATGATAGGTTTTTAATAAATTACTGTAATCAATAAAATTTTAAAATAAACACTTAAAACCTTGACCATTGTCAACGACTACGACAACAATATAATAATAAATCTGTTAAATTGTCAATTTAAAAATTAAATTATGTGCATTATTATTAATTATTAATGCTTTGTATATTATTGTTACAACTTTTTATAATTAAATCTTTTACGCTATAAATCAAATTGTTTTTTTTATAACCGACATCATGATAAATACGAACAATGAAAAATAAGTGAATCATGTTGCATGAAAAAAATGTGTGGCATTTCGTTATCAGGCTGAGAGCTTTTGAAATTATTCATAATAATATCATGCATCATCCAAATTTTTTTCTCTTCCGTTTGCTAATAAAATCCAATTATAAGTTTTAGTAGGCCACGAATACGCTTAGTCCTGTTGAAGAGCCTTCCAAGTTCTAACAAAGAAAAAAATGTACAGTTCTCATGGTAATCCGATTTTTATGTGTAAGGGCTTCAATTTTGACCATCAGATAAAAGCACTTAGGATCGGCATTCGAAATATCCGTTCTTTTGAAGCCGCTTTGTTGAAAACGAACAGAGAATCTATTAGATTTGCTTGTCTAGACGTGAATTAATTCACCTCATCAACAACTCTGACACGAACTCATTGTGAAGAGACCCAAAACCCATTTTGTCACTTCATAAAGCACCTATACATATGCAAATGGCATTATTATGGCGTTTATTACTTAATTTGTTTTAATCCGATTCAAACGGAAGGTTAAAGAAAACATCTGATAAAGCCCCCCATTTTTCTTCTCTCCTTTAGTTTTCGTGATTAGAATACCTATTAAATTACTAATCGATCTTTGGTTTCGTTTCCTGTTAGATGTTCAACAACTTTAAAACTTAAATCACATCCCCAGGTTGATATTTTGACGTGTATTTATTTTAAAACTAAATAGAAATGTTACCACGTTCCATCAATCAAATTTGAAATACGTTTGTTTAGATTGCAGCTAAATCCTTCGTAAGACTGTTAAAAAGTGGATTTGTATTTTTAACGACCACGTAAAGCAGTTGCCTGATAATTTTTTTAGGTAGGAATGAAAGAGGTTGATATAAAGAAAAAAATTGACATAGCAAAGAAAGTATTTACCTTTCCAAAAAAAATCATGCAACACTTTTGCATTTTGCTTATAAAAAAAACAGAAAAATATAATTTTAATAATTAGCAGGAAAACGCTGGAAAAATTAGTAAAAACAAAAAATCTGCGATAAGCAAAAATAAACCGTAAAGAGGTTATCAAACTAAATCAATTAGTAAGTAATTGTGTCGGTTGTTTGCATCTTAATTATGAAATCAATTCAAATTTCTTTGTCGGTAAATTTTCAAAGCTTTACCGATGATATACAAACAATATGATATTTTGCAATTCAAATTTTATTAGAGTTATTAAAAAATTATCTATTGATTACTGAGCAGATTCGGAAAACTGCAATTAATCAATTTTAATTTAATTAAAATAATATTGTAAAATTGTGATAGCTGTAAAATAACGTCGATTCATTAATATCTCATACCTGGTGTTGAATAATAAATTTAATGATAACTGTGAGAATTTCATTTGGGTTAGCGCATTTCCATAAAAATTAAAAATCTAATTTAGTTTTGCTAATATGGAAAAAAATGAAATTATTCCAGTAACACGTTTCACAACGTGTGGCGCAATCACCATAAATTTCCAATTCTGATGAGAGAATTACCATGAGGTGTAAATCTAGACATTTTAAATGGCACTTTATAAGAAGGTGACAATCGTTAATTAATTCTAAATTACACAGACGTAATTAAAATTGAAAGTTAACATAATGAGTTATAGGTCCATATAAGAAGGATTTATTATATTTAATTAGGTTACCAAGATTATGTATGCTCCAAGTCAACTCTTGCGATTAGTCAGAGATTTAAAAAAATTATTATTAGAAACAGCAAAAACTGCACTTACTATAGGAACTAAACAAAGACCTTTTTCATTTAATCTTAATTAAATGTTTTCAAAATAATGTTTATTATTTCCAATTAATTATGCAATTTTTATTATGGTTATACCAAATTTCTTGGCATATTTCTTATTATTATTATTACAAATAAATTCGGGGAAACCCAGACATACTACCTGAAACAAGTAAATATCACGTCAATTGTCATTTGTTATGACAATGTCTATTGATTATTTTATTCTTTTAGCTTAAATAAAAATTATATCTTATCATTTGGAGGGGGGGGGTCACGATTTTCTTATTTTCTCTTATACAGGGAGGATGGGGGTCTAAAATCACCGAAAATTTGCTTACGTTACAGTGACTTTATAGGAACAGTGGCGACAAGCGATTGGCTATAATGTTTTTATTAATATAATAGCTTATGACAGAATAAAAACAGTTTAATTTATTAATGCATTTTATTAATACGAAAAACGGAAAAATTTTTAATTTAAAGAATATGCCAATCCAGAGCATGTATTTCTTGGTTAAATTTGCAACATCTTGTACTATTTTAAAGTTAAATAAAAATGTGCATTAAGCTTTTGTTAATTTTATGTTTTTTTTTCAATTTATTAAAAATTTTTTTGTTGTTTTCGATTGTTTTCCATTTGTTTTCAATTGTTTTGGTATTTTTTTTTTGATTTTGCAAAAAAAATGAAGGAAATCTCCAAAAACTTTTTTTTCGGTCAGCTCCCCTTTTTTCAAAATTAAAAATTTTTTTTGTTGTTTTCGATTGTTTTTGATTTGTTGTCATTTGTTTTGTAAAAATAAAATTTTTAAATCAAATGATAACTGCGAAAATCGCGAAATAAGATTTTGCGCCAGCTCCCCATTTTTCGAAATTAAAATTTTTTTTGTTCTCGATTGTTCTTAATTTGTTGTCAATTGTTACTTTTAAACATCTAAAAATCTAAAAAAATAATTAACGCATCGCGAGAAATGCGACTCTTCTTACAGAATCAAAGAAATCACAATTAAATTAAGTTCCAATGTTAAACAATTTTTCAATATATGGAAAACTTCGATCCTCCAAACGAATTAATCGCATCCAAACAAATTCAAAATTGTCCAAATTTGAGACAAATTCAAATAAAATAAAAAATCACTGCAAAACTCAAAAACCAATTTATTCGCAAAATCGAGAAAATTCAAATATTTACAAAATTCAAAAATAAATGAAAATAATGCTGAGATGACCAATCCTCGTGTGGCATTAAGAAGATAATTTCACAAATTACCCCAGTCCTATCTTTCCTAATTTTTTGAAATAACAAGATAACCAAAAGCAGTTAATTTGATTAAGCAGGCTTGAAAATTTTTGCTTGAAAAGATATCCGGTTTTTAAAATTTACATAACGGTCATCCTATAAAATTGTTGACAACTAAAAGTATGCATGATGGTACCCTCTGCTTTATCATAAAACTCTTGAAAATATTACGGAGTGTAATTGGTCACATAAACAAAGAAGTTTTTGCAAAATCTGGTTTATGTTGACTTTCGAGTGCGCAAAACAAACTCGTTCCGATTATAGCTTCGAAAATATAAATTAAACCCAAATTAGACCCCCTTAATAATACATAAAATAACAATTTCAAGAGGAAGTAATTGCGTTGCACGAAGTTTATTTATAAAATGTGGAATCGTTTGAAAATATCGTGATTGAAGTAAATGTAAACTGCATTTGTATTTATTTATTTTCGAGTCACAAAAATACCTGACGCTTAAGCCGTGTCGAAATTACAAATCTCGGTCACACGGGCGCAAATGAAAGTGAAATTTTAACGAAACAGGATTCGAACAAAAGAGTTACGAAATGGAAATTCCTTTTGTAGATGAATAAGAGAATAAGAGAAAGTTCGATCCGCCTTTCTATTCGTACAAGATTGAACTTTTCAAGGGCCGTCTCGGATGCAAGATGCAATGGTGAAGGTGCTGCCCAGACACCTGTGAAGATCAATCGATTAATTAAGTTGACCCACATGCAATTTTCGAATTAAATCGTGATCTTATTTTACAACTTCACTGAATTATGAATAAGAAAAAATCTGCGAACTTGAACTTCATACTTGAACGGCTGCCAAACAGACTGGCTAATAATTTAATAAAAAATGCTTGATTTATTAACAAATACACGAAAACGTGCTCGCTTGGTCGATTTGGGATTTTTAAAGAAAATAAGAAAATGAAAATTTTTTCCCGACATCGACACTGAACTCTGGACAGCAAAACTTTTATTAGTTCAAGGACTTCATAAACTTGCTACCTGATTCTCCGATAAAAAATTATGAAATGGAAACTTGTTTGACTATAAAAAAATATACGGGGCAATAAAAAATGTCTATCAATTTAATACAGGTTTAATCAACGGTATACCTATCCGACGTCTTGTCTTACATTGGAATTTTATCTTCACTTGATCCATCATTAACGTCCCAAGTAAAACGGACGGGTTCAAATTTTCAGTTCCCACATAACCTCAAAACGTCCGAATTTCGCGCCAAATTAATGTTTTAGATTTTATAAAAAAATTGGCAAATGAAAGATATTAATAGCTAATGACTGGGACAACAATTGGACATATTTAACCGCTATTTGTTTGGTGTCTTGTATCTGTGAGTGACAGCAAAAATATCATCCGTCAAAATTATCAAATGGTCTATTGTGCGGGGTCATGTTTAAATTTATAATGTGTAACAGTAATTATGGGAAAGTCTGCCAAATTAAGCCACTTGAGTATTAATGAAAGATCTCTTAAAAGAAGTGTCTGGTTATTTTTGTCTTATTTATCTCATGCCCAAAATAGGAACCATCTAAAAATATAGTAATTTCGCGAATCGAATGGAAATTTGCGGAAAATTGATTTGTAATCAAAAAGCGGGACTGGTTAATAGTAAAAATAGAATGACACTATCTTGGCGCCATATGATCAAGTGGAATATAAAAAAGCACTACTATTTATACCAACCATTGCAAATACATCATATCCTACAACATAGAAGATATAAAAATTAAAATTAGTTTTTCTGGATGACAGGAAACTTCATTAATACATAATCGTAAACACGAGCAGAAATCGTGATTAACTTTTTATAGTTTCGCAATACGTATTTCCAAAATGTATATCTCATATTCCATTCGCGCC
Source organism: Cantharis flavilabris (assembly GCA_949152465.1). Classification (NCBI taxonomy): domain Eukaryota; kingdom Metazoa; phylum Arthropoda; class Insecta; order Coleoptera; family Cantharidae; genus Cantharis; species Cantharis flavilabris. The sequence goes on along the minus strand of OX424440.1, from coordinate 14,919,607 downwards.
GCAGAAGGTTTATACCATTCTAACCAAATTACTACTGTCGTATAATAGAAATCATATATTTATCGTACGCGCAGAGATCCCAATGCGATTTGAAATTAAAAGACATAAAATTATATGCATGTAATGGGATTGTTTATAATAAATTTCACCATAATGTTCAACCATTACGGTGTACCGATTAAATAAATTCTTACACAGCAATTTAAAACAATGAATACAATATTAGGTAAGTTGGAGAAACTATTTGTTCTTCGGCATGCATTGACCTTTTACGTTAGTCACTGTTATAACGGTAATCTGCAGTGGCGCCACCTGCGATAAATATGTTTTTCTTAAAAAAAGTAATTAGATTTATCGAAGAAACAGTAAGCAATTAATATCACCATCGGGTTCTTGACCCAAGACTCCCTAGACAGAAATCAAATCTTCCGTAAAAGATAGTTTTACATCTTCACATTGTTTTAGAGCATCTTTCAGAAAGTATCCTATTTCCAGGGGGTAAAATTACAAACTTTTCTTCGAGTTACTCAACCACGTAGGCAAAAATGCGATACACGTCTTCTTCATTTTTTTTCAACTTGTGGAATATTACACATCATAGTACGTACCGCATGGATTTCACTTCAATAGATAAATTCAAATTCCTATCATGCAATAGTTCGCTTCATGTTATGCAATAGATCAGTATGTTCATCTTTATCAATATGAATTGTATGAAGTGTCACCATCGCAAGAATTTTTCACGCTTTATCGGACCACACAGCACAACCACGAGAGCTAAATTTTTTCTCTAAGTTATCAAAAATGTCGAAAAGGCCAAAAGCGTTTAGATCAAAAAGTTGAATCATTTATAATTTGACTTCCACCATTTTCGAGTTTATCAGACTGCAGATCAACAATAATTGTGATTGTAGTGATATTTTAGGACAGTGACGTTACATGACAGTGATGTTACTGTTTGAAAAAATCAAATTTTTCGATATTTGTTAAGAGGAGGCAAAGTAGGCTTTTTCCGCACTAGTGCAGAAAAGAAATTCTTTTCGCACCCGGTGCGTTTTACTTTTCCACTGATGCGCATTTAGATAAAACCCCAGAAATGATTATAAAACATATCGGCGCCTACCTGTTACCTACTATAGTATAATATAACCGCTTATTGTAAAACGAAAATAGTTATTTTAAAATTATCAAACGTAGAATTACGTAACAGTTTGTTTGGCACACGTATCCAGATAGCAATTTTTTTACTTCGGTTCCTTTTTATCAACTACAGAGCCAAACCTAATCATTGAGTTTGTAATGGGTGTGCGATACAACCAATGTAATGTCTCAATTAAAGATGTAAAACGACATCGAATGTATTTTGACTATTTGCCAAAAGCAATAAAAGAAATCTGTAAATTTTACCCATTCATAATTAATAATTGCATGCACGTTTGGATTTTCTCGGATCGCAAAACTTTTGAATACCTTCCAACCAATTGGAAGGTTTGTGTTACGCAAATTATAATTTTTCGTTTCATAAAGTCTATGCGAAATTTTTTAATTCCTTTCTCTTTCACTTTTTGTTTCGTATTTTCATCTGCGTGTAATTTTTGGAACCGTTAATTAGCATTAAAATGAACTTCCCGATAATTCATTCCGGGTGCGGAGGTGTGAATAATTTAAAAATGTTGTAATATGTTTCAGTTGGCTAATTCTTCATTATTCGTTTAATAAAACAAAATTATACTAACCCATCATTAGATAATTAACATAGAAGCATTATTAAACTAGAATCTCGCGTCTCCTTGGCCCACTATTGTAGTTACATATTATTAATCTTTGATCTTTGCATGAAAAAGTGGAGTTACGCCTTAATAGCTAGCAATATAATGCTTGGTGACATAATTTTATTTTTTTTTCGAAAAATTGGAAGAAATCTTCCCAATAACAATATTAAGCCTTACGTGCTTGTTTATACAATGCGGTAGGGTGTGATTTGCTCACTGCCAGATCACAACCCATTATTATATTTGCGATAGAATAGACAGTGGGATTAAAAACCTTTCCAACGAGCGGTCTTTTCAAGATAATTAAAAATTTTATTTCGAAATTAAGCCCCCCCCCCCCCCGAACCCAAGTTCGGATTCGTTCCGTGGATTAGATTTCAATTTTGTTCCAATCTGCTGGTCTGATTGCCTCTACTAGTCTGAACCCGGAATATTTTAAAATGCTGAAATTCGAGAGAGAGAGAGAGGGAGAAATTGCTAAGCACGTGTAATGGCCCTGGTAGTCGTGATAGCTAGCCGATATTGTTGCGGATGCAGAATACGAGATTCTCTTTGTTATTGAAAAGCGCACCTTTACGAAGTTATTAAAAATTTAAAAACGTGAAATTACTCGGGAGATTCACCCAATTTTAATGATTTCATTGTCGGCTTAATAATTTTTGTATTTAATCTTTCATAGCCGCGCATGTAAGTAGAAAAGTTATAATAGGATAAAAATGTAAACATGATTTAAATCGTAATCTCGAAGCCATACTGCATGCGGTAGGTATATAACCTATAATCTTTAATATACTATAAATCGTAAAAATAGCAAATTCCTCATAAAATATCAATCATTAGGAGCATTATCTCCAGCACATTAAAAAATGTCGTAAAGATAACTCATCCGTGCTAATTTTGATCTCATTTCAAACATGAAAAATCAATTTCTTCGTGCCAGCTCCGTCTGGCAAATTATTTGCTTGAAAAATTCCAATAAACTAAACTAAATCAAGGTAAAACTCGTTTTAAAGTATTTCAAGAAAAACTATAAAGAAAAAATGATTGAAACGACTTGGATGTTACGCGATAAAAGTAATTTAATGTTGACCTAGAACATAAATATTCACTAAATTTCTTTCATCGCATATACATATCAATAAAAAGGAAAAAACCAAGTGGATCAAAATAAGCATCGAAGTTCTACATAAAAGAGCAATTTCGGGCAAATCCTGTTAATGAATCGAACCGTTGTTACTTGATAGGTAGTACCAAAAGTTCAAATTCGGTATCGAGCTTTAAAATCAAACATCCTTTCATTTTTAACAAATTTTTCTTAAAATATCAACGCTGGTTGACCCAATGATCTTAGACTGGGAACAAAGAAGTTCGTTGTCGAAATATGCACGGGACAGAAGTTATAAATAAATTGAGAGCAAAGTCTGCAAACGTGAACCAGACTATAATATAAAAAAAAGGGTTAAAATTGCGAAAATTAAGCTAATTATATTAGTGGATTAGATTTGCTAATAATTCTTAGTTATTAAACGAGCAGATTTAAATTGTGTGTAAATAAAGAGTGGGTCAAAATTCCAGGTCATTGCGTTTTTGCCCAACAATTCATTCATAACGATGCTAATTCATTGTTTAATTAACACACTTTTGAGGGAGCGTACATAGTAGTTTATGTGCTCCGTTTGTTCACAATACCACGGTAGCGAAGAGAAAAATAATAGTAGAAATTATTCAAGAAATAAATTGTGGGTTACGCAAGGAAATTGATCTACCTGGTAAAAATTTAAAAAATCGACTTACCTGAAAGTCCACCAGATGTTGAAGCACATCGTGTTCAGCCAGAAAAATGCAGCCAGGAAAAGGAAGTGCATTGATACGGCTGTAAAAGATATATTTCGTTAAAAGTGATTTTTGCAATATAAAGATAAATATAGAAAAATTATTAATAGTGAATAGAAGCGAATAAAAAATAATCCCCCTATTATGTAAAAAAAGTAAAAATAAAACTAAAATTTTATTATATTTAACGAACTGGTCTATGTTATATTATTATAATATAAAAACTTGTAAGTCCTAATTCAACTGATCAGTAGCAATTGGTTTACAATAGAGCAATGAACGAACTTCGGTTGCTTAATTCATAACTCAAGCAACAATACAGAAGATTTTGTATTATATTATTAAAAAAATATTATATTTATCTAGGAACCACACGAACTCCTTGAACAATGACCTGATAAAAACAGGAACGAAAAATCTTTACCAAATATTGACCAGAAACGTGGGGCCAAAGTGAAATTCACCCTATTGTAAATTACATATTATTCCAAGTTGGCAATAACAGTTGGTTATTTTCTTTTAGATAGACGGCACTTCATTGCTCTCCTTGTACCAGCCGTCATTGTCTGAGCTTTTAATACAATTACCGGGATTCCCCGGTTCAGTGGCGTATTTAGAGGGGGGAAAAGGGGCATAAAAATAATGTTTACCACAAAGTTTTAAAATTTATATAAGATCACCCGGTTTACACTTTTGACTATAATTTTAACAGTTAACTTTCAAAGTAACGTAAAAGTTGCTACTAAACTCTGAGCAGTAAGGCACTTAAATAAATGTTTTTCCAAGTTTTAATATTCTCTAGCCAAAGGTTTAAATTTTCATCATTTTTTATTAAAAATTCAAATTTCCCGGTTTTTCCTGGCGAAATTTGTAAAATTATAAATCCTCTATCTTCTCCAAGTATTCTAAAAGAGTGGAAATCCTGCGATATGTACTGGAGGGTGTTCCACACCCCCCAGACCCCCCGGTTTACAATTTTGACTTTATATTTTTATATTATCTTTATAATTAACTTTCAAAGTAACATAGAAAGTTGTTCCTATATAAATAAATAAATAAATTTGCTTTCCAAGTTTTAATTTTTTCTAGCCGAAGGTTAAACTTCCCTCATTTTTGCTTAAAAATGTACATTTCCAGGTTTGGATTAATATTGGACAAATATTTTTAGTCCTAATCTTAGTTTAATATATTTTTTGGTTGGTAAAAAGAATCAACCAACCAGAGTGGTTTTTTTTCACCAAAAAATGACACGTTGTAGCAGGAGCAGCCAGTGCCGGATTACCCATAAGGTTGCCCCGTGAAAACGGAAAAAAATTGTTTTTAATTATACTTACATTAATTTCTTTAATTTTTGTTTATAGTTTAATAAGAATCTGTGTTTTAAAGTAGTAGAAAATACAAAAATATTAACTAATTAATTAATTAATATTTGTGTAAACGAATAAGTTTTAGTGAAGTAATTTAATAAACATTGCTTTATTTTTTTAAATTAATAGTTGGTTATTATTGAAACTGTTTATTTTAATTATTGAGTAGTAAAATTGAAGACATTATGAAAGTAATAATTTTTTAAAGGGTCCCAAAAATTTAACTGCCTAGGGCCCACAAAAGTTTAGTCCGGCACTGGGAGCAGCAGAAGCGTGCTGGAATTTTATGTATTAGGATTAGTTACAACTGAAGCGCATGAATGGCTTAACGAGATTCTGGAAAATCTTTGATCTGCCCCTCCCAAAAACATTTTCTAAATACGCCACTGCCCCGGTCGGTACTATCGTAAAATCTCTGTTTTAAAAGAGTTAAAGGTTCATATTTAAAATAATTGCAGTAACAAAATATCGACACTTATTTTTGATCTCTGAAACCGGTGGTCTTTTCCGGCAGGATTTTCACTGAATTTTCTAAATCAAATTCTATAACTTTTCCAGTTTTTCCCTGACAAGGAATAAAAATTTTCCCTGATATTTCGATAAATTGAAGATAAAAAGGTAAAAAAAGAAACTTAATTTCCAAATTTAATTATAAAATAAATTTTTTTTAAATTAAATAGTTTTCCCTCATTAAAATTTAATTTCCCTCACTTGGCACTAAAAATGAAAAATTCCCTGACTTTTCTCTGACAAAATTATAGAAATCTTAAATTCCCTTACTTTTCCAGGCATTCTAGACGAGTGGAAACTAGGATTCAGACTTTTTATCGATTAATCGATAAATATCGATAGTTATCGATTAATGGAAAAACAATATTTTATTTTTGAAATATCAATTAATCGATATACCTATCGAAATTTCGATAGTTTTCGATATTCCGATAGTTATCGATATTTCGAAAGTTATGGATATTTCTAATTTAGGTTGTTGTCTTATGTTTTCTATGATACTTTGATACTCTGATAATTATCGACAAATATCGATTAATCGAAGTTATCGATAGTTTTTGAATTATCGAAATTCGATATCGATTTTTGAATATAGCCCAGCCCAAGTGGAAACCCTGCCCAAATCCCTGCATTTGTGTTCAAAACAGTGACGGCGGCAGGGGTGGCCACTTGCCCACCCTGTTGATTGGAGTGCCCACCCAAATTTTTTAAGTGCTTATTTCAGTGATGTTTTTTTGACTTCATTTATAAATTTTGTGTGCTCTTACCCACCTCAAATATATTGGGCCCAATTTGTGCCCACCCATTTTAAAAATGCTGGCGCCGTCACTGGTCACTGGAGCAAGGTTAAATGTCGACCACAACAGAATCAAATAGCAATCCAAATCCAGATAGGCAATTTTACTTGAATAGATAATTTCTTTACGCGACGCAACTGAGTGTGGTCGAACTTTGGACTAATTTAGACATCGAACTCATCGAGAAGATGACTTCCTAATCTTCTAAATGATGAGGAACTCGATTGTCCAGGTTGTGCAGCCTACGATATAATTACCCAATTTTCCATGCAATTATAAATAATACAAATTCCACGTTTATTTAATATTTTCCCTTGTCTTTAATATTTTATCACATGGATTTAATATTTACCTCTAAATATCAATATTTGTGAAAATACGATCGTTAGGAAGTCTTTTACGATCGACAACTTCGATTATTTTTTTTCGGAACTCATTACTATATAATAAATTAAGATACAGTAAAAGTCCCATTAAATTGACCATGAACAGGGGTGGAAACGTAAGAAATTTTACGGAGGACCAGAATTCCAACAATTGGATTTTGTTCAGAAATCTTTAAATTTTAATTACTGTTTAAGTTAGAAACTTCCTTATAAAGAAACTAATTTAACTTTTCGTTGGGGGGCCCGGATTAAAGCCCTTCGCGGGCAACCCCTGCTCTAGAAGTACAAATTAGATACAAACTAACCACGTTGGCCTGTTTTTTGCCAAGTGTGAGCGAAGGAGTCAAAGATCCACAAGCTGCGGATGATTTTCCAGGCAAGTGAGAATCCTGAAATTACTACTTCGCTGTTTCAGTTCATGGTGTAAAGTGACCGGCTATTAACCACCAAAAGAGATTTAAATAGCCCAGAATAAATATTTACGTTAATATTATATGTACCACTCAAGTTACTGTGGCTGGAAAAATGTAACCAGAAGTAATTTATTCAAAAAAGCTGTTAGTTCAATCGGGTGGTACCAAAAAGGAACAGTTTGAAGACCTTCGATCGAAAATTATTATTTATGCGATTGAATTCTTAAAATTTTAATCGCCTTTAATTTGTGTCAGCATATTTCTTATCGTTTTTATTGTTCTCTAACACTACGTGTCATAAGTACCACCAAACAATTAAGTAAATAGTTGGTACATGCAAAGGTTTTTAAAGTATTCTTACTAGTCGTTATTTAATTGAGAATAACAATAACACAGCATGATTACACAAAATTGAACACGCCAATGCTATATGTAGAAATTTCGTTTCAAAAAATTCTTGATTAACAAACTCGAACCATATCCTCGAGCATACAAAATTACATATTTACATTAATCGAATTGTATGTTTAAAATTGATATTAAATGTATCTACACGATGCATACACAGGTAAATATTTGAACTTCAAAATAAAGAACTACCACTATCTCTTACATTCGACTAGGATTAGTCACGATATCTGGCATATATAAAGGATTCGATACCGAAACATTGCTTGAAATTTGACAGAAATATTTACATTATTACAAATAGAACGATAAAAACCAATGTAAATAGGTAATAAGGGAGTAGTAACATTTTTTTAAACAGTCGTTTAAATTCTTTTATCAGTAGACTGGATTGGTTCCATAATGGGGTCGTCGCACTCAACCCCCCCCCTCCAATGATTGATTGATCCTAATATAAAAATTTGTTTCGCCGTCAATCGATCAATCCATACTTTGATATAGGTATCCGACAGATGCAGGAAATAGACAGGGGTTGTAAGAACGTCGTATCAGTTTCACATAATGAAATATTATACATTTGCGGAAATAAACGCATTAACGTCAAGTTTGAAACCAAAAAAAGTTATTAAACAAAGCAATTGGCTCAAATTTTAGGTTAAAAACGATTACAGCGCCGTAGTTTTCAAGCCAAACCGCGCTTTAACACAAACAAATGACAACCAAAGGATTAATTAATTATACCTTAGACCTTGCAGAAACAAAAATAAACGCTATTATGCAGAATGACCTTTCAACTTTTTCAATGGCAAACGCAAAACAAAAGAATCAAAATAAATTAAATGCAGCCGTTGCTATTTATTATTGTGATTAAAGCCATGCGAATCGTTCGAAACTGCATGATAGTTTGACCCAAATTTTAGTAATAAATTCTGGGTCATTAGAAAAAAATTCTAACCTTTACACACAGTAATGTCTCGGCTTATCTCGATCATCGGTAGTTTAAAAAGCAATACTATTATTTACTGTTCGTCTTTGTTGTTCTTTCCCACACTAAAAAGGGTACCCAAATAACGAAGTATGGAAAATTGAACGAAATTATCGAATAATTAATATAAAAATTTTATTTTAATTGGCACTTCTTGAGTTATGACTTGCTCCAGGTGAAATATAAAGCTGTGCAAGTCCAATTATTATTATTATAAAGTTATTCCAGTTGAGGTAACTAGATTGCTCTTCAGACTTTATTACGCTGTACCGTTTTAATAATTGACACCCCGGGCTGTCCATTACAGAAACATGGCAATATTTGACTAATAGTCACCACCAGGGTACCTCTGGGTGCAGACAGGCCTTCGGGAATAATGGAAGCTAAACATGTCGAGGATTAATAATTTTCTATTTTATTGTTCAACATATCATCGAGCAAAAGAACGGTTGGGTGGGCAATGTGTTCCTGACTTGACAGATGTTGACGCCTTTTCTTGTTTAGTTTCTTTGTTGCATTTTTATAAATGACAAAATCAGGTTTAGACATTAGAATGGAAAACTAAGCAAACCAATTTCCAGGTGTGAATGTTCGGAGCAAAAATTTGCAAGCTAGATGAGTTTTTAATACAAAGCAACCGCAAAAAGCTATTACAAGATAATGTAATGCGTGTGGATAAAATCGACCGTGATTGATCGATCGAATAAAATAAGAGAAAAAAATTGATTAAAACGAGTTATGAGAGTTACAATAATCTAAAAATATTGAAAAAAACTAGAGTTTTTACGATTCATTGGTTAGAAAAGCTGTAATTTTAACAATACGCTACAACAGTTTTCACTTTGTTGCAGTCCGCAACGCAAGAAAGCTATGCAAATGCAAAGAGTTTTTTTTTAAGTTATCCGGATAATATTTGTTAAACAATAAAAAATGGTTCCCATCCTTGGAAATCGCAATGGATATTTAGAATCCTGTTTTTATTTTGTAAATAATATACGCAATACTCTATTTTTTATTGAAGGGGGGGGGGGCATTAGAATAACGAAAAAACTAGTTTTAAAATAAATACTAACTTATCTTTGGTAATTAATGTGACGTAAAATTTCACTTAGGTGTCACAGATTAAATGGGCTCTCTAAAATAAACATGAAGATGTTAAATATCGCCACAAGAAATACTAAAGAAATTAGCGAAACGAACATAAGGAAATGGAGAGGTTGAAATTTAAAAAAATTTCAGTAAGAAATAAACTTATTATTATTACCAGCATATACTTTATTGATGGTAACCCATACAAGGTGATGTATAAGGAATAAAGGTGACGTTCTATAACTGCATCGATGGCGATGATGATAATTTATTTTATAATATCATTTTAAATAATAGAGAAAACATTTAACTCGGTATCGTGGTGACCCGAGGTTATTTAATGAATTTCAAAATAATTATTTTCAACAACCCAGATTTTTGTTTCTGCTTAATTTTACATTATTTTTCGTCCAGGAGATCTGGGGCCCCAGCATTAGCTGCTGAGGAACTCCTCAGATTTGGCGAGTGATCCAAAAATAAATGGTGCACCCCCCGGTTTATCAATAACTACTCTGAAGCTCTTCTTCTGAACGACATTCGTAGTTATAATAAATAAATTCGTTTAACCTTAGGGCCAGACAGGGTTTCGACTGAATTTTCTAAATCAAATTCCGACTTTCCCAGATTTTCTTTGTCAAAAAATAAAAATTTTCACTGACATTTCGTTAAATTAAATAAAAATTAATAAAAATTTAATTTCCCTGACTTGGCATTAAAAATGAGAAATTCCCTTATTTTTTGCTGACAAAATTAGAGAAATCTTAAATTCTCCTGATATTTACAGGTTTTCCAGATAAGTGGGAACCTTGTCAGCCTCAGACAGGGTTATTCCCACTTTTTCTAAATTAAATTCCCTAACTTACCAGGTTTTCTTGGACAAAGAATAAAAATTTTCAGTTATATTTCGATAAATCGCAAGATAAAAAAGAATGTTAATTTTAAATATAATTTAAAAACATTAAATTTTAAAATTAATAATTTTTTTTAATTTTAAAATTAATAATCTTTTTAAAATTTAAAATTGATTTTTTTTTTCATAATAAAATTTAAAAAAATATTCTTTATTGTGGGACCTATAAACTTTCTTGAATTTTGAATTTAAGAATTCAAGATACAAAACAGTGGGCGTAAACCGGGGAGTCTGGGCCCCCCCAGACATGGAATACAGTCCAGTACACAATTTCCTTATATTGGTGAATTATTTAAAAATCAATGCTGGAAGCAGGGCTAGGCAGTATTTCAATTACCTATATGTATTGAAAAAAATAAAAAATTAATATTAAATTTGTCAATTTAAGCAATTATTGAAAATTTGAAAAAAAAATTGAAAAATTCGAAGATTAAATATTTTTTACTTTTCATATCAATGCATATTTTTTTTATCTATTTTTATCAATTTCAGTGCATATTTTATGGAAATTCGGTACATATATTATGTATATGCGCATATTTTTAAGTATTTTGGTGCTTAAAGATCCGAGCTCTACATATCAGTATAGTATGTACTGGTATTTACCAGTATAGGTATTACGGATCTAATCAGTTACCCGTCTACCACTGACGCGCATGAACAGATTAACGAGATTCCTAACACCATAATACTTTATTTACAAGTTGGGCCTTCAGTGATGTTATTGCTTATTGCTTACTCACTTGAGGTTTTTAGGTTACATGTTATCTATTAATTTTTTAATTAAAATATCTCCCATTTGGTATTGGGAATAAAGAGGAATACCGCGAATAACTTTGTTATTTGTGCCAGATTTTAATTTTAAAAGATTATTTGTTAATCCCTCTGTTCTTATGTAATGAACTGTATAGCTATAGCAAAGAGAATATGGACGTTTGCTTGCTTTCGGCAAGTCGAGTGTTATCTGATCGGATCGGAACGAACATTGTTCTGATCTGATCGGAACAGACCTAACTTGAAAAGAAAATTTCCTTATTTGTGGACCGATTTTAAATTTTCAAAAACTGTTTGGAAGAAAATATTACCAAGATTACTAAATTCTGTTCTAACAGGTATTCGAGTACCTAAAAATTGATATTTTTCGTAATAATTATGTTATTTGTTGTAATTTGGTCTTGGAATTTTCGCTTAAGTGGGCAGTAATTGGTGTTCCACTTGAGAGATATTTATTTTGGGTCAATAAAAATTACGGTGAAGTTTAATAAGCGTCCTTATATTGATTATTTTGTACATACAAGTATTGGTAATTTACCCAAATATGGTATCGCTTTTTTGATCTACATAATTAGTCAATATTGAAATTCAAGGTAGGTAAGACATCAAAAATGGAAAAGAATGAAAATTTCGAAGTAACTATACTTTTTTATTATAACAACACTCTTCCATTACAATGTATTACTTCTTGTTTAGGTGTGCGCTTACATAATACAGGTGGAACAAGAAGGACAGCATTCCTAGCTATACTTTTTTGCAATGTTGTGCTAGGTTTGGCTGCAGAATTTATCGAGGATACATACGATTGGATTTTACTACTGTAAATTGCTGGCTTTAGTAATTACAAGCTAATTACTTGTAAAATGATAAGGAATTAATTTAAAGTAAGTGAAATATTTTCCCAACAGGTTTTCGAATAATCCATTAATCCAGAGCAATTTTCATCATTTTTTCTTAATACGTGACCAGTTATCACACAAGGATGGTCTTATCTCAAGAAAAATGAATAACACCATCTGTGCAGTTTAACCTGTGACTTTGTCGGTAATGCTCTAAAAACAATTTGGCTTTTATGCACAACTTTTTGATAACCTCTTTATTTACTACATGTAAATAATTTTGTAAATAGAATGAAGTCATATACTCAAAATAAACAGATTGGATAATCTTCTGATATCAAGTAAGTATTTCATCATTATTGGAAGATTGGGCAGAGTGCAACACACAGGTGATTCTGAATACAGAGAAGGCTCGAGGCGAGAAATGTAATTATGTTTTGCTGTTTACTCCGACAATAAACTAACAACAATAATTGTAAATTTTATGATCGAAGTGCAGTTTATGATTTACGCTTTCATTGACGATTACGAACAGGATGAAAATATTGTTTTTAATAAGAATAATCAACGATCAATTAAGAAAAGATGCAAGGCAACTAATAACATCAATTCCAATTTAAAATTATTGACATTTCAAACTGTAATCTGAAAGGAAGTTGTCATAAAAATTTAACAACTAATCAATATTTAATAGAGGAATCCTCGTTTTTCTACTTTGTTTACTTTTTTTATAATATCTTAAATATTGTGCGATAAGGAAAAATGTCGCTGCAGATCAAGCTCCAATAAGTTTAATCTGTGAAAGTAGAAACTCGAAAGTTGCATTTGTTAAAAGAAAGCAACCTTAGAGTTAAATACCAAGAAATTGCAGTCTTTGTTGACCTTATTTTGAAATTTTTGTGATGAATGAGGTTTCGGCTGACCGAAAACAGGAGAATGTCTACAGGCTGTAGAACAATCCTTCGAATAACCCATATATTTTTGTTTAGCTTGTTTTTGTGTGATGCCGATAAGACATTTTATTTTATTTGCATAATTTTGATAAATGGCAATAAACGTTTGACCTTTGCAATGTCCAAACTAATATCAGCGTTAATGGACTTTTAAATTTCTATTATCGATTGGTCATACATATTAAAAGCATGACGATTAATATTCCTTAAAGTTGTAAGACCACATAGAGTGAACGAACAAATATGTATTTAATCCTTCAAGATAAGTATCAATAATTGCTAATTATGATAAATAATAATGCGAACTTGTAAGTAATGTCAGTGACCGGTAAGAAGCATACGTAAACGTGACCGGTGCCTCCGGCTCGATGGGTAACCGAAGAAGTCTTCATGCTGTCTGCTTTTGGTCGTTTCATACCACAAAACCACATTTTATGACAGTCACTTCTTAATTTTTTTTCATCATATTTTTAATATAACACAAACGTGTTTAAGAAAATAGAAACCTGAAGTAGCAACAGGTTATGGGCACATAATTTAATTAAATTTAAATAAGGCATATGGTACGTGACATTCAACGAATTTGTCTCGACGATTAAATCCATACAAATAATTAAGACATCCTGCATAGCTTTGCCAAGCGAAAGGCAGGAAACGCCATTTTCTTCAAGTTAATATGGGATCCCCAAAACGAACTCTTTCTTCGTGTCTGAAATGACGAAGAAAGAATCATTTGGTCATTCATGCAAACCCCTACAGCGTTCCATAAGAGACTAAATTATTTATCTGCAAATGTCTGCATGGCTAACCTTGCATATAGCAAAATGCATTCCCTTCACAATTTAAACTGTTCACACGCAAAGTAATCATTAAAGTAATTTTTTAATTAAGTGTTCCCAGTTATTGGCAGAATTGTTTATTTCCTCGGGTGCAATCAAGTAAAATTATCACGACTTAAAATTCCTTTAAAAAAAACGTTACAGGTACAGGTGGTCGTCCATAAAATGCTGGAACAGACATTTACGAGCTCTAAAAGTCAACTGGAATCCATTAGCATACGGAATTTTTTGTAAAAATGCAATTTTATGATGTGTTAAGTTACCGAAAAACGAATCTGTATTTGGGCGCACAAATAAGATTCGAGAATGCAAGATAACCTATCAGCCTTGGACTATATTCAATACTTTAAAATGCTATTTATAATTAATTTCAATTATTTTTAACCCAAATAGCAACCTTGATGCTAATTAATGAAGCCGACACGAGTTTAATTAATTTTTTTAGCACAATCAAGGCCGCGTAATTAAATTAAACTAAATTCTATGCATCCACATGAGCCTGCAATCTCGCAAGACATTAACTTAGCGACATTTAAGATAATTGAAATTAAACTTAAAAAAATTACTTTCTCTATTTTACAAAAAAAACGTTCCAGTTTAGTGATCGATGGCGCTTCACCCAAAAAGAAATGAGAAAACTTACCAATAATGAAGCAAGGAATCGGATTCATAGTTCTTCCGGCAACTTGAGTAAGGCAAAGTAAGATGTAGCCCAATAAAAGACAAACCAGATGGTTCGTCTGGCATCTCCATTGCAAAGCATGATGGTTTGTCCGAATCAGTGAGCCAGCAGCAAGCGTGGCAGCCAAAAATATGGCACTTAAAGCCAATCCGATGGGATACAAAGTAAAGCGTATATCAGAATCTATGGTAGGCACTGATACCACCGAGGCTGGCAAAAATTTTTGGCACGTAAATATACTGGCAGTTGGTCCTAAAATAAAAAATAAAATAAAAATTAGACGGTCTGAGTTTTTTTTTAGGAAATTAAATTAATAATTGCATCCATTTCGAATTCCTACACAAAACCAGATAAATATCTCACTAATTAATTTATAAAATACATGTGGGTAGTGTGAAAAATTGTCTGTCATGTTGTGTAGAAATTTTAAAAAGATTATCAGAATAACAAAATACATATCTTCTACTATTTACATTCCAACAAAAATAAAAGAAAAAACAAAAAGTAAACAAAACAACAGATTGAAGTTATGCATCATTACATTGTTTTTACACCCAATCAATTTTGTTAAAATTTTGTTTTGTAACTTTTGATTGGCCGAAGCTTGCATTTTATCTGATTTATGTTAGACATCCCAAAAAAAACAAGAAAATAATTAAGAAAAGTTGCGAAGTGATGAAAACTAAACGAGAATAACACCGGAAGAAGATGCTTGTACATCAATACGGCACTGTAATTTTCTAAATTTATGTTTTAACAAAGCAATTATGTCTTTTTTCGCAATTTAAAAATTATAAATGAACGAAAGACTCTAAAAATTTGTCTTCTTATTTTTCACAATAAATCAAGGTAGAAAAGTTACAAAATTTAAATTAATGAGTGGAAGATTGCAAAATTTCGAAAATATTCAAAACAAAATAAAAATAGTCTGAAGATAAAATCAGCCGAATTTTCTGTTTATGGTTACGCAGGTATTTTTTCTCTCAAAAAATTTTTTAGTTCCAATAAAATGTCGTTCGCAAATTTTTGCATCCTGATGTTGATTTATGGCCAATCCAGTGCTTATTGTATGGCAGACAATAAAGTAATAAATCGAAGGACGTCTCATCTTTACTTAGGATTCATGAATCTGAGTGAGTGGTTGACCGTAGGGGTACTTGAGAGAGGCTGGCGCCACTAATTTTAGGAATTTTTATATTCTAACCTTTTTTTCAAAAAATCTTGTACTGTCAACAAAAACAAGTTCCAGAATGATTCGGTAAGCTACTGCACTCCACACTCAAGTAATCATAAGTTCGTTGACACCAAAAATAATATAATCCAGTAAATTAGAAAATTTAAATTAAAAACATCCAACTCACCCTCCTAACATGTAATCAAGATAACTGCGAGGGCGCAGGGGATTTCTTCAATCAAATGCATAAATTTGGGGATCAAATTTTCTCACATTAGTGAATAGATCTATTTAAGTGGAATTCTTTGATAAGAGTAATTTTCAATCTAAAAGTCTATTAACATTTGGTAATTTTCGGGAACATAAATCTTTCGCTTTTCTAAAGTGTTTGATAATTCAACACAAGAAGATAATTCAATTATTTCCAATCGTAATTTAATGATGATTAAATATTGAATGAATTAAGCTTAATTTGAGTTAAATTGTTAGAGGTCGGGAATGCAGAGATGTGATTTTGAAAAAAAAGTTGTAATGGTATAATTCGGCGGATATTTGCTAAAATTATTTGCTGTTACAAAGAAGAAAGAAGCTAAAGAACCTAAATTACAACTTCCGACATCATCCGTATACTTAACGGTTTTTTAACAAAACCTTTTTGAAAAAATTTGTTCAAATTACCTACTTTCACTTTAATCGTTTGTGAACAAACACTTCGGTCTCGCTTTACCGTTACTAATATATTTTTCTGCAAACCCTTTAAATATTTTTGGGATCCAATAAAAAAATATTGAAATAATTGCAAATAATGACAAGAGCCATTACTGTGATATCATAATGCCTAAAGCTAGGAGCTGATGAGCTAGCGTGCAATATCTAATCCTATTAGATACAAACGATAAAGTTTTATATTTTTTACGTAATTTGTTAGAAGTGTTTGATTAGTAGTAAAATAAAATCGACGTACACTGTACACTGAACCAAATACTTTGAAAATCCAACGAAAGCGAATTTAGTTGGTATTGAAAGTTTTGTTTATAAACCAAAAGGTTTGCATTCTTTTGGTGCTCTATTTTGTGAATTATCATTTCACCGCGGTTTTACGATAAAATAATTCAGAATTTAACTCGAACAACATCAAATGTACGTAATAGAGCCGCCATGTTGTTGTATTAGGTAGCGTCACGAGAGCCATCAACGGTAAGGATAAATCGCGAATTGTATTTATGAAATTTTATAGTACTTATCAATGAAAATTTCGTAACTAAGTTCATTGAAATTTTTTTTTTTAATTTATTAATATTTTTTCTATGAACTTGAAATTTTATATAATAGTATAGTAAACAGCGCAAAGTTTAGATATATTTCTATAGAGCGCGAATTTTTTTCTTGGATTGAAGTCTAAATAATACAGGTTATAAGCCCAGGTGAGTCATATGTTAAAATTGATACAAATAAATTTCGTATCACACTTCCACCGAGAGAAGTACCAAGATTTAGAAGAAAAGATTATAATAATTAATAACAAACGGGAGAACTTTAGTGGAAAGGGGGCGTCCATTAATTACGTGAGGTGATTTTGACCATTTTTAGACCCCCGTGACCCTCTTTGTGAGATGTCGTGAGATTTGGCTTCACCCCCTGCCCCCCTTCTAATCTCACGTGAGATTTTTTAAAATCCGTATTTTTGGTGTAAATACGCTAATCTGTGGCTTGATTGTGTTGAATTTATTAAAAAAGCATAATTTGCTTAATTATTTTTATTTAAGAATAGCCAACACAAAAAAATTACCTGATATTTGCCGAGACCCCCCTCTCCCCTACATGAGATTCGGCTAGACCCCCTCCCCCCGTAAATGTCTCACGTAATTAATGGACGCCCCCAAAACTGAGATAGCAATTTTTTTCAAAACTTTTAAAACTTTAAAACTCGGATAATTTTTTAATTCAAGATTTTGAGATTCAAGAGCTAATGTTTGAATTTAGACGTTTAGAGTATGAATTGTAATTAATTTAAATGGTAAATCTATAATATTCAAAATTTAAGGTATCGAAAGGTCATATTTGATGCCAAAGCAAATCGGCAATGTATCTATCAATTTCCCATTTCCCATTTAAATTCGAAAAAAAAACTTAATTTTGAAAAAAAAAAATTTATTTTAAAATGATTAAAAAAATTTCATTTTTTAGCTTTCCCTGACTGAAAATTTAATTTCCCTGATTTGGCGCTAAAAATAACAAATTCTCCGACTTTTCCCTAACAAAATTAGAGAAATTTTAAATTCCCAGTCTTTCCAAGGCTTTCCAGAGGAGTGGAAAACCCGTTTTATTTCGAATTTTAGATCAAAAATAGTGTAAATCGTTGATAATAATTCATCTGCATAATTATTAAATATCCGTTTGTATCTCTTTAGTTTTTGAGAAATTCGTAAAAAACAACTGACACCATAATGGATTAACGAGATTCTCACATACTGCTTTGTCAGCGTAAGAATATAAATGTTATTAAAGAAAGAAACTTTTGAAATAGAAAAAATTAATCAAATGTATCTCGAAAACTCTTATTTACAAAAAAGTTTATTTTAGAATTTTACAAAATAGCAAAAATTGTTGGTATAATATCAGTTTTCACGACATTTTTAAAATGAATTCTTTGGCTTTTCCAAGCTTTTGCTTACTGAAATTGAAACTTTGTTAATTTCACATATTGAAAATTTTAATAATTTTTCTAATTTCAAAAATTTAAATAACTTTCCCTGACCTAAAGTCTTAATTTCTATTCTATGACTTCTGTTTGAAAAACGAAAAATTCCCTAAAATTGCCAACTTTTCCAGATATTTCACAAACAATGACATAATAAAAAAAAGATAATTTAACAGCTATTATTTACAATATCTTACCCAGTAAAAAGAATTTTTAATAATATTTCAAACTTTGATAAACTCGAGAAATTGTAAATTATGTATTTTATTTTGTTCAAAAACTTTAATTAAGACTTAAGTAAGATCCCAGAGTTTTGCTTAAAAATTAATAAAAAAAAATTATTTACTACTGAAAATTGTGAATATTGGAATATTTTGTACTGTGAATGTCTGCATTGCGGCGAACGGACGTTTCTGCCTTTCAACTATACGATTGTTTTATATTTTGAATTTATCTTTATTTTACACTTATTTAATATTTTTGTCTTTCAGAAACAAAAGGTATAAAATTAGCAGTTTTTCTAGTAGTAGATAATAGAAAAAGGGAGATTAGCAACCAAACTACATTAGATAAATAATTGGTTAGGCGATGAGAAGTTAAAAAGGAACAGGTATAAATTTGTAACAATCCAATTATTGTATTATACTTAGGATCACGTGATTCTTATAATTGAAAAATTTTGAACCTTGTTTGAAGCCATTGCGAATCGGTTTCCTACTGAAGAGGTAAATATATCCAAAAATTATAACCGACCACAAGAAAAAATCTTAAATAAGCCAAAAATTATGAATTTTTAAATTAAATTTTTAAATATTATTATTATTATGGGGGGCGGGGTTATTGGGAGTAATTAGTAATTACCTCACCATGACTTCATAAAATGCAATAAATATTTTAAAACTATACCTAAACTTTATTTCCTAAACTACTCCGATTCCCCCCCCCCCCATGAGCTTTAAAACCGATTCGCTCTTGATCGTTTGCGATATCTATTTATTTTTGATTAGTTTTGTTATTTCTTCGATTCTTCTGTTTCTTTTAAAATAAAAGTAAAGAAAAAGATAAACGTAAAAATCTTAATGGTCGATAGTGCGAGGGTTGATAAAGCTAACGGTATTGATGATAAAAAAAATCCTTTTCAAGGGTCAAAATCATTGTTTTATGTTGGTTTCATTATTTGATAAATTACAAAAAAAAATTAAAATTCCAGTAGACTAGAAATTTTATACAAAAACATAAGCAGTGAAAGATAAATACAAATTTTTAAAACGGCTTTTTTCTTTAACAAAAGATTGGTTAAACCCTCCGGTTAAGTTTTCAGGTTTTCCATTGTACAAATAAATGTTTTGACTGAAATTTTTTGTATTTTAAAAATATTAAAATTTTCCAATGTTTTGGTTTAGAAACGAACGTGATTCTATTGTCGTGGCGCAACAGGTGGAGAGACGCAAATTGGAAGGTAAAAAGCAGGTGTAATTGTGGTTACAAAAACACAGAAATATAGTTCGGCCTCTACCTGTTGAAGCTTGGTTGGAAATAAAATTATAAGCAACGTAATAATTACCTGCATTCTCTAAAACGTGTTCCAAGCAGAAGTCGCCCTGAGGTAACAGAACGTTGACTTCGTCGAGCAACAAACTCCCGTTTTCTTGTATTTTCCCTTCTTTCTCCAGTTTTCCAGCGATCACCATGTGATCTTCGCATGCCGGAAAACCGGCTATGAGGGTTTTTTCACTGTCCAGGGTGATTCGGTAATCAGACCCTTTCATAGTAACGCAAGTCTTTTTGGTGTCTTGATAAACTGCACCTTCGCCGCAACATTTTTTGACTCGAATAGCCGATTGGGCCGATGGAATTTCATCCAAGCATGCGAAAGCCGAATTTAGGTCGATGCAATATTTATCGGGATGTACCAATTTGTCGTATTCCAAAAGCCACAACGAACCGTTTTCAAAAACAACGTAAGTGTCTCTTTGAGCACCGAGGGAAAACCTAGTGGGTTCATTTCCCATGCACTTTGGATATTGGGATTTTTTGATGTGCCAATTTACTGGAACACCGGGAGGAAGAAATTTCTTTTTTCGGGGCGAATATATCTTCGGCAACCACCTAGTTTCCTCGCCAACGACACAAATATAGCCACTGGCTTCTTTTGAAATATGTTCATTAATATCACAACACTTAGAAATTGTAACATTTTTCACTGTATTAATTGCACCATTGCAACCAAACACTGCGATTAAGGTCAACCAAGTCACTTGCAAAACGAACGAATTCATTTTGAATAAAATTTAAGAAAAACACAAAAATTATTGTCGATGTAAGTTTTCGTTATTTAAATTTGGCACAAACACGTGTCTTCATTCATATTTTTAGAAGCCACCAATATACGTCTACTCACTACTGCGTTTACGGTCAAACTAACGCAGGAAGAAGCGTACTCCTCAACAATCGCTCGTACGGAGTAGGTCGTATAAAGTTGCCGCCTCTTTTACTTTCAGAAGTAAAATACCCATGATTTAAGATATTATTCGGAACTGAAGTATTTAACGAAGTTGCTCGATTTACCTTGATTAAATGTCAATTATAATCGAATCTCTCCGATTAAAATATAATTTCAAAATTGTGATAAATTTGAAAATTTTCCAATTTTCTCCATCGGATCCAGAGGTTACTCTAATCTAATCGTTTTTTAAGTGTGTTTTTCGGGTGCGTACAGGGTGGCTCAATTTCGATCCTTCTTATGGGGAAATCGGTAACTATAGGAGATATCGAAAAATGGACGGCGCATCCTCGATCTCTTTTTTTGAGAAAAGTTTAATGGTTTAAACTCGAATTCGATATCTTTTTTCGTTTTCGAGTTATGGCTAAAAGTTGACTTTTTCGACTTTTCGTTAAATGTCGATATCTCGGTTATTTGTAAAGTTATAGAAAAAATATTTACACCTTCTTCAGACACTTTTTTAAGGGCAATAAAATGGGATAAAGAGATTTTAAATATCTAACTTAGTTTGCGAGTTATAATATAAAGTTATGTTTTTTTAAATAGAAACCATAGTTGGCTATGAAATATTTAAATCGAGTTTTTTATCCTATTTTCAATTATATATAATATGTGGGGTCTATTATTTCAGTTTCGTCCCATTATATTACAAAATGTTAAATAAAAACAAACTAAGATCGGAAAATTAAATGTTGGATTTATGAAAACAATCCATTATACATTTATATTATAATATTTCATAGTTTTGATAAGCCATTTGACACGCTTGTGAAATAATATGTAATAGGTACTAAATAAAAATAAAAATAGGTATCGAAGTATTAGGTACTAAAAACACTCTTTAAAAACAACTGGAGACAATTGTTTTAGATGTCAATAATGATTTTGTATAGTGTTTTGTTTTGAAAAAGTCAACCTTTAATTTTCCGATCTTCTTTTGTTTTGATTTAACATTTTGTAATATAACGGGATGAAAGTGAAATAATAGACCCCACATGTTACATATAATTGAAAAGAGGATAAAAAACTCTATTTAAATATTTCATAGCCAACTGTGGTTTCTATTTAAAAAAACCAAACTTTATATTATAACTCGAAAACTAGGTAAGATATTAAAAATCTCTTTAGCCCATTTTATTGCCCTTAAAAAAGTGTCTGGAGAAAGTGTAAATATTTTTTCTATAACTTTACAAACAACCGAGATATCGACATTTAACGAAAAGTCAAAAAAGTGAACTTTTGGCCATAACTCGAAAACGAAAAAAGATATCGAATTCAGGTTTACACCATTAAACTTTTCTCAAAAAAAGAGATCGAGGATACGCCATCCATTTTTCGATATCTCCTATAGTTACCGATTTCCCCATAAGAAGGATCGAAATTGAGCCACCCTGTACAGTATACAGTGCCGGATTTTGTCTTTTGCTGCCCCCGGCTAGATCAGATCATAAAAACTTTTAAATTTTAATTTAACGTTAATTTCACTTATTAATAATATTCCGTTATTAGTAAGAATTCCGTAAATGTTCAAAAAAAGTCCGTCTACAACCACGACACTTGGGAGGGGGGGAGGAGAGAAATGAATTTTTTTATATAAATATTATAGGAGTAATTTTATTTTTTATTTATTTTTGGAAATATAATACCTGTAATGTGCAAGAGCGGATTCAGGCAAAGTTTATGGAGGGGGAGTAAACAAATTTGGGAGGGAAGTACATAAATATATTTTGATAAGAATGCAGGTACATTTTTTAAATTAAAATTTAGTAGATTTTGTTATTTTTGATGAGCCTTGGAGGGAGGGTTATTCCGTTACACCCTCTTTTGTATCCGCCCTTCTTCTTAAGTAAATCTATTACCTATGTTGTCGGTATTCAAGCCCGTAGCCAGGATTTCATTTCGGGGGGGGGGGGGGGCACTCACAAAAAATTTTTTTTTTGGAGGTTCCCTTTCAAAAATTTTTTTTGTTTTTATTATTATTATATCAAAATTATCGTTCATAAGTAAGTTTTCTTAATGGTTTTGCTTTATATTAAAATTTAAACCGAGTAACTTAGCGTTAGCAGTTGATCGTGCTAATTACTAAGCCATTTATGCTTCTTATAATCTATTGACTAAATCTTTTGAAACTTTAAATTTCAAAGGAAGGCAAGAATATACTCGCGCACTCCAGATATACCTAATCGCACTTATGGACTAGTACAATGGTCTTTGCTAGTCCCCCCACTCCTGATATTGTCAGGTGAGACCGCAGGTTACATCTTGAAACTCCAACAAAGACAGGCATTATAAACGAAAAACTTCCGGATTTTGTCTTTCTGTCTGACCGATTAAAAGCCGCGTGTATCAATTAGAAATAAAAAGTTGAATTACATAACTTACATTTTTTATAAGGGGCCAAAGAAGTTACTTTTTAACTCAGTCGATATTCTAGCTACCCGGCCTTATGAATCAAAAAAGCCTCCTTTCGAAGAGCAGAAGCAGTCATGAAATAAAGTAAGTTGGACTCTTTCATGGGATTCAACCGGGATACTGTAGCATCAGATAGAATAAAATATTTTTGTAAACCCAATTTTTTTAGCTTAAAAAAATAATTGCACAGGCTTATTTTATTCTAGAGGTAGTCTGGCAAGCACATTAATTTGTTAAACTTCCCCTGAGCAGGCTTCATTAAGCTGCCCACAAATGATCAAGCTTGACATGACAAGTTCATACAAATACAAATCCAACAGAGTTACATTAAGCGAACGCCACCATGCGGAAAAATATTAAGTTAATCTAATACATATAGTTGGTATAGAAAGTTTTGTTTATACACCAAACGTTTGCATTTTTTTGTTTTCTTTTTTGAGAATTATCATTTAACCACGGGTTTATCATAAAATAATTCAGAATCAAATTCAAAGTAACATCAAGTGTACGTAATAGAGCCGCCATTTTATTGACATTTTGTAGAGTTACGAGTGCCACCAACCTTAAGCAGAGACGTAGCAAGTCAAAGCCGGTCCCTGGTGCAAGTGGGCCACAGCGGGCCTTTCATCATTTTAAAATGATTGTTTTAAAATTTAAAATAACAATTATTTTATTACACAAAAAATATAAACTACGAATTAAAAGAAAATTCGATTTGGGTTCCGCGGAACCCTGGGGTTCCGTAGAACAGTCATTGGGGTTCCGCGAGAAATATTCATTATTAGCTATTAAAATTAAATAATAGCTCGGTTACAAATATTATCCCGGCCTCCAGTCGACACCTTCAATTGTTTGCAGAAAGTACATCAGGATTCCCTTCAAAAAATATACGAAAAAGCTGAAAAAAAAGCTTATTGATGGTTATGGGGTTCCATAAAATAACAGATTTTGGTTTGGTGTTCTGTCATCTATAAAGTTTAGGAACCCCTGTTCTAGAGGGTCAAAAAATGTTTTTGAAATTCGTTAAAATTTTCATTTACCACACTGGCCATGCAGCGACGGTGCCAGCATTTTTGAAATGAGTGGGAACAAATTGGAACCAAAAATATGGGGGGGGGGGGGGGGGGAGCAGGAGCACACATAATTTATAAATAAACTCAAAAAAATACATTATTGAAATAAGCATTTAAAAAATTTGGGTGGGCACTGCAATCAACAGTGGCTATGTAATAAATTCAATATTAATCACATTGGAAACTTACCTGGCCAGTCTGATAAATTAAAATTTTAACAATTTCAAAAGCATTTTTTGATCTTCGTACAGGATTAATTGCGTGAGTTGATTTTAGCGATTTTTAGACCCCACCTCCCTCCTTGGTGAGATGTCATGAGATTTGGCTTGACCCCCTCTCTCCCTCCCAATCTCACGTGAGATTTTTAAAATGCGTATTTTTAGTATAAATACGTTAATCGTGTGTTTGATTGCATTGGATTCTTTAAGAAAACATAATTTGCTTAATAATTTTTATTTAGGACTAGTTAAGAACAAAAATTACGTGATATTGGCCGAAACCCCCCGCTGCCCCGCGTGAGATTGGGTGAGATTCGACTCGACCCTCTTCCCCCCCAAACGTCTCACGTAATTAATGGACGCCCTTTTACTAAACTAAAACTAAAATCTAGATGACATCTAATGGTAATGCTCTTATTATTTGTAGTATATATTTCTGCATTATTTTGTGTGTTTTATTCTTTTATAAAATAATTGCTAGTGCGCGGCACCACTAGTACCACCTGTTCCTACGTTCCTGACGATAAGGTAAATCGTGAACAGGCCTGTTGTGCTAAGTTTGATCATCAGGGGGCAGTTTAAGAGAGCTTTCGAAGCTCTTTAGACAGTGCCGGATTAGGAAATATTCGGTTGGAGTCTGGTTTTGTATCGGTTCACTTATTTAAGTAAAAAATTCCTTAAAAAATTTAAATTGAAAGCAAAATCAAGAAAAGGATTTCATTGTAGTACATCAGGCGACACCTATAACTAAAGAATTATAAATAAGCTCTGACTCTAATCACAAATATTAGTTGAAACAGCTAATTTTGTGTTAGGCTAGCAAAATATATTTTGCCAAGTACATTTTTGTTGAAAGAACCAAAAAAAAAATTTTCTATACGACTAATACAGAATACGAATATTCTGGCTCAATTTTCAGTTCAGAAAATACACATTCTTCGCACCTGTTACAGAATATTTCATTCTGTAACATCCGTTACAGAATGACAATATTCTCACATCTAAGAAATATTAAAACCTGGAAGTGACACCTATTAACAAGTTGTTTTATAACGCCAACTGTTAAATTGGTGTTAATAGTAGGTTCCGTGGTGTTCGCGTATTTATAAGAAATATACTAGCACTGTGAATTGGTCGTATAGAAAGTATAGTCTGGAACTCGTTTGGAATGGCTATTCTGCACTCGTGGACCGTCACCCTCGCCTAAACGGCTCGGGTGACAAACTTTCCCCTCGTGCAGAATATGCCAATTCCTAACTCGTAACAGAATATACTACTATTATAATGCAGATGGTTGAACAGATATTAAGCACTTTCTCAAGCATTTGATAAAAACTAAAATAATAAATAATATGTTAAATTTTAGTTAAATAGTTTTATAAATTTCGAGTTAAAATTAACTTCAGGTTAATTCACTCTTTACTTAATCATAATAGTTTCTATTCCACCAGCAGTGTGGCTTAAAGGATACGACGACAGGCCATTGAGTTTAAAACAACCTGTTCTATTCTACTCCTAGTGGTGTCAGATTTGCTGCTGACTATGAGCAGAGACGAATACTGAAAAAAATGGTTTTTTGATGAAAAATTCATGATTTTTGCGCCGATGAACAAAATTCATCATATTGAAGAATAAAGCTCATCAATACAATGAATTTTTCATCAAAATGATGAATTTTGTTCATCGGCGCAAAAATTATGAATTTTTGATCTTTGAATTCATTTATTACCTTGTTCTGGGATGCGTCTGCATGGTAGTTCACTTTCTGTCTTGTATAATGTTGTATATATGTTTTCACCGGGCGACCCTGATTGATGAAGATGTAAGGACTCTCGTATATGATTGAATCCTTATCTGTTTTTATTTGAAAACTAGTGCGTCACCTATTGAGCCATTGGGCAGCTTAACGTGGAATCTGAGCTACGGAGGAGGTTGCGCAAATTTTCGAATCGGTTAGCAATTAAACTCGGTCTGGTCGAACCAGATAAATTAACCCGCGTGTACTGTCTTTTCGCTAAATTAGTACAGATAGTACAGAATATAACTGATAGTAGCTCCCCCTGTAGGCAATAACGGTAAAACTTTCAGTTTGATTGATTGTTATTTGTTACTACAACAATTTCGTGATTCACAAAAAATGTTGTATGCGCTGGATTCCTGATTCCGATTGGAATTGGTCGGATAGCCGACTTCAACAAATCGCTTCTGATGAAAAGAGTAACAGACCAAGCCCATTCTTTGTTTCGAAGAAAACTTGTCACTACTTTATTGAATCGGTTGAACTACATATAAAGAATTCAAATTAGATAATGACGTTAATGTTATTTATCTTTTTTAACATATTATAAAGGAGTCGACAATATTGTTATTTACATACAAAGTATTATAAAATAAAAAGAGACGCACGACGAGATTATTTATTTAAATTTATTTAAATACCGTAATACTTTAAATGGTATTCTTCATGTCAATCAACTTGATGCAAATACTTACAAAATTACTTGCCATCGGTCGATGCGAAGTCAATATTGGCAATATTTTATGTATAATATTGCTTTTGTTTATTTTTGTTATTTGTATAAATTATAATATCAATAAATTTATATAAATTAATTATTGTGAAAGTTGACACAATAAATAATCGACGCATAGTTTAGTTTTCAATTTAATTTATAATTAATCATTAAAATTATCGACAGTTACAATTTATTTTAATCGTATTATCCCAATGCAGACTTTTGAAAATAATTTTCAACAGATTCGCGATTTAAGTAGTAGTATCCATAATAGTATTTTATTCATATTTACTATTTAGTGTAATACTAGATAATTATGTAATTGTAACAGAGGCGGTCATATTTCTAATTTATGGGGGGGGTTCCCCATTTGTTAAAATTTGTTTAAAAATAACCACAATATATTACACAAAAATATTTTAATAATTTTAAGAAAGGTTCGTAGGATGAGTGGCAGGCATGCGTTTCTGATTTATTAATCATCATCGGTATCCTATATTTTTCTTAGAGGAATGCTTAGATTGTCTCAGACAGATTTTTTTCAGTGTATGAAGAAATCTATTTAGATAAACAATCTCTCCTACATAGCATTCATCGTGTAAGGACATTGACAGTCATGGTCGCTCTTAGAATGTGCATTAAGTGAAACACATTAGGCAAATTACAAATTAATTCACAGTAACCTTAATGAATGACATGTTTTAACGTTATTTACGTTTTTGTGCGTGAGGTTTATTTTTTCTTGCAAAAGTAGCAATATCTATAATTATTACTTCTGATTTTTCCATTACAGATCTGAGGATTTCAATCTCACAACCAAAAACGATAGTTATTATAATATAATATTATATTAACATCTATAGTATTTTATGAATGAAAATGAAAATATTTGTAAAAATAAGCATATATTAATTATTACTCATTTCAGTTTTTCTTGCGTTTATGTTTTAGAAAATTCATTAAAATTGTAATTTTCTTTTGCTGTTACGTTCATAAACTCTTGAGCATATAAGCACATGCAAAAATTGTTGCATCTGGTAATAAATATGCATATAAATTTTGCTTAAAGCTAAGATATACTACATATTTTACATTTATTTTAATTAAAAAGTAAATTAAAATTTAAAATTACAAAACGAATCAATTGCCATACTGGTATGCTGATTACGCAGTGAAGTAGATATTCATTTGCCTACCTACATACAATTTTATTTTAATAAAAATCTTAATATTTGCTTTATTTCTACTAGATTATTCTTTTTCGTCAAGTAGAGATATATTTTGTAATTATTAAAATTTAAGCAGGCATTTGATAATACAACATGAGCCTATTTCACAATTATTATCAATCTTCAATCGATGTAAAATGACCGGTTAGTTTTCCTCTGATAAGGAATATGAGTCTATTTGGCCCTAAAATTGATATATGATATATTTATTTTTACTTTACTTATTTATATTTGAGTAGGTAAATTAGTAAACAGAAAGTAAATTACTTATTGGAACACCCTCTACCCCATTTTAACAATGCCCTTACTAGAAACTACTTTAATCACAATTTCTGAATAAAATGATTACAAAAAATATATCTCAGAGCATCAACACTTATCAAACTGTTTGATTATTAAGTAAGTTTGTAGGAACCGCCACCCTTATATTACTCACCCCAATCATTCATCTCACCCTATAAGCAAGCAGCTGCCTTAAAGAAGAATAGTTCTCTTGCTGAGTACCCTTACCATTGCAAATATGATGTATTCCCTTTTAAAATTAATCGGTAACATGAATTCAAATAGTGATCCCATCGACAACATTTAATTTAAAAGTTTTACCACCGGTTAAAGACATTGCATTTTTTTGAATTCATCAAGAAAGAAGAATAAACACTTTGTTCCGTTAATGACAATAATTAAGACTGTAAAATGCATTTTCTCACTGCTTATCTTTAAGGTTAACGATTTCATTGAATGCAAACTTGGCTACGACTATATTAATATGCAGTTAGCTTTATCTAAAAAATCAAAAAACAGTAAAAAGTTTGCAATTTTTTGGTTGGTTAAATAAAAGAGCTGATTTATTAGTTGGTAGAACGACAAACGTATTGGAAAAGTAATGTTTGACCAATAGCTTCCAAACGTAGGGGTAGTTTTGGCGCCATCGTTTGGCTTCTGTTATTTTGTGTGTTTACTACCACGAAATCACTCTTAAAACTGCTATTAAATATGTAATATCATAATACTTGGCGTTGAGAAAACAATAAGAATCTTACACACATTCATAAAATTAGAACTTACTAAGAAGTCTTATCATCTTAGTATGTGATAATTTATGTCATTGTAACATTATTTTATTAGATGGATTCTGCGAACGCCTAGCTTAAGTTTATTTATATAAACAAATAATGATAATAATTAACTGACTCGATTTCAAAATTACGCAAAATTTAGAAATCAGATTAGAAAGCATTAACAAAATTTAGCATTCCAACGAAAGTTCCTTATTATCTATTATTAAATTTGAGACAAAGAGATCAATTTTTTCAAAATTAGAAACCAGGAAAATCCCATAAATTATACAAAAAGTGTTTGTTATAAATTTTGCTGTATACATACGCAATGTTTACAAAAAAATGTGCAATTTTTAGATTTAGTACTCTGTTTATTATCGAATGTACAATACATTAAGCAAAACACTTTTGTTGTACTGCTTTTTGGAAAATAGTAAAAAAAATAAACAGTCCAACCCAAAATAATTTGAAAAAGTATAGCTTAGGAAAACAGAAGCAAACTTGAAGATTTGCAACAAACTATAGGTACTAATATTTATGATTGAAAGAAATCAGTCTTTTTAGTTCTAAAATGTGTATTCTTAAAACCCTTGCCCAATAAAAATGTGCGCTACTTCGTTCGTGACTGCGTTAAAATTCTTTATAATGATTTATAAGTATTTCTGTAAATAAAATAAAGAAAGACGAATACTAATTACTAATTTAGTACTTGATGTATTCGCGATTTACCTTACCATTGGTGGCGCTCATGACGTTACGAAATGTCAACAACATGGCGTTTCTATTACGTACACTTGATGTTGTTTTGAGTTTAATTTGTAAAACCGCATTGAAATGATAATTCACAAAATAGATCACTAAAAGAATGCGAACGTTTGGTTTATAAATAAAACTTTCTATACCAATTATACATATAGGTACTTATTAGATTAAGTTAATATTTTTCCGCATGGTGGCGCTCGCTTAATGTCAATCGCAAATTGGATTTCAAAAATATCAAAGTATATATCTCTAAATTACAATATTTCTCTCTTTTTTCTTGTTATATAGCAATTACAGGTGTACAAAAGTAAAAAGGTAAAAACTGATAAAAAATGATATTTTTAAATGCCAATTTTTTTCTTTGTTTTTTCACCCTAAGACTATATCTTAGTTGGCTTATGTGATAACTCACATAAAAAATAGTTGAAACAAGATATTTGAAGAGTTTTGACCAAAATAAAAAAAATCAAAAATCAAAATAAATGAAATAGGTACCTATTTTAAGAAAAACAGAAGTAATAATGAAGACGTTTGGAATTTGGCAAAGTGTTACTAGTGTTACATTAGTAAATTAAATCTGGTATGGCTTTATTGACAAGACGCGCTCGATAAACCTGATAAATGTATTTTTACTATGGAATATGGATGCATCTTGAGAACTTCGTAAAGTTTAGGTAATAAAAGTAACATTCAAATAAATTATATTCAATTGATTTCTTTTGTAACTCAAACTATTTTGGTTTGTTGTAAACATCGTAAAATGTAATAAAGATATACCATAGTTTGCGAAATTATTAAGAAATTTTGGAATGAGTTCCTAAGTTGTTGCGTCTCTGTCTTCGATGCAATAAATTAATAAATAAAACCAAACAAAAACTATAGTATTTTTAAATTTAATAATAAATTGTGTTTGAAGTTTTGGTGTGGTTTGCAAAAATAATTATTACTAGTTTAATTTAAACTAATTTAAACAGGACCAGTGGCGTAGGTTGTGAATAAAATTGCTTCAGTCTTATTTGAGATAAGTTCCAAGCTTCTGAAATGTGGAAAAGCTATATTGTTCTTTTCGACGAGAAACCCACCAACCCGACAATTTCAACCTGCGGAAATTCGACGATTATATCAAACATTATAATGTACAAGAAGCCCAAACACTGTGTTTACTACTGCACCGGGTGACCGACGTCACACCCGATCATAGGGAAATAACAGGGGAATTGAATTCTTTCTTTCAATTATAACAAATAAGAATGGAAAATTTATTAACTTAAAAGAGTTTTTTTTTATTTTCAGTAGAATTATTCAGTAGCTTTGGTTGAATTTTGTTGTCATTGTTTTCCATTGTTTGACATCTAAGAAAAAAATGGTGGCCGATTTCTCTCTCCTTCCATCTTCACTATTCACTGTTTTGAAGTTAGTTGATTGACCGCATTTGGCATTATTTCTAGCTGTAAGTCTCTTGCTTTTTTAACCAACCAAAGTTACTAGGTTTAACCTTTGGTTTAACTAACTAGCAAAGTTTTAAAACTAATGCTGCAAACAACTGCACACAATTCCCTAAAACCGTTGTGGGCATCTGTGGAGCTCTAAATACCTAAATATCTTTTCCTTTTTTAGACTTCTTTAATTTTGTTAAAGTCTTGCAGGTATATGATCCAGTGGGAGGATTTTCCATAAAAAACTCCCAAGAATGGCTAGAAGTGGTTTTTCTATAGATTATCCAATTTTATCCTTTTTGCACTATCATTTTTTAATCGTAGATGACGAGGATTGTGTTGCCAGAATCAAGTATAAAAAACCTCAAGAAACCCATCTCATTCTGAGCATTAAAATACCCCCCCGCTGATTTTTGGTCTGTTTCTAGTTTTGACATGTTTGGAGAGAAGAACGTCAACGACTTGTTGAAATTTGTATTAAGAAAATGTAATTTTTAAAATATTTACAATTTATAACAAAACCCGAAACGATACCTGTGGCTTAATTTAATCAAAAGTTTGTTTTCTTAAGCTATGAAGATTTTATTTAAATATTAGCATAGTAATCTATTATGGGGAACCCCGCGGTTATCTTTAAAATGTTTATTTACCTTGAAAATCAAAATTAAAATAAAGCTTTTGATAAGATCGTAAAAATAATATTTCAATCAAATTTTCACATGAATTAGACTAAATACGGCCGGTCGTGATAAACAAAAAGATAAATATATCTTAAGTTTTCAATACCTAATTGAATTTTTATAAAGGTGAAAAAGTATATTATTATTGCTATAAACTGTATGCCAACCAACTGTTAAAAATAAAATGTCACTTTTCGTGACCGCAATTGTTTATTAATTAAGTTAATTATTTAAATTTTATTATATTTTCAAATTTTCAGACTCATTATATGTTTTATTCGGAGCTAATGTACCTTTTGTAGCTTCTTTGTATTTGTTAATCCTACAAACTTGCAACAAAAAATAAAATACTAGCTCTCTGAGTGGCGTTCGGGGGCCACTACTAAATTTCAGCAATATGGTGGCTCTAGTACGTACACTTGATGTTGTTTTGAGTTTCATTCTGAATTATTTTATCGTTAAACCGCGAGGAAATGATAATTCACAAAAAAATACCAAAAGAATGCAAAACGTTTGGTTTATGAACATAACTTTCTATAACTATATTAGATTAATAACTTAATATTTTTCAGTCTAGTGGCGTTTTACGAATATACTATGTAGTTAAAGAAAGAAAGCATAAAATAAATTTACTAATTAATCCATGACGAGCCAGATCAAGTTTAGTCATCTGGACGACACTACTGTTCTCGGGTAAATCGTTAATTAGGTCGAAACATGTCATTCGTTATGTTTTTTTGAATCGAATGATTTTTTTGCGAGGGTTTCATTTGAGACTGATTTTGCAGACGGCTTAAAGTTTTTTGAGGTATCTACCTACATGCTGTGTTAGTGTTTGTGTTGGAAACATATTTATTTTGTAGATTTCAATGACCTACTCCTCATCTATAATTCTATAATTATCAGTTTACGGTCAACTTTATCTTTGAAATGTTTTTTAAATCGGTCATCTGGGTCTGTTTGATTCCAATCCACTATTAAAATGCTATCAAAATTGCACATAACATGATTTAAAATAAATAAAAATTCTTGCGCACCATTTAAGTTTTCTTCGGCCAGAGAAACCTCATCGCGATAAATTTTGTATTTTACAGTTTCCTTTGACAATTTCGATTTAATTTAGTTTTAAATAATTAACTTTGCATTTTATTACTCTCAAAGTAAAAGCACCGCTCACCTCAAGACTGAAAACTATTTAAACAATTTAACCTTAAATTTAAATTTAATTTTAACATTGAATTGAAATAACATTGAAATTGTAAAAAAATTTCTTTCAATAAAATTTATGCGATTCGAAACTAACATTATTTGTCATCGGTACAAAATTAATTTCACCCACTAAAATAAAACATTGCAAATTTCAATCAACTTAAATGTTTATTTAAAAATTCAAAACAGTAACAAATTTTAAGCAACTTTCGCTTAAATAAGTAAATGACCAACGAGTGATATGCATTAGCGCAAAAAGTTAGAAAATTGAAAATAGAAAGAATTTTGTTATTGTCAAATTTTTCCAGTCTTTTGCTTTGGTTGAATAATTACAAAATGATTTTTTTAAATAGAAACAAATTAATGTGCCACGTCGTCGGTTGTAGATACAGAAGAACCAAATGCGGCTAGCTTCGCTTGGCTAGTTGAGTGAATATACCAGAATTATTTTTGATTTATCTTGTGCTAAAGATTGAACAGGGAGTCCGTGCAACGTTTTGGTCCTTTGATCTATTTTATTACGGTTTACAAAGATAATTTTGTTTTCCTTAAATTTTCATTTCCAGACTGCAACGTAAACTTATATTAATTTTAGTATCAAGTTTATTTTTATGATTTGTATCCAAAAACTTCTACTTAGAATTTGATCATTAATTGATCAACATATTAAAATAGTTACTTGTGTATTTACCATAATTTTGCTAATAATAACGAGGTTGTAGGCGATCTCATGAAAAATTAACGAAAATAATGTCATAAAAATAGATCTTTTATAATAATTTATTATGCGAATTATTTTTGAGAATCGCTTTAAATATAAATCAAGTTATTGTACTGTTCATGTCTTTAAATAAAATTGTTGCATTTATAATTAGCTTATCGATTTCCATAATTTATGTGTTTTAAAAATAAATTCGCTAATCCATCATTTTCGCAATATGTCAAACTTCTAAAACGAAAATGAAAGAATTGTGTGGAATAATGAGTAAGATTAACGAAAAGCATGATCCATATTGCTTATCAATTTAATCGATTAGACACAGTGGCGGACCCAAAGGGGATAGGGGAAATCGCCCCCCTTAAAACTTTACATCAAATTTTTTAATTTATTAAAAAACAAAACATAAATTTATTTTTGAAATTATTACTACTTTTCATTTATTATATTTAATAAATTATTTTTCAAATTAATAATTTTCCGGATTAGACATTACATGGTGCTACAATGTTGGTAAACCCAGCAGTGCCAGTTTATACGTTTTGAATTAGATTTGTCTGTCCATAATATCCCAATTACAAAAAAACATTAAAAATTTTCAAAGAAATTTAGAAGAGAATATTCTTACAATATTCTACTCGTAGAAATAGTACTTAAAATATAATGCTGGTTTTCCATCTGTGGTAGATGTTACATTTGGACACCTATTAAAATGTGAAACTTTGTGAAACTAAAATTAAACTTTTTATTTTGCTCATCTGTTTTTGGGGATGGAAACCGCCAGTGCGAAAAACATAAAAAGTTCAAGTTAAATTGTTGAAATGTGAAGTACTAAAGCGATACGATATTTGGAATCGCGATTTACAACGCCACCGCGCGGAAAAATATCAAGTTAATCTAATATGTATAGTTGGTATAGAAAGTTTTGTTTTAAACCAAATGTTTGCATTCTTTTGCTGTTTTATTTTGTGAGCAACTAACTATTTTCGTATTTAAATAATACATCCAACCTCTTCATCCAAGCAGCGCCAGCGTGGCGTAAAGCCTACACCTTCAAATTTTGTTTGCGTATAATATACTGCTGTGATCTAAAGCTCAAGCAGCGCCTATTTTTAACTGGGTTGGGCCCTAGATTCTAGCAAATTTTCGGGCCTTTGATATTCGAGTGTAACTAATAGCATCGAAGGCCCAATTTTTGGCTTATTTTATCAGAATTTGACTTTTATTTTACGATTTTATGTTCTTTCTTTTCTGGCCCCTCTGGCTATTGGCCTAATGCGTCTAATGGTAAAATAGGCCTTGTTGAGAGGTTGAGTAGATGATGTAATCTAGTTTGTTGTGTTGGTCGAAGCGATTTAAGAATACAATAAAAGCGTGCGCTGGGGAGTATTCCATACCCCCCAAACCCCCCGATTTGTCCTCATTGTTTTGTGACTCTTGAACTTAAATTTAAAATTTAATAAGTTGCAAAGGTCAAAAATATGGTTTAAGTTTTGGGCATCGAAAAAGTTAGATCCACTGCTGGGCGCATATGGCTCATCCCAAGGTGACGGGTGTTACATTTGCTCGCATTCATACTGTTAAAATTATAATAGAACAGAAAGTCTCCATTTTGTGTAATTTATTAAAATTTATATTAAATTTTAAACAAAAACACATTGGGAATTATTAATGTATGTCCGGGAGGCAGCGTTATATTTTGGGCAGTCATTTTACGCCGATTAATTGTTGCCCATTTTGATAGATTTAGTATTTCTAATAAGTAAACTGAGCGTCAGTTGACGCACCCACGATGGGTGTGGGTGTGGGAAACAAAGAAAGTGGTAAAAAAAAATTTGTGATAGTATGCCGACTGACACTTATTTTACTAATAATTCACATCATAATTATTCTAACAAAATTAGTCAGCTGCATCGCGGAGGAGGGGTTATGCGTCAGCTGCGCGTGTGAATTTGTAAAAAATTTAAAAAAAATAGAAACGTCAAAAAAATTAACTTGTTATTTTTCAAATGTCAATTCATTGTCAAAAAAAATTAAATTTTTATGGTTATATTCAAATAAAATTACTTTTGACATTTTTCAAATGTCAATTCATTGTCAATAATTCCAATCATGTGCGTAGTTGACGCATAACCCCTCCGCTGCGATGCAGCTGACTATTTTTTTTAGATTCATTATGAAGTGAACTATTAGTAAAATAAGTTTCAGTCGACATAC
Organism: Cantharis flavilabris; assembly: GCA_949152465.1. NCBI lineage: Eukaryota > Metazoa > Arthropoda > Insecta > Coleoptera > Cantharidae > Cantharis > Cantharis flavilabris. The sequence continues at coordinate 14,883,144 of OX424440.1, read as the reverse complement.
TATCACTAAATTTTTTTTTATTTTTGAACCACTTTCCCTGTCTCTCACACCCACACCCACCGCTACTTGGGCAGCTGACGGTCGATTTACTGATTAGTGAACCGAGATCAACAAGCAGTAAAAAATTCTGCCGGCATATTATACTCGGCCATTTTTTAACGCTAGCTCCCGGACTAAGATGCAATAATGGACTTAAGCTTACTTACTTGAACTTACTAGTACTTTTGCAGAATATGCTATCTTGTTATTTGATCATTAAAGTTCAGCTAGATTACAATTTTTTTTCACAAAATAAATTGCTAAGTAGACAGTTAAAGGTATCTTCTTACCTGATACCTCGGTAATTTGTGTGTATATTATTTTTCATCTTATTTTTTTACAAGAAAAGTTTGTGACGGGTGTTACAAGATTTGTGACGGGCGTTACGAGTGCAATTGAAACAGAGTGCCAATAATAAAGGTTGAAACACATTTGTCTGACGTGATGTCATGTGATGGGTCAAAACGCAATTTGATTGGTCAAGCCAGGTCAAGCTACATCATATAACAACACACTTATATGAACGCCTCCATCTAAGTGTAAGCAACCGATACTGTTCTGACCCATCACATCACATCACGTCAGACAAATGTGTTTCAACCTTAAATTTTGTTTAATATAAATAAAATTTTTTGGTCCAACAAAAATTTATTTAAATCAAACAAAATTTTAACTTATGAAACTAAATGTTTTGGTTTTTCTTTGGTTAACTGCAATAAATTCCTAAAATTTTAATTTGATTTAAACAAATTTTTGTAAAATAGTTTTTTTTTGATTCAAAGAAATTTTTTTTACTTTTTAGGGCTTTAAGCAAAAATATTGAAAAATTTCATTTGAATTATGAAAATTGAAAACGTAAAGCTTGTTATTTTTCTATTTTAGTGTACATATATATTTGAAAATTATCGATTTTCAAATCGATTACTGCGGAATGGTAATTCGCCACTTAATACCATGTTTAAAATTTTATTTCTTATTATATTTTTGCATACCCGGGAGTTGAATCATGATGCAACCAAACCTGGAACCTCAAATACAATATGAGAGCATAATCCAAGCCCATAGTCGTCGGTGGTGACTTCAACGCCAATGCGACGGAATGGGGGTCTTCGAAAACGGATGCCAGAGGAGCCATCCTAGCCGAGGTCTTGGTGGAGCTGGGCTGCACAGTGTGCAATATCGGCAGTTCACCAACCTATGAGAAGTACGAGTGTGAGTCATTCCTGGATGTCACGGCAGTCTCGTCACAATTGGCGAACAGAGTATTGAACTGGAAGGTGATGGAAGAAGAGACGGCAAGTGATCACAAGTATATTTCTTTTGAGATTTGCCGAATCTCCAACATAGAAAGACCTTCTCCTTCAGGATGGAATTAGAGAAAGATCAAGAAACCCGACCTACAAACTCACCTACAGATGCCAGACTTGCAGCACGTCGTCAAGAGCATCGGTCTCGAGGAGTTCCTCAGGAAGTTGTGCGATGAGGTGATGCCCAGGAGGGGCCCTAATGTGAGGAGAGGAGCCTACTGGTGGACAGAGGAGAGTATGTCTAGTATGCCAGGAAGGCATACCTACGTCTGAGGAAGCTGACTTTCCGACGACGCGGAGAAACACTGCTCTCAACTCAATGCGAAGAGGCTAAACAAGAGCTGAAAATACTCAGAGATATCCTGACCATGAAAATCAGAGAGAGCAAGAAGGAAAACTGGAGGAAACTCATAAACGAAGTGAACGAAGATGTCTGGGGAAAGGCCTACCGGATAGTCACCAAGAAGCTGGGTAGCCCATCTATCCCTGGCTTGACTGAAGACAGACTCAGAGAGATTATTCGGACCCTCTTCCCAGAACATCCTGAAATGATATTCCAGACCAAAACAGTGGACGGAAATGTCCCTTATTTTGACGAAGCAGAATTGAAGGCAGCCGCGAAGAAGATGCCGAACAACAAGGCGCCGGAGCCGGATGGAGTTCCGTCGGCCATCATCAAAGAGCTGGCAGAGACCAGACCAGAGGTGCTGCTGGACTTGTATAATGGGTACCTGAGAGAAGGCAATTACCCAAAAAACTGGAAAAAAGCCAAACTACGACTGCTGAGGAAGGGAAACAAGCCGCTTGAGCTCCCTAACTCGTACAGACCAATCTGCCTACTGGACCACGCTGGTAAACTATTTGAAAGATTGATCCTCAACAGGATAATATGGTTTCCGAAGGGGTAGATCCACCACCGATGCGATCGACAGCGTGGTCCAGAGAATAAAAGCGACAATGGGCAAGAAGAAGAAGAAGCGTTACGCTGTACTAGTGACGTTCGACGTCAAAAACGCTTTTAATTCGGCGAGATGACAGACGATCATGGAAGAACTATAGAAGAGGGAGGTGTCGCTATACCTCCTCAACATCCTGCCAAGCTACTTCCACGACAGGACGCTGGTAGTAGACGAGAAACTCTGGCAACAGGCGCTCCCGGTGTCCAGTGGAGTCCCACAAGGCTCAGTACTTGGTCCTCTGCTATGGAATGTGATGTATGACGGCGTCCTCAGGCTCCCCACGCCACCCGGGGTGAGCATCATCTGCTTCGCGGACGACATCACGGTCGTAGTGGAGGCGAAACAGAAGAAGAGATGGAGCGATTGGTCAACGCTACTATCGCCGACATTGCTTCGTGGATGGCTGCTAGGGGTTTGCAGCTGGTCCCGGAGAAGACGGAGGCGGTCTTGGTCATTGGGAAGAGGTTTTCGCTGGGAGGTCACACCATAACACCGTGCGACCAGGTCAGAGTGCTAGGCGTGGACATCGACCGGTGCCTATCGTTCAAGCCCCACATTACAAGGGTTGCAACCAGAGCAGCGAAGACAGCAGAAGCGTTAAGCAAGATAATGCCTAATTTGAGCGACTCAAGCCAGGAGAGGAGAAGACTGTTGTGCGCCGTGGCGGAATCCATTATGCTGTACGCTGCTCCAATATGGGCCTCGGTCCTTGGAAGGGTAACGTACAGGCGCCTGCTTGAGTCAACCCAGAAGAAGAGCGCCCTGAGGATATGCAGAGCCTATAGAACCGTATCCACAGAGGCGGTTCTTGTCTTGGCGTCCCTTCTGCCAATCCACCTCAAGGCGGAGATGCGAGACGCCAAATACAGATCCGAAAACAAGATCCTCTTTAAAGGCAGGTGTATGGATATCCAAAAGCAGTGGCAGACGTCATGGACGGCCTCGGAAAACGGTCGGTGGACTCACCGCTTAATTCCCGAATTAGAGCCTTGGATAAATATGAAGCACGGTGAGCTCACCTATAAGACCACACAGGCCCTTAGCGGGCATGGATGCTTCAGGAGGCACCTGCATCGCTTCAAGAGGTCCGATACCCCCAACTGTCTCTTCTGTGGAGAGATCGATGATGCAGAACATACCATCTTTTTCTGCAATAAATGGACGGACCGCAGAGTAGCTGCCCAAACCCAGCTGGGGCAGAACCTGACCCCCGCAAACATCGTGAAGCTGATGCTGGCTAGTGAAGAGCTATGGATAGTTATAGAGAAGATGCTGGTTGACATCATCTCCGCCAAGGCCAAACTACAAGACGAGTCACCAACTTGAAGAGCAAAGTCCCGATAGGGCGAACAGCCAGAGGCAAGAGAGTGTACGGAAGAAATGCCAAGCGATTCCCGGCACCTCTAAGGAGTGGAGTTGTAGTCGGTAAAAATCCGACACTACCTACCTAGTCATCAGGTTGGTTTCTTTTGAAGATTTCCCCACTCCCAACGCTCACAAAAAAAGGGGGGGGCAGGGGGGTCTAAAAATCGCCAAAATCACCTCACGTAATTAATGGACGCCCCCTTGTAAATAAAATATTCAAAAAATCTAAAATTCACGACAATATAAATCTTAACTTGTGAGAATTAATGATATTAAAAACTTCAATAAAAATATTTGTTTTATTATTTTAATTAACTTGCATTATTGAATTTTTTAATATTATTGAATGAATTTCATATTAAAATATCGGCTTCAATAATTGTAGGCATTTAGGCAGATGTTGCAGAGGCCACCACAAATTTTAAAAAAACTTTCAAGAAAAGGTCGATCAACGATATTTACGATATCGACGATAAACCGAATAAGCTGTGTAAGCCAAGATTATCCATCTATTGTAACATATAAAAAGCACACACTTGACATAATTTCAGTTAAAGTTTCAAATTTGAAAGATTTTCCTATTTGATTTTCAGTTTTTTTAGTCTTCTCTCGCATTATCACGACGAAAGCAGTTTAATTAAATTTTTTAAAAATAATTTGAGATGGAATCGTAATTCAGCAAGCGAAACTTCTAAGTTCTTGTTCAACCCCCGGTTTATCCTACGAAAAGTTAGGTTGTCATAGTAACATAGCGATGTTCTGATGCGCCTGTGTGTTATGCTACTCATGCACCTTTTTTCATACGATGTCCTTTTTTATGCAACACGCATTGCAGTTTTGAGTGAAAAATAGAATTTGCCTAGGAGCGTGAAGTCAAAAATTGGTGCAGTGAAAAAAGTAAAAAAAAAATTTAACAGTTAAGTACAAATAAAGAAATTTTAATTAAAATTTAAATCGTTGCAGTATCAATTATATAAGATAATTTAAATAAATATTTTAAGTTGTGATTTGAAAATTATTATTAATATTAATATTAATTAAACAGAAAAATAGCATTATGTGATTGTACCAATATCAAATTAACTTTTATCAATAAAACCTAATTTTTCTTTTTAGATTCTTATTTGCTATAACTTTTATGAAGGTGCTTTCAAGATAAAACAATTTTGTATTTTTTATTTATATTTTTTCATTTCTTTCTTTCTTTCTTCTTCTATTATGAGATTTTTTATTGACTATGAAAAATAATGTATGAACCAATAAATAATTATTTACGAAAAAATAAGTCCAACAAGAATTAAATCAATTATAGCGATTGATTAAATTTTTTTTAAATTTCTCGTGCCGTTCGTCGCCGGCAGTAAAAGTAATGTTAATTAAATACAATAATAATTTTATAATAAGTTTAAATGCAAAATAAAAAGTTTTAATTGGAACAAAATTAAAACTGTTCTTTCTACTTTTTCTACTTTTTATTTTCTCTTCTGCATATTTCATTTTTAGTAAATACAATATAATAATACTACTATTTGTAATATGTTTTTAAATTTACATACATTAGGTATAAGCTTTGTTGCTTGAAAGGGTAAAACTAAAAATTCTAAAACTGGAATCGATTTTATAATCTACAAGCACAATAAACACAATTTTAATGTTGATATATAGTTAATCTTACGAATAATTTATAAGACTTCATTTTGACACCCTAACACTGTAATATTGTTAGAGAACGGAAATATTTTACCTTGCGAAAGCAGCCTTCATCGCTTATATGAGGGGTTGAAAATACATCATGAGTTTTATCATTATCACTCAACTTATGTATGTAATAAATCGTTTTCTTTACGGGAAACCCATTTATACGTAAATAATTTTAATAATTTATTATTAAGTATCATATTTCACCAATTACTTACCATAACTCGTTTATTGTTAATTGAACATAATGTTAAATTAGTAGAAATTGAGAAATTAATTGTCAATCGCTGTCAAATTATTTTTGCCGTGGTTCAGATTCCACGTTAAATTATTATAGGTTCATGTTTATGATGAAATTTGATCTGGGGTCGAAATAATATAAGAAAATTAGTCTTAAATCGTCAATTGATGAGTTACAGAGCAGAAATTTATCGAAGTAAAAAGTTTTTGGTTGTAATTTTTTCCAATCCCTCGTCGGATTAATTAAAAATTTTTTTTCGAAGTTCAGCGTAAATTATGTTTCAAATATCTCGATTTACAACTTTCATAGCTTAGAACAACTTCTACGTTCTACACCTAACTGTAATTTAAAAATTTCAAGTTTTTACATAATTCTATGTTTAGTATGCAATTTTTCAACCGTTTAGTGTTTATCGTCGTTTAACAATTTAATCAAAACAGAACAGAGGATGTAAGTTTGGAAAGATGCAAAAAGCAATAGATAAATATTTATGAAACTGGATTATATTTTTAGATCGTATTCTTGTAAGTTAAATAAATTTTGATTATGGTAATAGGTATTTTAAAATTTAATTATGTGTATGAATCTACTTTCGATGAGTCAGGTTTTTAATTTTAAAGAATTATCAGGTTTGGATTCTAAATTTTCCATTTTTAAAGCTGAACTTCAGTAAAAATAAAAAATTTTACGTTAACTTAACGAATTTCTATTATTAGTATTCGAAATTGCAATCAGGCATTTTAAATATTTTCCCAACAATTCAGAAAAGTACAATTTTGAAATTTTTAAAAGATATTGATATCAAACAATTATTGACATATTTGAGGTGAAATTATTTATGAGTTTTTTAGGAAATGATCCCTTTTGTTTACAAAAAATATCCATTTGACTCCCGTTTCCTTGACTTATGCAGTAAAAATTCAGCAAACATTCTAAACTTTTTTATTGAATGATATGAAATTTATTACGACAATATTATCGAAGTTGTAAATATAACCTTATGGAATCTGACGTCACATAACAATTTTATTCTGAAATTCATCTAAAGTAAGATCCAAGTGAGTAACAACAAATAAACGATCATAAAAAGTTGAAAATATTGCTAATAATAACAAAAACATAATACCTCATACAGTAGAAATACTGTATCCAGAATTAATGTAAAAAATTAAAAACAAAATAATTTAATTAATTTCAAAATATTAGTTTTAGTTTCTAAATTAAGCATATCAAGGTACAAAATAAAAGTACAACTTTTAACAAATGCTTATACTTAGTTGAAATGACATTTGCATTTGATTATAACTGCATTACGCCGCAGTTGCTAAAAAGAGCCACAGGCGATTTAATTAACATATTTATTACTAAAATCAGTCAGTTTCGAACAATTTTCAAATTGTATGTTATATTCATAAAATGAAACGCTAATAAGAATTAAAAAAATGTGTAGCTAGCTTCCATGATGAGTATTAGTTTAGGGCTAGCATTATTTCAGAATCTCAGATAAGGTAAAATGGAAACTAAATTATTCAACTCAATTGGGTTGGCATAAACAAATTACTTGACATATATGCATTGACAGAAAATTTTTCTAACGTAGAGCTGATGCAGATTATACTTGTAATTTATTTACATTATTTATTTAAATATATTTTAATTAATTTATTTACTTCCATTTACATTATTCTTATATAACAACTTAAAACAAATTGTAAAAGTAGCCTTCAAAAAAGACAGCTTGAAATTAAAGCAAACTGATGATCGGGATATATTGGCATCAGTCCTTAACGTCTAAATGTATATTAAGGTTATCGGGCGCGGTTACGCGGATACAGGAGGGGGATCAATTTTTGTGTGATTTTACTTATTTTTCAGAAAATTCGTTATTTTTTTTTCAAAATTTTGAATTTGCTCAAAATTAAGTGCTTCAGTCGTTAGTCGGGGAGAGGGATGCAATTCACCCCCCTGTATCCAGGCTTAAAGGTTATACGTAATGGAAATGTGAATCACAAAGCAAATTTTTGAAAACTAGATTTGCTTTTACAAGATCTTTGAAAGATTTCTCCGGATTTCATCCGGGATTGCCTCAAAATTTTCTTAAAATTTTCTCGAATTTTTTTAGATTTCCCTTCACAAGATTTTCCAGCGATTTCCCTCTCGACCCAATGTTTACGTATACCTGATGCTGAGTTTACTAGCATTAGCGGTTTACTAGAATTAGCGGCCTAAATGAGCGTAGGCATATCTCCATGTCCTCTTACCTAAAATCCAGAATCTAGAAGAGTGCACTCTTGGGCTTAGGGATATCTCTCTGCCCCTCCTACCTAAAATCCAGAATGCAGAAGAGTGCACTGAGGGGTGCAGACCCCCCGGATTACACCAATGGTTTTGTGACTTAAATAATATGTTCAGAGCTTTGGAATCGGAAAAAAACTGGTTTCGCTGTTAAGTTAAAAAGTAATTTTACTTTTGCACATCAGGGAGTAAAAGTCTAAACATATTTTTTCACAAAATAATTGGTGCAATCCGGAGGGTCTGGGGGGGGGGGGTATGGAATACCCCTCAGTGCACTCTTCTGCATTCTGGATTTTAGGTAGGAGGGGCAGGGAGATATCCCTAAGCCCACTTAGGCTACCAAATGGAGCACATTTTACTACTTCCGATGCAGCAGTTCTACGTCCTGTCACTCCTTACGCCATCCTGTCTCCAGAACGAATTCGATCGAGACAGCTGCGTCGGAGGTAGTACAATGGGCCAGTGGCGGTGCAAGAGTAGGTAGGGCTATCCCTTATGGTCTCGGGCCCCTAAGCATTGCTTACATTCGCTTATTAATATCACCGTTACTGCTTCACGAGCAAGAACTGTTCAAATTTTAACATTATTTTATTTTAATTATTTAGTAATAATTGATGTTATTGCATGATTAACTTGAGATTAATTTATATTGCATACAAAAAATTAAAATATCGTAAATATTTATTTGCAAATTTTTTAAAAATTTGCTTTGGAAATATAGGTTTGGTAGACGCAAATTTTGGATTTTCTCTTGCTTTATTTCTTAAAAAAAGTGATATTACTGATAGTAAATTGGTTTTGAAGAAAATTGAAATTAAGTGAAATTCTTGAGAAAAACTTTCTTACTAGGCGTATATGACGAGGGATGGACCAATTATAGTAATCATAAATTACATTAAAGATTTTAGACTACTAGCGATTAGGTAGTATTACAAAGGAATACGCAAAACTACCAAAAATTACAAGTGATTAAAAAGATTACAAGAATTATAAAGGTTACTTGTAAATACTAAACTTGCTAGCGATTACAAAATTACTTGTGATTACAAAGATCATTAAAACTCATGAAGAGTTTAATTTCTTGTTCATCAAAATGATGAATTTTGTTCATTGGCGTAAAAATGATAAATTTTCATAATATAAATATAAATAAATTTATAATATAAATACAGAAAAAAAAAAGAAAAAAAAACATAATTTGATTATATTATTGAATTTAACTTGATAATTCAAGTTTTATTGTTTATATTTTCTGAAAAGTTAAGATTTATATATTTATTTATTTATATATACGCATAGATTCACTATCAGGCACCAAAAAGTAAATATGCGTTGTGACCCAAAAAAAATATTGCGTTGAGGCATCCTATATATACGCTGTATATATAAGTATTGTGGCACCCTTACTGCGTATATAGATATATATATAATATAAATATGTATATATAATGAATCATTACTTTCAGTATAATCATTGCAATCACTCGTAATCTTTGTAATCACTAGCAATTACCTGTAATTCACTATATTTTTGTGTATTCATATGTAATATTATGTAATCGGTAGTGATCAGTAATCTTTAACGGAATCTGTTATTTTCTTATACATAGTAATCTTTGTAATCACTAGTAATTTCTGAAATCACTTTTCAGCTTTGTAGTAATTTCTGTAGTCACTAGTAATCTTGTAATCGCCAGCATGTTTTGTAATCCCTACATAGTAATCTTTGCAATATTTGTATTTACCAATTTTAGCATTCACTTGTAATCTCTATAATCCCTTGTAATCTTGTTAATCTCTAGTAATCACGGATAATTCTCTGTATTTTTGAGTATTCCTCTCTAATATTATGTAATCGGTAGTAATCTGTAATATCTAATGTAATCACTAATCACTAATCAGTGTTGTTTCAAGATGTTTACTTCCTCTATAGAATCAAGTAGTACTAAAAAATAAACCCGTAAAATCAAGTTTTTCACTATAAATCTTTTATATACGATACTCGATTTTACAAAAAAATTAAAAATTTAATTATATTGACAAAGAACCATAAAAATTAAATTTTTTCACTTTTTTTCTCGGAAAATGTGATTTAATTTAAAAATTTAATTATTTTTATATTTAAAAAAATGTGAAAATTTGAAAAATTTTCTTTTGGCAAAACGCAATGTCATCGGGAACGAATCCAGGTGCTAAATTTCAGTTCGATTGGATAGCGCAAACTGGGTCAAATTTGACTTTCTAAGTTTTGCCGTATCAAACATAAAAACAGAAAGGTGAAACTAATATAAAGAACTTAAAAATTATAATAGATTGAATGCAGATAATTACACAAAATACTGGTATTACAGTAAATAAAATACAAAGATTATTTATGACCACAAAGATTACAGCTAATTACAAGTGAAAGGTTCGAAAGTCACCAATCACCACCAAATTTGGTATGGTAGTAGGGTTTACGGTAGATATATGAAAATAAGGTTTCTGTCGCGATCTGTCAATCAGGTGTGCCACCACAAGATTTTTAAAAACGATTTTGTCTTGTGATAAGTTATTTTAAAGATCTTGAAACACTTTATCCAGAATAGGTAAAATTAACCTCCTATCGGTCATCTGTCAAATTACAAGCTGTCAAAGTTGAAACTTCAAAAGTGAATAACTCGTGAAGGGATCTCAACCAAATTTTGCATATAGGAAAGACTTGCATATAGAAAAACCTTTCGATAAAAATCAGGAATGCAACATGAAAAAAAAATTAATTTTTTTTGCGAAAACTTGAAAAAAGCCCTTGCCCCTCGATTTTCTTCGGCACTTCTGCGTCTATAGCAATCATACTTTTGAACGTATGTCCGGTAGACTCTAGTGGTGAAAATAAGTTTTGGCAGAGAAATATTTGCCAGGGCTACCACAATAAAAAAAATAAAAAATATGATATGTTTAACCGATTCAGATAAAATTTTGTGCTTTAATTTTGATAGTAGCTTTTTTCATTTCAAAATCATTGGTATTAATTATATGTAAAAGTGGTCAAATCTGTCAGTTATTATTAAGGGGTTTCTCTGGTCTAACGCTCTAAAATTTGAGGTATGTTTAGAATTTTTTTTTTTTGGTTAAAATAATGAATATCGATATTTAAACTTTTTAGATATATTATAACACTCATTGGGCATACATAAACATTTTTTTTTAAATTGAAAATAATTTTTAATTACATGAAAAATAGCGCTAAATAACACCCTCTCAAAAAAATGGACTTGGACGATGTTGTTGATTTTCACTCTTCTATTTATCAGAAAAGTAAAAACAAAAAAAGTATTAATCAGTATGAGTTTAGTTATGGCCGGTACTAGAAAAAAAAAAAAAAAGAAAAATAAAAGAATGACGCGCATTTGAAGTTGAAATTCTAAAAACCGGCTTTTTTCACCAGTTTTTGAATGTAAAAAATACGAAATTTTTGATATAAAATATTGATTCTAGTACCGGCGATAGCCAATGGTGTTATGAATAACATATTAAAATTTCAAATGATTCGGCTGTATAGGTTTTTTTTTCTACAACATTATACAGTAAAACGTAGTTTTCTAATAAATAAGCGTAAAGTTTTAAGTATTCATTGAATAAGTAGTCATGTAATGTGCTAAATAGATTGTAGAACCTAAAATACTCCGAATATCCTTACCAAAATTTAACAGTATATTCTCGAAAGATTATACTTTTAAATTATTAAAAGAAAAATTCATGTAAATGAATATAATAATGATCTCCAGAAAATGTTTAACCGATTTAGATAAAATTTGGTACGCTAATAATTGGAGGTATTACCGCAGTAGTGACGATTTTTTTTTTATGCGTAATCTGCTTTAATCTGTACAATACTGAATTACAAAATAAAAAAAAATCACTAAAATATAATAGTAATTTTTAACATACAGCCCTATGATGGGATGACTTTATAAACATTTTTGCCACTGTATAAGTCTTCCACAGACTTGACAGTGGTGTCGAAAAAGAATTTTTCAACTTTTATTAAATGTAAAAAAAATTGGGAAATATAGAACGACAAAAGAGCAAATTATTACAGATCCACAAAATATTAATAATTAACCAGGATACTTTTAATAATAATCTAAGGTTTATTAGACGTATTTACCAGTAATACCTTTAACATTTTAATTTATGCGATTAGTAAGGTCAAGGAGCGTTACTTCTATATTTACCGTGTTTCAGGTAACTATAAAAAATTCACTTTATTAACAATTCAATTATAGAGTTCTTGCAAAACAATGGCCATTCCAATTGAAATAAATGTTCAACAATAATTAATCGTTCTATTACGTTTTGATTCGTTATCTCCACCGATTTTTCTCCTACTTACTGGAAATTCCGAGACAGAGTTACACATAGCCACTAGTCCGGTCCTGAGCAACTTTAAATCTTAAGCGTTTGCTGCTTTTATTTAAGGTGCTATTAATAGTGTTAAAGAATTTGCGCTGTTCAGAATTGCAGTTACTAGTTTTGGTTTTAAAGTTTACACTACAAGTTCAATATTTACTTATCTGATGATTGCAACCGGTAAGATTTATCAATTTGGCTTTTACCGAATTAAAGTTTTTGTTACACCCAAAGTGAGAATTTTCTATCAAAAATTTCCAAATTTTTTGCTAGATAATTTTTCATTTTCGTTAAAATTTTGAATTTTTGGTGCGAAATTTTTGAATATCTGATGCGGGATTATAGAATAGTATATCATTTGTTTTGATTGGCGTTCAGGTGATGTAATTTTTAATTTGGTAGTTTATTGTTATTACAAAATTGTGGTGGTATAAAAAGCAAAACTGCAAAATTAATTATTTTAAGTTGCCAGATCAATTATTTTAAGTTTTCAATTTGTATGTTTTACTCAGAACATTAATTTTTTATTATGTAAACGTAACTACATCACGTTAAAGTAAACAAATAACTCCTGAATGAATGATGTATATGTACATACGTAAGTTCGTAAGTACGTACGTATACAAGATTGTATAAGTAATCAGCATTTATGCAAGTTGCAACTGTGACTGTGAGTTTACAAATTTGCTAAAAAATGTTTTCAATAATAATTTGTGTACCTACCTATTATCTTATCGCAGAAATCGATTAATTAGTCACACGACATGACTTATTCTGTTGCAATAAAAAACAATTAGTTAAGTTTAATTCACGCGAATTTGCAATGCTTAGGTATGTAAACATGTTATTCAATGCAAACAAAAATTTAAATATTAAATTTTCAAAAATAACTGAATCTTAAATGTAAGTTCATACGAGTACCATAAAATACGTGCAATAATTTTATTTCAACCGAAGATATAAAAAAATGAAAAATAAAAAACTTGTAAAATATATAGTATTTTTAAACCTTCAGTTAAAATTAGGTAGGTAATTAACCTTTTTGTTTATTAAATAAAGTACTTGAATTGCACGATCATAATATTGCAAACAATAAGTGTAGGGTATCAGGTAATTAGGTTGATATTTGATATTAGGCAATTTCGATTGATGAAGATAAAGTTGATTATTGCAAAATACTCTCTAGCTATCGCTCTGTCGGTCGTCTGTATAATACCTACCTACTACTTTCTTTTTCCAGTTTTATTTAATAAAAGGTTATTTATGCATGCAGGAGCAAAATTCTAAATTTTTTTAAAGAAATTTAATTTTATTTAGAAAACCACGAAATGTGCATGTGTAATGGGTATATACTTCAAATCCGGGGCTTTTTTATCTGCTACTTGAAATGTAATGTTTATAAAGTTATTGAAATTTCTAATCTTGAATACTTTTCTTTCGATTCATTACTACTAATAGATAAGACTTTCGAATGTACAAAAAATTTAAAAAAAGTTTTACCAAAAATAAATGTATTGAAAATACATTACATTTTCGAGATCACCGTGTTCAGAAACGTCAAGATTTTCAAAAAATAAAAAAATTTTTTTGTGTCGTTCGGTCTGTCGGTCGTCATTTTGTCTCTCGCTTTATTCCTAAAAACCTTTCAACCAATCACGACCAAGTAGTAGATCTTACGGTAGAAAGGTGAAATAAGGTTTTCGTCGCGATCTGTCAATCAGGAGTGCTACTACAAGAAAATAACAGAAGATTTTTAAAAAAGATTTTATTACAAGTCAAAAATTACAAGCTGTCAAAGTTGAAACTTCAAGAGTGAACCTCTCGTGAAGTACTGAAGGGATCTCAACCAAATTTTGTATGTAGCAAAGACTTGACAGCATATGGAATCCTTCGATAAAAATCAGGACTGCAACATGAAAAAAAATTTAATTTTTTTTGCGAAATTTTGAAAGAAATCCTTGTCCTTTGATTTTCTTCGGCATTTCTGCGCCGATGGCAATCAAACTTCTTGGAAGTATGCTTGGTGGGCTCTAATGGTGAAAATCAGGTTTTGGCAGAGAAATCTTTGTCAGGGCTACCATAATAAAATAAATCAACATATTGAAAATGTTATCGTATTGTGTGCTAATAAAGCTTTTAAAGTATATAAAGTATTGGTGAGAAAACAATTGAGCTAAATATAAAATCAAGAAAATTACATAAAATATTAATTGAAATCTTAATTTATCTATTTTTTGTGATTTGTTAGATAGATCTTAAAAACATGACCGATTCAAAAATTTTAATAATAATTTATTGTTAATCTGACAGTTATCAGTGCTGGAGATTGTAGGTATTGCGGCAGAAGTGACAATAATTTTCTTATAACATCGACATGAATTATTTACAAAACAATCATAAATATAAATAATCAAAACTTATATTTACAAAACTATCCAGAATTATAAAAGATAATTCAATCCCTGGTTTTTTTTGAGGTGGTTCGTATAAGAAAATCATTCAAGTTGTAGTTCAAAATCTAAAATAAAAATTACTTGCACCTAATGGATTTCCATAAAATAATCTTCGGCGATAATGTATGTTCGTTCGCTAATCCTAAAATAATTAAAACGCTTAATCCATTTAACCTTCCCAATTTTTGTTCTTGCCCTGGGATCGCTGGTCCACCCTTGATTTTGTTGTCCATAATAGTTTTGTCCACCATTTTGATTTCTTGCTTTTCATTTTCTTGTTTTTTCGGCTCCCGATTTTCCTTTAGTTCCGGTTCATTTTTATCCCGATTTTCCTTTAGTTCCGGTTCATTTTTATCAACATTTTTCATTATTTTTGTCGTATCATTTCTCCAAATTTTCATTTGACTTATTGATTTTATTTTCAACCAAATTTTCCTCTATAACCAAATTTTCTCTTTCCAAACTCTTGTTTTTTTATTTTTGTTTCTTCATAGTTCCTGATCTTATCCGAATCTTCTTCAATTTCCTCCTGCTCTCCATTTCAAAAATTGTTTTTTAGATTTTTAACTCTATACTTTCTTTATGATTTTTCATCATTTTTAAGTTATTTTTATAATTTTACAAAACCGCTATTTATATCTTCGCGGAATTATTTTGTTTCTGTTTTCATATTATTTTCCATTATTTCCAATTTTTTTCTGTTTTCTGCATCCTAAGCATCATTGTCCCTATTATCTCTAATATCCCCATGGCCTCTGTTAATCGTGGAGTGCTAGCACACCTAGACGAATCTTTTTTTTTTCGAAATTTTTTCGAATTATTGCGAAAATTAAATCTCGGAGTCTAAAGTCGGTTCTTGCAGGTCGTTTTGAAAAAACGCTAACTGACACATGCTACGCGGGTTGGATGCTTATTTTATTTCGCTCTACAATTGGGCCCCAACAAAAGATGCTGTGTTTTACCACATAATTTTAATTTATTCCAAATCAATTCTTCAATAAACTATAAGAATAATACAAATAATTCAAAAAACAAGAATCCAAATAATTAAGCCTAATTAAAATTTTAAATTAACCTTTTAAATAAATTTCCGATCCAAAAATGCAACGATAATAATTATTATTGTAAATGTGCGCTATCAGACCAGGTGATAGACGTGCACACAAATGTACAACTTCTTCGAATTCTTCAAATTTCAACGTTAAATTTTGTCGATTTGTAATATATTAAAAACATCAAGCTAAAAATTAACTATAAAATTAAAAATTAAAAAAATAAAATAACAACTCGGTTTTTATTTAAGTAATTAAGCAATTTATTTAAATATTTACTTAATTGAAGAAAAATTAATTTATAGAAATGAACTTAACAAATATGAATTACAAGTAAATTGTGTGGCATTTAGTGAGTTGTAAAAAATACGATTTTTACTATTTTTTATTTTTTTATTTTTTTTCAAATATTCTCAGTTCTAACCTAAAAAGTGATTACCACTTTTTCATCTTTTTTTAACTGAATTGTAAAAAATAGCATAAATATCTATTCGAGATTTACCTTACCGTTGATGGCGCTCGTGACGCTGCCAAATGTCAACAACATAGTGGCTCTATTACGTACACTTGATGTTGCTTTTAGTTTGATTCTGAATTATTTTATCGTAAAACGGCAGTAAAGTAATAATTTACGTAATTCACAAAATAGAACACCAAAACAGTGCAAACGTTTGCTTTATAAACAAAACTTTCTATACCAATTCCAACTATACGTATTAGATTAACTTAATATTTTTCCGCGTGGTGGCGTTCGCTACATTTTGTTCTCAGTTGCACCCCTCGCAAACAAATTTTTTCGAGGAGTAAATATCTCTGAAAATTAGTGTACAAGAGGCTCAGAATTTTAAAGAATACTAAAGATAGGAATTCTGATTTCTTTTTCAAGGGATATTACCTTTTCATATTTTATTGTATTTTTATTATTATCCAGGGATTTCCAAAGATTACCGGTTATTTTTAAGGAATTTCAACCACGGGTACACAGTGCATCTTTCCGTATTTGAGATATTTACTTCAGAATTTTTTCCATATGAAGAGAAGTAGAATGTTTCTCTAGTGTTGTATAATATATTAATTATTTCCCAGTTATTTCCAACTCCACATTGGATATCACTTATGTACAAGAAGTAGTAGATCTAGTAGATAATGGTTTGGTAAAGTTTTAGGTCTATGGAAAATTTTATTTGTAAATAAATTGAAAACTTATTAATTTTGTCGATATTCTATTGCAAAAATTGATTTTTTAATAAATTCATGATTTGTTTAACTTCTAAAAGCCGAGTAAAGAAAAATTGAAAAAGGAAAGTCAAGATTTGAAATTGTTTTAATGAATTGAATTAAATAGTAATAATTAATGATTTAATAAAGATAATTTTGCGAGGTTGTGCTTGGTTGGAAATAAAAATAAAAATTATTATAAAAAAATATAGAAGGTAAACAGAAGAAAAACAAAACTAAGAAAACCAACAGTTAAATAGTCTAATTACATGGTAAATTGAATGATATTATATTAAAAACTAGGTGACTACTCAAATTTATAATGGTCGTCATTGCAATTTACAAGGTTCGCCAATTAAATATTTAATTTTATAAAACTAAGTTTTCGTAATAAATGTAAAATTTATAGTTTAAAAATGTTAGTTACCTACCTTTCTTATTTTCTATTATTATTAATATAATACCTAGAGATAATAAATATATTTTAACTAATTTTTGAAAATTTAGTATCTATATTTTGTAAAAATGCAAATCTACCTAAGCAATATACTATTAAAATGTCACATTTTCTTTGTTGATTTTCAAATATTAGGTACTTCTGAATAATTTGCTGTCTTTTTCAACATTTTTTTGTGTCAATCAGGAAATATTCCATTAATATCTTGTACCGAAAATGTAGTGCAAACTAATTTCTTAATCACACCTACTGTTTGTTTATATTATCTTATCTCGTGTTATCAGCAAAATGTTATATTTAATTATCATTTGTTCATCAGGCAAGTTGCAATTACTTTATAGTTTTAGTGCGGATGAGGTAGTCAAAAAAATCTTAAATGAATAGCAATCATGGAAGCAGTGGATGCCAAAAATCTCATATCATTACCCACAACACCAGTTTCTGTAGCAGATGACGAACCATTTTTGGTAAAACCTGATCAGTTAAAACCAACACCAAACGTCAGAAAATCATGGTTCAAACAATTTCCTCCGCCGTATGCAATAATAATCATCAGCGTCATTCAGGTATTACCACACATAATTTTTAATTTAATTTATGTATTTTACCTTTCAGATCATTTTCTACTGCTCTGTTAATGATCGAGTATATAAGTTACTTTGTTACGATCCGAACAGACAAAGAGAAATTTGGAGATTTGTGACGTACATGTTTTTACACAGCACACTCGGCCACTTACTGTTAAATGTGGTGGTTCAATGCTGTTTTTCCTATTTATTAGAAAAATATCAAAAAAATTATCGAGTGATCCTGCTATATTTTGGTGGTGGAATTATTGGTGCACTTGGGGCTTCCTCTTTTCGACCCGATTTGGTAGTCGGATCTTCTGCTGGAGTATACGCACTGTTAATTTCGCATATATCTCATATTGTATTGGTGAGTTCCAAAATCAGTTAAGTGACTGTTATGCTTTCTTCTCATTTTGTTTTAGAATTTTAATTCTGCAAAAAACAAGGCAGGAGCCCTTGTAACTGTTTTTACCATTGTAGCGTCGGACGTAATTTACAACGTGGTTCACGTACATTACCACGGAGAACCGATTATATCAGAAGGAGCTCACGTTGGAGGTGCAATCTCTGGCCTGATTTTAGGCTTTTTACTGTACACCAGCAAAGATAAGGTGGCCAAAACGCGGAATAGAATCATATTTTGGGTTGCTTTTATCATTTTTGTATTTTTATTAGTCTGTCTTCTAGTTTTAACATTTCAAATTAAGAGGTGCACGCCTGATAATCAAATACGAATTCGATATATTTACCTCTGTTAGATTGTTATTTTATACTACAAAACTGCCATAAATGTGATAAATATTAACTTAAAATAAATCGATTTCTTCCTAAAGCTTCGTTTGCATTCGAAGAAATATCTAGAACGAATGTATATAGCATCTGCAAATCAAGCTTTAAGACGTGTAAAGCTTAGTTCCCACTGTCCGGAATTTCCAAAATTTTAATATATTTTTGTGGTGCGGAATTACGGACCATGAGAACCAGCCTTAGCACTATACCTTAATAATAGTTAAATTTGCAATTTTTACAATACTGTTCTAGTTTTGGAACAAAATGTTTTAAATACCTTGTACTTATTACTTAATATAATTAAGACTGTTTTTTATTATCTATGGATTTTCTTCTTTCCTTGGCATAAATTGCACCTTTTCATTACAAGATTCAAAAGTCCGCTTCATTAGATTGAATGTCGCTTTTCTAGATCCTTCTGGTTAATGACATAGCACGAATATAATCGAAACAAGTTTATTATCCAATAATTTTGTCAATAATCAATTAAAATATCCTACATGAAAATTCAAAAATTTTTTTTCTCTATTTTTGAAGAGCGATTAAACAAAGAGTTTTTTTTTGTTGCTTTTACATATAGGTACATATATTTTATAAATATATAAATTTTTTAAATAACCTTTGGTAATCTTCTTCTGGTTAGCTGCTTTTAAGTACAGGGCTTATCTTCTTCAAAAATGTCCATCTGTATTTTCCTGCATTTTGAATTTGTTGACTGAATTTTACCTTCAAATGTATGTTGGTTTGTTAACTTTATAGTACTAGTAAACTTAATAAACATTACTATTTACTATTTTTGTTACTACACTGTAAAAAATAAAAAGTTGGTGTAGCCATGATCATTGAAGAGTATAGGTTCGCTAAATTAAATAAAAATATATTTAACTTATTTTATTACGTAGTATTCATACATTTATATTATTAAAAATAAATTTATAATAAATTAACTTTCTCTTAATCAGTAAAAAACATTTAAACTTATCCACTAAATAAATTATCTTAACATAAATTTAGCCTCTATTGGCAAAAACAATAATTAAAGCCTTGGTTTCGATATTATTCTTACTATAGCTGCATCCTCATACTGCCACACCAGCACCCCCCTTTTTCGAATAAGAAATTCGCGGAAACGTATCAGGATGCAGCCTTATTGAGATGCTATTGAAATGGATAATTTTTCTAAATCGGCATGCGAGATTGGTTTATGGTAATTAACAGGCATTTTGGTATTTTATCGTGAAAGACAAATTGGTATGTACTGTATTATAGTTATGGCATGATTAAGGCTGACGTTTTCTATTAGCACTACTTCACTACTTATAGTATTTCTGTAAAATGGCACAGTTTTCAAAATCAATTTCAGATTTATTACATTATAAATTTTTGCGAATAAAAGTACAATGTAACAATTTAAACCTTGATTTTAGTTTGGATAAATCAGTGATTCTCAAACTGGTGCCAATATTCAATTTTAAAACTCCTGCATATTGATTATTAAAGAAATTTCTCAATCTTAAAGAACTATTGCTTTTTAAAATTGTTAATTAGTTTGAGAACCACTGATATATAATTTAATTTATAAACACTTGAGTGGTGTGCATTGCACCCCAACCTCAGTACATTTACACTCTAAACAAGGACCTGATAATTCTGATATTATCCTTCCCACCCGATACATTCTTCCATAAATGTTGCATCCCGCCAATTTCAACAAGCCCACCCCAACTGCGGAATCCATATTATTCGACGAAGGCGTTTCCTTCAGTTTAACATCCACTCTTTGAGTTGACGTCGTTGTTTTCATTATTGTTACCGGAACTACTCCGAAAGTCGTCGTTTCAGGCTTTTCTGAAGAAATTTCCTGAACCAAGGCTGCTGTACCTATGGGTAATTTTTCCGTCGTGGTTTCTCCATAGAACAAGAAATCCCAAACCTTGTTAAAATTAAATGCTTCCGTTGTTGACGGTTCCGTCACCCCTTCACTGACGTTTTTTGAAGTTACCGTAGCTGGCGTGGTAGATTGGTACTGAATATAAAGTTTGTCGTCCAGGACAGAATTCAAACTTGGAACTTTCTTAGTTTTATACGGATCAGACGAGATTCTCTCGCCAATTGTTATAATATCTTGTGGATTTGATGTCACATCCATTCGGTCCAAAAGAGACGGAGCCTCTTGAATATCTAAAATTTAACAACGAAAAATGGAATGATTTTCATTAAATAATTAGGAGGAAAATGTTACCGCAGATAATTTCGGAGCAGCAGGATTGGGAAGTATTGTGCGGCGCTATTTTCCTACATCCTGGATTTGGTAAGGGACACTCCGGTTTTTGGCACATTATATTACCATAAAAGCAGACGCAAATTACGCAATCCTTTGCTGTAATCGTTTCGGTGTGTTGGTATTCCCTGTTGTCAGCTATACAACTCTCTAAAAAAAATTATGTACTTGATCAAATTTCTTGAAAAAAATCCGGAAGTTGTACGTACGTTTGTTTGAATTTGGCGTAATCAATAGATCAGTCAAAGGTGATGGCGTAATAGATGTGATATCAACAATTTTAGTGGTGTGATACATATTGTCGTAATAGTTGTGCAAAATTGGAGGTTCCTTGGGGACAAATCCACCTGAAAAATAATTTTTTATAAATTAAGAATTTCTTTCAAATTTTATTTTACCTTCTGTCTTGCTAGGAGGTGAGAACAAACTGTATGGTGGTGCTTCTGTAACTCTTTCCAATGGTAAAGGATAAATTGAATTTTCAATATCGTCTTTCTTGGCATCCAAAGCATCAGCCGCAACGAATGGAATTATTCTAAAAATAAAAAAATGTACAAAATAGCTCTAAATCCACGTGAGAAGTGTTGTCTTCGTTGATTTAAAGCGCGTACCTTAAGTTTGGCAACGACGGTGGTAAAGTTGGTTCATTGTAATCATAATCTTCATAGTCCTTATTTTTGTTAAGTTTGATGTTAAGTAAGGCTTCAATTTTTGAAGTTTTATTAAATGGATCCGTTTCTTCAACTTTAACCTTTGATTCCAAGTTCACTGTCGTAATATCCTTTTCGGTTGTCGTTATCAAAGTAACCTTCTCAGTAATGCTGTTTGTGGTCGTTAGAGTTGAATCGTCAATTTCGTTTGAATCCGTTAACATTGAATCAACATCATTTTTATTTTCCAAAGTCACATTAGAAGAGTTACTATTTGAACAATCCGTGGTGGTCACCAAAGTTGTAACCATGGTTAAAGGTGCAAAAGTTTTGTTTTCGATAGGTACATCCCTAACTGTGGTCTCCTTCAGTTCGCTTTCCGTGGTAGTACTCACATCTTCACTTGCAGATGGTAAAATTGTAGTTAAATTATTAATTTCTGTGTTTAAAGTGGTCGAGAAAACGTCATTTGCGAATGTAGAAAATAAGGTAGACAGCATGTCCGACAAATACGGCGTTTCTTCGTGCGGATTTTTTACGTTGTTTATTGGCGTTGTGGATACTTCTTCTGTATAATACTTCTGAGTTGTTACGTCATCATTCGAATACTTGGTCGTATTTTTCTCAGTTTCGGAATTGTTCAATTTGTTGTCAAACAAAGAGTCCACGAAACTTAAAAATACATCATCGCCGATTTCTTCTTCGTAATCCGACGATCGGACTTGCTTGGGAGTCGATTGCTCGTTCGTTCCTTCAGAAAATTTTGGAATTTTCGTTGTAAAGTATGGTTTTGAATTTGCGTTTTGTACGAGTTTGTTCGGTTCTGGACCTTTTTTGTAGTTGGTACTCGGTCGCGTACGAACTGCCAGCATCAAATTTGGAATCGTGGTTTGTTTAGGTTTAAACTTGAAATCGGTCACAGAATATTTTGAATGATAGTAATACGGTTCCTTAGTGCTCGGACTGAAAATATGACGGGTAGTTCCAACGCTATCCGATTGTCTGTGATTTAGAGTTGATTCGGCCATCACATAGAAAGTGTTATTGAAGTTGCTGGAAGTTGTTTGCTTCTCAAATTTGTTTGATGGGATCTGTTGGACTTCTTTTCTAAATTTAGCGTAATCTTTGCTGATTGTCGGATAACTTCCGTAGAACGGCTCTGGTTGAATTTCTATTGTGCCATCTGAAAACATTAAGTTTAAGCAATTTGACAAGATTATTTATTTTGTATAAAACACTTACTGCAGTTGTAACTGGAAGCGCAACACTCTCCAGGTTTTATTACAGGCATGCACCCTAAAATTGGGGGTGCACACGAGAGAGGTTCGCAGCGTAACATTCCTCTGAGACAGTAGCAATTATCGCACACCGAATGGCCGATTCCCAAAACCTTGCTTCCATCGTTGTAGTACTCGCCCGACACCATGCAGCCGCCTACAACATTTGCAATTTGCAAGAACTCAAAAAAGAGAAAGCAAGTGCAAAAGATAATGGAAGAAAAAGATGAAGAAGGCAGCGAAGAAATGGAATTTTTGCGTTGTGTTCATTCCTTGTTTTGGAAAAATAGTGAAATTTAAACTAAACCATCATACACACACCTGGTGCTATTAAATCTCTTGGTAATTGTGTTGTGGTAGTACTTGTCAAGTAATTGGAATGACCGGAACAATTATAACGAGTCGGACAACAACTATGATCTTCAAAGACAGGTGCGCATCCTTCTAAATTTAACAAACATTTTGGCTTAATACATGTCTGTCGTCCTTCTATGCAAAAACAATGTTCGCAAAAAGTGGATGAACTCATAGCCGATCCCGTTCCGTAAATTGTACCGTTCTCAACACAATCTGGTAAAATATTAATTTATATTAATTGGAAGTAAAAGAAAACTAATTAATCTTACGAGATGTTGATGATTTTTTATTCGATTCCTCGGGCTCCGATCGTGCATCAATTTTGTTGCGTATTGAAACATCTAAGAAAGTTAGAAGTTAAAATTAAATTCTATTTGGAAGTCGACTTACGTACCTCTGCAGATTAATTCTGGACAGCAGCTTTTACGCCGATGTAGGATGATGCAGCCAGGAGGTGGTGGATCCGGAAGTTCCGTGCATACTCTTAAATAGCAGACAAGAGCTCCTTGTTTGCAGGTACAGTTCAAACATGGTTCGAATGTTACGACTTCGTCTCCTTCTGCATGTTTCTGGTTCTCGAACCAACAATCTTTAACAGAAAATTGTGAAATTATCGTAAAAATTACGGTGACAAATTAGTAGCAGTTTTGTAATTATCTCGAATGGATATGAAATTTTCTAACAATAGAAAATTCTTCCAAGTTTATTCAACCTGGAGGTAATTAAAGGTAGAGAGCAATTATTGTTGTTTAATTATTTTGCAGTCTGTGAAGGTACAAAAATTGTAATAAAAAAAACCAATTAGTCTCTAATGAAGTTTTTGCTTCCGGATTTTGCATCTTTCAATTGGCAGTAGTGTTTTAGGACTACCGCTGGTTGGCAACTGTAATAGTTACCTTTGACGCCCAATTTGGGACAAAAAATTGCCTGATTACCAGAAGTTTATTGCTTATTCGAACAAATTAGCTAGCAGGGATATAAGAATTCCATGAGTTATGGTTGTTGTTGAGAAATCTATTAAAATATTTCTAATTAAGTGTACCTTACCGATGCTGTAATTGCAATAACAGTATCATGTAAATTTAATGGTTGTCTCTACACCGACAACAATAAAATTATAACTGCACATTAGTTAATTATTTGTTACCCGTCATTACCATAAAATGATTTCATCATTTACATAATGCATTATATGAAAATCTCACCAAGTTGAGATTTCGTGATCTGATAGTGACATTGTGGTGGATGTCAATGTCACGATGATTTCTTATTAAGTTAATAGCACTTAAATTGTAATATCCATACAGTCAATCAATTTTTAAATAATAATTGAGGAAGTCACATGCATCAACTTTATTGCACAATAATATTGATGGTTTACAACAAACCCTAGTAGCCCCGGGACATGTTGCAAATAAAGTCTAGTATTTTATCTTGCACTTTGCGAATTTACGAGTGTAGAATTTTTCAAGTTAACCTGAACTATATACCATCGCAACATTGTAGCACAAGGCAATAAGATCAATTAATTTCATTTCAATATTTACTCTTTGGCCGCATCCGTCGCTTTAATCAATTGTAACTATTTTTTTGGTATATGTACATACCTACAATGGATGATAAATAAGCTAAATGCATAAATGTCTTCGAGAACATAAAAGCTCTCGATAGATACTATTTTAATTGCCTTACCTTTAAATTAATGAAAAAGTGGACTTTTAGTGTCTCATAAATTTTGCTCTTGCTTACGTTTGAATAATTTTCTTGAAGTTAACCGACTTTCTGAGGTTGTTTATCAAACAGAAAAATGCAAATAATATGTATGGAGACCTACGTCAAACTTGGTTTGTATAATATTGAGAGCCTGTTCGGATCTTAAGAAGTAATAATTGTAACGTTGAAAAGTTTGCCTTTGCTACGTTTCCACGTTGGCCCCAAAATATTAACACAGATGTTTTGAGATTTCATTCACTTTAACCAACAAAATTGTCAAAACGAGTCAAACTATTGTTTAATTTTTTATTTGTTTCGAAAAACCTGATTTAATAATTTGGTTTTTAGATATCTAATATTGTCAATTAAGATAATTTAATTTTTGCTTCACTTCCGACGAAGAATATAAGTAATCTGAGTTTCAATACCTTAGAGAACTTTGCGTTTATCAATTCATTTATATCTTGATCTTGATGTTTGTGTAACCAATTTTGTATCTTATAGCTTTGTTACGGACTACTGGTCTTGAAAAGCTATTATGCATTCTAAACTTAGTGCAATTATTTGTATTTATTGCGATCATCAATAAGTAACGAAAAAACGAATCGGATTTAACATCTACGGTCGACTTCATAATAGATCAATTCTGCAGAAGTCCAAAACACCCAAAAAGAGCTATTTTTCAAGGGTAAGTGTAAATTTGTCATTGCAGCGGCCCCTTGCAAATATTAGTACCCCTGAAAAAATATTACCAATCCTCGGTTGATTGAACCTGGATTACTCCACTTAAGAGCTCAACCCCTTACAAAATAATTCTATACTCTGCACTCTGGAAAAAGTAATAAACTTTACAAAATTTTACATTGCCAATGTAATCTGTACGTACGTCGATTATGTTTCGTAGTGTCAGACATCAGCTATCAAATTGATTTAGATTAATTATTTTAGAGAAAAAATGAATGACATAAAATGAAAGAAAAAATGAGTTTTAAAATCTGGAAGTAAACATTATTTTTATCAGGGAGAGCTTCAGGGATACAATCCGAGTCATCCTTTGGGATAATTTGCTAAATTATAAAATAATATATACAAGTACAACAGTATTAGGGTAACTAACATGACATTTGAGAAACAAAATAAGAACAATCCAGAAAATTTTAATTTCAAAAAATGAGGTTGCACTAAATTTCATTTGCGATTTTCGCGGTTATTATTAGATTTAGAAAATTTACTTTTACAGATCAATTGAAAACAAATGAAGAACAATTGAGGAAAATAATTTTTTTACTTTTTTAAATTTAGGAACAAAGGGAGCTGACGCGAAATTTAATTTCGCGATTTTCGCGGTTAACATTAGATTTAAAAAATTTAATTTTACAGAACAATTGAAAACAAATGAAGAACAATCTTCATTCAAACAAAAAAGGAGCATATGACATAAATAAGGGGCACTGATAATTTTTTCTGGTAGAAGTACCAGAAAAAATTATCAGTGCCCCCCTTCCAAAAAAGGACTTTTAAACAAAACGAAACTTTTCAATTTTTCAAAACAAAGAAAGGGAGTTTAGGGAAAGTATTGAGTTCCAACCGTGTTAAAAATAAAATGAAAATTTTATTTCAACTACACAAGTGGCCCGCGCCTCTTGCAGGTCTCTGCGCCCCCCATGGGGAGCAAGCCCTCCACTTTGAAAACCACTGGGTTAGATTGTTAGATAATGTTACCAAAATTAATTAAATTTTATAAAGAATGTAAGCTCCCCAAATAATTTTAAATAGGAGAGAAGAGAATTTAAAATAAAGAGATCCTCCTTCAATAGTAGTAAAACAAAAACAGAAAAAATCCAATATAGCAAATAATTACAGTGGCTCATAATAAAATCCGGACACCCCTATGCTAACAATGTAAATTGCAGGTTTTCAAGTCTTTTTTATCATATAAAATACAGCAATACTCATTAAACATTTTTTGTACACTTTTTTATTCCGTTGCACCGTTTTCGAGTTACAGTAATTTAAAAAAGACTCTGTAAAATGCAAAATATATTTTCGTATGTATCTCAGAAACGGTACAACGAAAGAGAAAAATTAAGAAACAACTTTTTTTATAAAAAAATGTCATTCTCTAAATTTTGTCGCACCGTTCCTGAGATACAGTCAAAAAATTTGTTTGTATTTTACACAGTGGCGGTGATATCAATAAGCGAGTGTAAACAATGCTTAGGGGCCCGGGACCATAAAGGGTAGTAAATCCCAAAAAGGAGATTTTTAAATAACATATGCAATTCAAAATTAATACATTATTTTTTTTAGGGACCCGTATTTTATATTTGCTTACGGGCCCTAGCTACTCTTGCAACGCCACTGATTTTACAAAGTCTTTTTTAAATCACTGTAATTTGAAAACGGTGCGACGGAATAAAAAAATATATACAGTAGAATCCGCTTAATGTGATCACTTCGGGCCAAGGTAATTTTAATAATATTAACTGATAACTGATAACTGATAACAATTAGCAAAATTTAGAAAAAGGCGAATTTTAGAAGACTTGGATTAGAACAAGATAGAAGAAAAAAAAAGAAAGAAAAAGTGGCCGGTTTTCAAAAAAAATGATCACAATAACCGACTGATAACATTATCCGAGATCACATTAAGCGGATTCTACTGTACTATAAACCAATACGAAGGCAATGAAATTTTCAACAAATTGTTTGATAAGTTTACTGTCTACAAAATTGTTTATGTTATATAATTTTTTTCTTTCAAATTTTTGTGTGAAATATACCTACATACAGTGATTAACGAAAATATTTGAACTCTCCTATGTTAACAATACAAATTGCACACTTTGAAATGGTTTTTTGACGTAAAAATCGCTTTTACAGCAAAACTTTTTAAACATTTTTTGTTAAAAATTTCATTGTCTTCAATTTTGTATATATACATTTTTCAATTTTGTCGCCCCGTTTTTAACTGACAGCAACTTAAACGAGACTTAAACAAGAGAAACACAAAATATCGTCATTTATATCTCGAAAACGGTGCGATAAAATTGAAAAATGTATATGAACAAAAATTTAGGGAATAACATTTATAAGAAAAAATGTTTCTTAAATTTTCTCGTTTGTTGTGCCGTTTCTGAGATACAAACGAAAATATTTTTTGCATTTTACAGAGTCTTTTCTAAATCACTGTAACTCGAAAACGGTGCGATGGAATTGAAAAATGTACATAGATAATGATAAAAGCAATAAAACTTTCTACAAAAAATGTTTAAATAGTATTGCTGTAAAAGCGAATTTTTTATGTATGACAAAAAATGTCTTCAAAAGTTTAATTTACATTGCTTATATTTATGTATTGCCTATTGAGCTTTTTCACATCAAAATAGTTCAGTAATGCCGTCAAGTTCAGAGAAGAATTAAAATTTATTTTCTCTTTTATATTATTTAGTATGGCCTATATAATAGCGTATTTAATATTATAAAAATAGTATACGGTTGACTTTTGATAACGTACTTTGATAAATGCTGAACGTCTACCCACACGTATATTATGTTCCTTATATTACCTACTAGTACATGATAAGAATTACTCTCATCATAGGTATTTCATCATTCTATTATTATGCACTTAGCAACGTTTGAAACCTCACCGGTAGCGTTTGACCCACAGCGCCATTGCTGAGAAAATAGACAAACTATTATTCTATAAAATTTAATTTTTTTTCTTTTAATACGGCAGATTTCTATCAAATATTTCAAGTTGATTCGCCATAGCAAGAAATATTGTACTATCAATTTGTATTTGCTTACGTTTCTACAAAAATGCATATAATGCTACCAATTTTTTTTTCAAGTTAGATGGAACATTTGTGCTGGATGTCAGCTACTTCTTATACTTCTATTTATTAAAGTAATGTCTATAAAAATTATTAAATGGCTACTTTTGCTGTTCGAAAAATTGTAAATTTAACAGCAACATTTTTAATATTTACGGTGTTCTGATCGTAATAAAAACTAGCTAGGGTCCGGGAGCCAACTTTTAGCTTTTAAATGGTTCCAAAATTGGTTTCTAAAAGTTCGTACTTTTTCTTCCTAAGCAAATACAATGACACCATGTTATTCATTTATTTAGCATAGGCGTGACGGCAACCTTAAATAATTCTCAAAAATAAAATTTCTAGTTTTAAATCTACAGTTTTTCTTTCCAAAAATTACACTTTAATTTCATTTTTTACATAACAAAAAGATTTATAATAATTATGATTATTAGAGCCCGGATTTATAAGCACTTGCAAATCCAAAATAAGCGCTTTAAAAAGCTTCAAAAAACAGAAGAAAAAGTCATATCAAATAAATTGTAAAAAAGTACCAAAATTCAAATATCGAAATGTAATTTTTATTAAATATTAATTATTAAATTATTAAATATTGAAAGACATTCGCTTCATAATTATAAAAAAATTAATTATTTTATATTTTTCAAATTTTTCATTTTGAAAGATTGTTGTTAACTCCTGCTTATAAATAAAAAAATTTTTTTTTAACGATTCCACTAAAGGCAAATATTTGATGGATGATGGAAAGTATGACAAGTTAGCTTTGATATAACTTAATTGTTGTCGAATTAATGTATTCTTAAAAATTTCTTAACATTTTTTTATTGCTGCCGACGACGATTCTGGCAATTCAGAAACAAATCTTTAATAATTTTCAAAATTTATGTTAACAATGTAAATCGTACTTTCTACTTTAGAAGACATTTTTCTAATATAAAAATCGATTTTATACAAAAGTTATGTTTCAGACTTTTTTTGTTGCAAATTTCATTCCCTTTATTTTTGTTTCTATACATTTAATTTTTTTATAGCAAAAACATTTTGATATAAAATCGATAAATTTTCTAATTTCTAAAAAGAAATTATTCCAATTCCCAAAAAAAGCATTGAAAAAATGCTCAAATAAGTACTAACGTGCGTTTAAGCAAAATTTTGAACATTTTTTTAAAGTTAAATGCGTTTGAATTTATTGTGTAAAATAATTTTTAGTTTGAATTTGATTTTGTATTTTGTAAATACTCGGAAAATTTGATTGTTTTTCTATTTAATTGTGCTGTTGTAACTAATTTATTGAAATTTTTGGAAAAAATGTTGTACAATTTTGAATTTGGTGAGTCTTTTCGTGCTAGTAAGTTACGTACATACCAATTGGTGCGAAAAGACGTGATATTCCTCTCTTCGAAGCCTGTCCGTCGTAGTGAACGGACGTATTTGCGAGTTTCTTCTGAAATTTTTGAATTTGCGTCTCAAGTTGAAAACTATTTTTTGAGACAACTTGAAAATAAATTGATATGTTGGATATTTGGAAATTTGGATTTAAGTTTAGATTATTAAAATTGGATCTGTTAATTGGTAATTATAGTAAAATTCGATGACTGCATATTTAAGATATTTTGTTTCTGGTTTCAAAATAATTGGTTTCGGGAAAGTTTAGTTATTAAATTGCAAGCCAAAGTAAAATTTATTTAAAAATTTAATATAATGTAATGATTGAAATTTGAATAATTTCTGTTAGATGATAATTTTGTCTTTATAATAATAAAATTCTCGTCCAAACTTTGATAATATTAAATTAATTATTGAGCTTATTGGACTAAAATCAAACTCAGTTTTTACGAAGTCGACGTTTCGAAGACTTTATGTCTTCATCTTCGAAACGTCGACTTCGTAAAAACTGAGTTTGATTTTAGTCCACTAAGCTCAATAATTAATTTTATATTAATTTTGTCTTTATTTTGTATATACTATTTGGAAAATTTAAAATTGTGTCAAGTGCACAGATTCTTTTTCTTGGCGTTTTCTCACTACAACTTTTATTGTCATCCCAAGAGTGGGACATACTTTTTCAGTAATTTCCTATTAGTAGTGAGGCAAAGAAATTCAATAAAATGACGGAAACAGAAGCGATGGAAACTCAATCATTGTTGGGCATGATAGAAATATGGGTAACAGAAGAAAAGGAAAACAAGCAAGATGAAGAGGAAATAACAAATGAAAATAGAGATAATCCAAATAATTGGGAAGCATTACTAAACAAATATTATAAGACATATACATATTTTTTTCGAGATATGGAGAAAAATGAAAAGTTAAGGAATATTGTGAAATAAAAAATAAGGCCAAAATTAAAAACAAAAATTTGAAAATGGAAAATTTGGTTGTAAAAGAAAATTTTATAAAAAAAGTGTATGCAACCGATGCTTGATAATAATTTTTTAACCAATTTAAAATTTTTTAAAGGATTTCTATGTGCCCATCTTCACATAGGAAAATTCAGATATTTTAAAAGTTCTGGTTTTGCTATCGAACGAAACCGACGCGATACGAGAAGCCAAATGGTGTGATGATAAAATGCGAATCAATTTGTAAGTGAAAGTAATCTAATTAGGTGTCATTAACAAAACAAATAAATGCATGGAAAGCGGTGAGTTTTATCAAAATTTCTATTTTTCTTAACGAGTTCGAGCCCGCACACGATGAGTCTAGACCTGCTCGAATGACCATATCATACGGGTTCAGGGCTTTATAGGTGCAAATATTGCCGCACTGGGCAAATGGTACCGTTATCGGCGGCCGTCAACCCACGCATGTAATTTTGTAAACAGTTTTCTATAGATTCATATTATGGGAATCTGAGAAAAAATGACCACCAGAAGAATCTGACATTTGACGTATTAACTTATAATATTGACAGCTTAAATCAATTAACATTACCAAGTTAATTAACAAATGTTATACAAGATTAATTACATCTAGGTGGTCCTAATTCAAATATTGTCAACCGAAAAGAACACCTGATGCTTTCTCGCATCCACTTGAAAAACTTTCACACTGTCATAAATTTATTCGCTTCATAAATTTTTGCGATAGCGTTTTATTTCCTGCATCTTTCAATAAAAAGTTTGAAGATGAACCGAATTAACATGAAATTTTATTTGCATACCAGACGACCAAAACCAGGTTTATACAATTTTTTATGGCATGCAAAATGCATGCGTCTAGCTGAAATAGCATTAAAATTGCAAAAGTTTTAATTAACTTATTTTTTATTTGTATATTTAAAGAGCTAATTAATTTTTTATTTCAGCTAATTCGACCTCCATTTCATTAATCATTTTAATTTAATTATTATTTTTATGTTACTGATATAAGTAAATCATTAGGAGCCACTAATCAATGGCCGACATGCAGGTTTTGTTAATTCCTTTTTTCTATCGCATAATAATTTTTATTTGGAAATTTTGCACGTGCTGTTATGTCTTCTCAGATATAGTTTTCAACTGGAAGGCAATGACAAAGCTTCACGAAATTATTGAAAGACTTTAACGACGACGACGTGAAGGTTGAAGAAAGCTTCGTTAGAGAGTTCACAGTTCGAAAAGTTCAACAAAAAATAAAAATAACAGCAAAGCTGCAATTTGTTCGGCTTTTTGTTTCCACTCTAGAAAAAATGTTTTCGTTGTTCCATTAACAAATGACCTAACGAGGTGTTCTTTTCATTAGTCATCCATAACTGGATCCATCTCGAGAATCAATAGAAAAACTATTGCTATTGTAGAGTTAAGTTTAAGTAATGGAAACCATTATTGCACTAATGAGACCTCGAATTTTTCGTAATTGTCTGTCGGCGTCTTGAAAACAAACAAGAATGTCATCGACAGTAAACCATGAATTTCGTTGTGAGGTGGTCCGATTCATAAAAGTAATCGTGATAATGGGTTTCCCTTCTGGGGATCATTAGAATGCTAAGTTCTACTTAACTTGACGTATGTCTGCCGTTTGTGAGTGATTTCTCTTATTCTTGGTCCATGTAAATGTAATTTCACGTAAAAGGAGAAAAATTTAAATTCCGTAAAATCAGGCGTTGCGCTAGCTGGACCACCATGAGAACAAAATCCATCTTCTTGTATAAATATTACACGAGGAGAGAGGAAACTGTAATGTTACTTTATGGCGTCTCATTAAACTATAGAAAATACACGCGATCGGACAGTTTCATAACTTATTTTTCTTTTATATAATTTTAATGAGGTGTTGGATCTCTTTCATTCATGATTTAATTTTATTACATCATGCATAAGACGCAGCGGCCAATTTTATTTGGGCGTTCCACTAAATCTGAATTAAGGTCACAAATTTTTTTATAGCAACAAAAGAATGATTCATAAATTGTACACTACATATAGGTGTTCTGGTTTTCAGCAAAACTACCGAGGTTTTTTTTGTTAGAAGTAGAAGTATATCAACCTGGTATCCTGAAGAAGAAGGGCTCCACCAATTCGTCTACTATTTTCTTCAATGGATTACCATTAAATGATATCGAAATGAATCACCTGGCGCAGTTTGAAATTCCAACGGCATGACTACGATTTTAGAAACAATAAATTGGCAATTTATAAGGAAGCAAAAAATTAAACGCTAAAAATAATAGAGAATGAAGATATTACATAACATAATTGCATAGCTTTAAAGAACAACATAATGATAGACTTTAATGATTGTATTTTTTTTTAATTTACAAGAGACTTGTTCATTCACCAAGGTAATGTAGTACGATATGGATTTTAACCAATATACATTTTTAAGACAAAGCAAATCATTAATTACAATTTAACTGCTTGTACTAAAAATTACATTAAAAAAATTGTATGCATGAACATATTAATTTCATGATGTATTATCGACACTAACCAGGTTTGCTTTGAAGCTATTAAAGTTTCGTGCTGCTTAAAACCTGATCTACTTAGTTGTATTAAACCACAGAACGAAAAAAAAGGTTGTAAAAACCATAAGCTGGTAATACATGATGTTTACGTTAAGAACACCTGTTTCACTTTGTAATTATGAAGATTCTCTTTGATATCTGATAAATCAGGCTAATTTAAACAATTACCATTTAGGCCGTTAGAAAAAAAGAGTGCAAAATGAAAAATATAGTGCAAAAACAGTTTCTTATGGTAATAAACAGTTTTTCAGATTTAATTACCCCATTGTTATTTTTTATAAGACAACCTTCTGTATTTATCATAAAATTCACACGAATTTATAATATTATTACTATAAATTATTTAAAATTTTGTTTAAATGTCCTCCAAAGGTTTTTAGGTTAAATCCTTGCATATTTCCAAAAATGATGAACTTCAGACTTGAAGATTGCATTTAAAATTATTATTATTATGTAAAATCGCTAAAAGCTTCCTTGTATATTTTTCAAGGTTGTGGTGATTGTGCAAATTTTTAAATTTCCACTCATCTTAATAATATTGGAGTTTCCTAGGAGTTGCTGAAATAACATCAATTATAGTAAGTATACTACTTAAGGGGTAATTGTAAACGCGGACTGCCTATTGAGTTTTTAGAAATTTTTGAAAAGACTAGTAGCCTCATTGGCACTCATTTAATATTAGTATGAATTATCTAAACACATTGGATCAATTTGTCCAAGAAAAGTTATCATTAATAATATCGAAGCCACCAATTCATATAAAATTTATTGCTCTTAAAATTATTAATGTTTCTTCGATATGTTTTAGAAGCCTTACCTGTTCATTAATGTGTTTATATTAATTTATTTCAAATATCATTAATCACCATACCAAAATATTTGAATTCAGAATGAATTAATAAAAATCAATAAACTAGAGAACTATTAATAATGTTAAACCATAAATCTCTCTGTCTCTTGTATGTGTTTTCTTAAATAAATAGAACTAATTAAAAGAACTACAAAAAATTAGTTAAACTGAACTCTAGAATTTTTAAATTTCTTTAAAAAAAGTGTATGTAGTAATAGTGATTTGATTTGAAAAATGAAATCACAGTACTATATATTGTAATGTTCTTTTATGGGACAGTCCCATGTTTGAGCTTTAGAAATATTTTCTTAGTGTATTTTTATAATTAATTTTTTTTTAAGTATGAAAAGTGTTGAATGCCGCTGTATAATTAAATTTGTAAAATTAATCACTTTATTTTTGGATCTCGAAAGAGTCAGAAATGATTGATAATAGATGCAGTAACAATATATTTAATTTTACCTAATAAAAAAAATAAATTTAAATGTTTTCACCTTAGAAAAGATTGATACTTGACGACGAACTGGTATTACAAAAATTAGCCTAGTCGAGTGACAAATTATATACACTAGCCATTGACCCACTTATGATAAAACTTTGGGGAATTAAAAAAGAAGAAGGTTGACATCCCCAAAAATATGCAACTAGTGCAATGGTGAATCCCGTGGAGTAAAAAAAAAATCAATTCTAATACCAAAAAATTTTAATGAAACGGGATATCGGGTATGCGGACACCAAATAAAACAACAATGTTATATCGTCGACGTTTCGAAGGTTTAATTTATGCCTTCATCCTCAGGCCTCAATAACGTGATAGAAAGTCTGTTTATATGCAATGGACACGCAATAATTTGATGTTTGATGGCTCGAAATACGGTAACAGGCGTTAACTTTGTCTAAATGTAATACTATGTACAGTTTAAAATGAATAAATAAATAAATACACTTGTTAAATAAGAACATTACAGTTAAAACAATTTCCCAATATTAAAACACAAAATTTTGTCACAAAGTCTCTGAGCATATAAATTGCTTTACATCTGATGCAGCTTGCTGGGCTTGTCTCAGATGTGGCCGTAACCCTGGATTTTTGTTAATGAGGGCAAATCATCAACACAGGGGGACCGCAGGCTTTACGTGCCTTCCAAAGCACGAAGACGATCATAAGAAATTTTAGACTTCCTCCGGATTTGAACCGGGTACCTTAGTGTCAGCAGTTATTCAGCTAACATGCTAGGCTAATGACCGTCTCAGGGAGATCAAAATATTTTATTATAAAAATGAAGAAATACGAGTACTTTTCAAGAAAATCGTTAGAATTATTTGTAAATGACTAGAATATTAATTAAATTTATTTAGAATTGAATTTGTTTGAAAATCTTTGAAATATCTTGGAAATCTCTAAAACATCTTAAAAATCATTGGAATTTTTTTAAAAATCACTATAAAATCGTTCAGGTTAGTGGCACGATGAGAGCGTAGACTTCATGAGCGGCCAACTTGAGTTCTAGCCTCACTTCAAAGTGTTTGTCTTGAAAATGATATTGTTACTATTTAATAAGAATAATTGATTGTAATAGTGGAACCTTTCTTGTTGTTGGGTGTAAATATGTTGGAAAGGTATGATATTTCATTGAAAGTACCAGAAAAAACATATAATAATTAAAAACTGATATATTTTGCTATTTATTATGCAAAATCATTTTGAAATTTCATTAAAACGCTTAATTTAAACTAGAATAAAAACGCATTTTTGACCAAACGCATAGGTGTGACGTACTTTTAAGTTTTAAATTGGTAATAATATATAATAGTTTAGTACTTGTTGTCAGATGTTAATTATAACAAATCGTAAGCGAATACAAACAACGCAAAATACCACCAGAAAGACTGTAAATAATTTGCAGTCAGTCGACTTGTATATTTAAATTTCAAATCAGCTGGTGCAGGCCATCTTGGAGTGGGGAGTATTAACGGAACTGCTCCATTCGCTTGCTGTTACCGCCGTAAACGTGATGTGACGTAATCCGAGTTTTGTGTTTTCGCGGCAAATATTCTTATTTAAATTTCTTTTTAAAATCACATTAAAAAATGTGAAAATACCCAATTAAACATGTTTTGAAATCCTTGAAATATTTTGGAAATCATTTGAATTCCTTAAAAATCATTGGCATTTTATAAAAATTGTAGGAATTGCGAGTTCTCTAAACAAAAGTTTTTTGCCCTTTTTTGCATAGGCATTTTCTTGCTAATAAAATGTTAACCAATAAAAAGGACAATTGTGTCAACCGGTTTCGGTTTATAAAATAATCTTAAGGACACAGCGTCAAATTATAGAATTATGTTTTGCTTTTTGTTACAAAATTTTTTTATTGGTTGTCTAATAAATGGAAACCCAAAGGGTAAATATTTCAAAATAATTTTGTACTCGGGACTCGGAATTCCAAAGATTCTCAAAAAATTCTAATAATTTCCAACAAGGGGCAGGTCACGAGGTAGCTGTCCTCTCCGTACTCTTAACTTATCAAAACCAATAAAATTACTAAATTTTGTTAAAATTTAAAAAATATTTCTAAATTCTTAAAAAATATATATATATTTACCCTCCCAAGCCTCATTTACCTCACCCTTCTCTTGGATTTGCCCTTCTGTACAACTGAAGGGAAATTTAAGGAAATCTTAAGAAATAGAATATCTTAAGAATGCTATAGATGAACTTTTTTATTTTTTAAATTTTCTAAGATTTTCCAGAGTTCCTAATTTTCTACATTTCCTTGAATTTTCAAAGATTTTCTTGATATTTGTATTTCTTGGATTTCCTGGGATTTCTTAACATTTTTCAGGTTTTCTGTGGATTTCCTTTCACGTACCCCAGATTAGGGCTGTGCGATATTCAAAAATTGATATCGAATATCGATAATTCAAAAACTATCGATATTTGTCGATAATTATCTGAGTATCGAAGTATCAATATATCGATAATTATCGAAGATATCGATACTATATTAATTATCGAATTATCAAAATAATAAACCCCAACTTTTTTCTCGAATAAAGAAACCGGTCGAACCCAAAATTGATCAATAGGAAGTCCAGAGAACATAAGACAAACCTAAATTAGAAATATCGAATTATCAAAATATCGATAACAATCAAAATATCGATAAATATCGAAATATCGGTAACAATCGGAATATCGAAATCGATATATCGATTAATCGAAATTTCAAAAATAAAATATCGTTTTTCGATTAATTGGTAACTATCGATATTTATCAGTTAATTGATAAAAGGTCCCAACCTTACCCCAGATTTCCCCTCGATTTTAACTAAGTGGAAAACCAACTAGAAATCGTCATATACAAAACTAAAGAAAAATTTGAAAAAATTGTTTTATTTCTTTTGATATTCCTCTTTCTCAAGATTTTCTTGAATTTCTTACAAATTCCTATGATTTTTTCCATTTCTTCGGATTTCCTATTTACTAAAATGTCCTAGAATTTCCTGACATTATCATGAAATTCTTAAAATTTCCTTGAATTTTTTGACATTTTCTAAGATTCTAAAACTCTTTCAGATTTCTCTTCAGTAGTACACCAGAGTATTTTGATGATTTCTCCGTAGTTTGTTGCTGGACAACCGAAGGGAAATCGTGAAATACAAAAGTGAAGAAAAATCTTATGAAATTAGAAAATCTTAAAAACGATCGTGATTTCTTTTGCTTTTTCGATTTTCTCGATTTCTTAAAATAATAGAATTATCTAAATTTTCTCGAATTTCCCATATTCTAAGTTTGCCCGGCAAAGATGTTTGTAAGGGGGAGAATAACTGGGATATCTAACCCCCTCGTCATTACTTATCAAAAACCAACAAAATAATGAAAAAAATTTGAATTTAAAAAATATACCAAAATTCTATTATTTACCCCCTGCTCCTTAGCCTTGTTTACCCTCTCTAAATTTCCACAAAAATTTTCAAGATATTTCTTCCTTGTGGAAACCAGTCAACACTTAACAATTAGCTTCAAGTGACACATGGGGCTGCCCTCCCCCTACTTCTGCAAAATAAATATTGCAAATATTTAAATATAATACTTAAATGCCCCAAATATTTCGGGGGGAGGGTGAGTCTGTAGACACATTAACCTCTTTAAGTGAAATTTTTGAGTGAAATTGATATCAATCGTATGAGCTTCAATGACTGCTATTCTCAACAATTAAAATGTATCTATATATGGGATTTTAATGATTTTCAAATATTTCGGGGCAATTGAGAGCAATTTTAAGACAAATTTTTAAATTTGAAGGATAATCAAGTGGGATTTATACACACTTTTATCTAAGGTTAAATTGTCTCCTTTTAAGTAAACCAAGTTCAAAAATATAAATACTCTGATCCATAAAAAATTGAACCATGCGAGTTTAACATATTATGAACACAGTAACCGGTAGTCAAATAGTTTTTTTATAACATATTAATTCATCTGTTTTAAATATTTTTAATCCTGATGATTATGATAATTATGTCTTCTACTTTACTTTTTCTACTTTACTGTTAAAATTCTGTTGTTTCAACGTTTTGTTTAGTTCAGTTAAATGTTATAAAAAATGATTAAAGTTTCGGACTGGCATCAATTATGAATATCCTAATTCTTCTCTAATTTATCATTACAATCAGTTTTCTAATGATTTTTTGACTTGGTTTTTCATTAGTATCTGAAGGAATTGTGAAATACATTTTCAAAAAAATATAATCTCTTTGGATTCTTGTTAACAAGCCAATAATATAAGCATTAATCATCCGATTTAAGTTTTTTCTTAGATCATAAGATTTGAAAACACGCAAGTTTCACGACTGAGCCCTGTGGAACTACACCGCCAATCTTTGCTTTTTTAATTTTATGTCTTCGATAAAGCAATGTTTACTTTTTATATTTTTTAAACATACAATTAAATTTTCAGACCTGAGCGTGTAACCTATCATCGAAGATTTATTTAAAATTTTTTAATTAAGCCAATAAAATATAACGCAGTTTTTTAATTAAAAGTTATATCATAATTATGTTAAATTGGATTGAGTCGACGATTTATAATAATTTATTAGATACAATCAAAAATTTCAAGGTGCGTCCCAACTTATGTTGTTATTGTCTGCGATGATTTGTTTTTCGAAAAATGGTAAATTTGGTGTCGGCGAAAAGTGTAGCTAACTAACTGTTAGGAATCAAACAATGAATGTTTAAATTTGCTTTTAATGTATTAATCAACGCGAATGAAATTTAAATTTTCTTTTGCTTTGTTTGAAAAATGTACCGTTTTTTCTTGTTGTTTAAATATTTAACGATTTTAATGTATGATTAAGGACCGGAACATAAATATTTCACGCCAAATTTTACGGAGATTTGCCTTTTCAAATAACAGTAACGAGCAAATTTGAAGTTTAATTTCCTTTTGATACGCCGACAAAGCGTGAGTTATTAATTTCTTCGATCTTCATTAGCTGGAGTGCAGCAGTAGTATTTAGGAAGAAAAGTCTATTATTGAAAATGTGTCTTTTAAAAGGTAGAACGTGTAATAGTTCATATTGTGTATACCGTTTGCTTTTATAGCTTGTTTAATCGATCCTCGTACATTCACGATATTATAGGCAAATTATACAACAGTAACTTGAGTATATTCAATGAAGTCGATTCTTATTCTTTTTATGACCGCTGTTATGTAATGAAAAAAGCTTTAATATTCATTTTATAGATGTTCCGGAAATTGGAACATAACGGTTTGCAAAATTTTGCAACATGATTGATTAAACATTCTTAACATCTGCCAATATATGCTTCACTTAATTTGACTTCTCGTATTACAATTTTTCACTGCATTCATAGGTATATTTTTTGCATCAAATCTAATGGCACAGATTTTATTCGTACTTAATATGACAATTTTCAATAAATTTGTGTGTTCAAGATAAACAAAAAATTAAACAAATCCCCAGATCCCCGGTCTCAATATCATGATTGATATTGATCGATTACAATTTATTGAAAAGCGCCAGAACTTAAAAGAAAAATTTAAGAATTTAAACTAAAAATTGAGGAAGTTGAGAAAAATTTAGAAATCAATTGTCTATGTGCTACCAAATACCAGATAATAATCTCATTCTTGCAATTTCAGTAATAATAATCGTATAAAGTAAATTTTGCAAACCGGATTACTTTTTCAGAGTGCGGAGTGCAGGCCCATTTTTTTATGAGTTAAGTTTTGAGGTCGGACACCCGACATTGAGGTGTGGAAATCAAGAAGCCGAGTGAAACTGGGGACTTCAATTTTCAATTAGTTATTTATAATTGTGTCTCTGCATTCCACAAAATGGAAGAAGTGGAAATTCGTGAAAAACTTCAAAAATCATTGAAAAAAAATTTAGCGCTTCGGTTAAAACAAGAGATAGATGGGACACAAAGCTTTGAGATATTTATTCTGAAAGAAAATTGACTACTAAATAGAAAGTGATTGCAGATGCCAACGACAGAGTACTTGCATCAGTGGCGTAACAAGCAGGTGAGGGACCCGTGTGCGAAGTTGTTAACGGAGACCCTGCTTTTATAAGAGAGAAAAATAAAAGAAAATAATAAATAACTTATATAAACATAATATTGGAATTGTGACAATTTCCATACAATTTCAGTGATTTCCAAAGAATTCCTTCCAAACAAGAGCGGATATAGAGACTCCCCCCCCTATTTAATTATATTTGAAAATTATATCTTAATTCTTATCAAAAATATGTGTATAGATGAGTTCTTTATTTTTCAATTTTCTGAAATTTCCTTGATTTTTCTAAGATTGTCTAGATTTCCTAAAATATCATAGAATTTTCTGTGATTCCTCACTTCACGAGATTTCCTAAGATCCTGAAATTTTTTGGATTTTGGATATTTTTCTAATATTGTCTAGAATTTTCTATTTCCTGAGATTTTCTTGAATTTCCTAAAAAATTTTGAGATTTTTAAAAAAATTTCCGGATTTCTTAAAATTTCCCGCTTGTTTTTTACTAATAAGTGAAAAAATTATGAAGAAATTGTCATATAGGAAAATCAGCTGAAATTTGAAGAAATCTAGATTATTATAGACTTTTTTTTTTGCATTTTCCATTTCCTGAGATTTCAATGGCTTTAAAATTTTCTGGATTTTTCGAGATATCTTAAGATACCTTAGAATTTTTCAATTCCTAGTGTTTTCTGCATTTCTCTCGATTTCTTATTTACTTAAATTTTCTCGATTTTCCTGAGATTTTCTTGAAATTCCTATGGATAGGAAAAGAATTTAATTAAATTTTTTAATTTTAAAATAAATTTATTTTTAAATTTTTTAATTTAATTTTTTTCCTTACCTAATTAAATTTTTAATTTTTTTAAAATTAAGTTATTATTTTAATATTAATTTTTAACTTTTATAAATTAAAATTTAATTAAATATTTTAATTTTAAAAAATTAAAAAAATTACTGATTTTTTTATTTTAATTTTTAAATTAAGAATATTTATTCCTTTTTATTTTCTGATTTATCGAATTAGGGGGCGTCCATTAATTATGTGAGGCGTTTAGGGGAGGGAGGGGGTCAAGCCGAATCTCACCCAATCTCACGTGGGGGTGAGGGGGGTCTGGCAAATATCACGTAATTTTTTTGTCTTAACTAGCTCTTAATAAAAATAATTAAGCAAATTATATTTTTTTAAATAAATCCAACGCAATCAAGCACAAATTAACAAATTTACACTATAAATAAGCATTTTTAAAAATCTCACGTGAGATTAGGAGGGGGAGGAGGGGGTCGATCCAAATCTCACGACATCTCACCAAGGGGGGAGGGGGGGTCTAAAACTAGCTAAAATCACCTCACGTAATTAATGGACGCCCCCTTACTAGATTATTTCATTATATTTTTAATGGTTTTAAATTTATTTTAAAAGATTGAAAGAGTCACACTACAACTGGGGGCCCTTTTAGCCGGGTGCCAATGTGCGTGGCACCCACCGCACCCCGGTAGTTCCGCCCCTGACTTGCAACAATGAAGAAAGATTTGGAACAAATTGTTAAGGAATTGGAAGCTAAATTAAACAAAATTGAATTGATGAAAAAAAGTGAAAGTACATAAAGGGTATTGAAACAAGACACTGATAACAAAAGCTTACAGCTTTAAAAAAGTGAACAACTTGAAATAACTCGGCAGATAAATATCTAGTATCTGCGCCAAAAGCAAAAACAAATAAGAAAAAAATAAAATCAGAGCAGATACAACGCATTCAACAGTACTGATGCTAGGTTTGGGTCCTGGATAAAGAAAAATACTATTTCAGGGATCCAGTGGCGAATTTAGAGTGGGGCAAAGAGGCAAGTGCCCCTCCCAAGTATGATTGTATCCCTGAATTTTTTTTATTTTATCTTGTTTTTTTAACTTTAAATAGCTTACATTTTTCTTCTTCGTATTTTAGTTTTTTGGATTTTGATTGTAAAGATTCTTCGAGTTTTCCGATACTTGCCAGGCGGTTTATTACTGACGCGCATGAACGGATTAACGAGATTCTAAATTTATTCTGTCCCCCTCCCCAAAGCGTTATCTAAATACGCCACTGCATAGAGCTGTGGGTGGGGTTTTTAAAACAAAAATGTATTTAAGAGCTTTTAGATGCAATATTTTATCCAGAAAATCTAGTCAAAATCGGATATAACTATATAACTCTAAGCTCCAAACTGTAGCCATGATGTTTTGAGGGAGCACAAAATCTGTAATTTTGTTTGACAATTTATTTAAAAAAAATAGGGGACCACTTATAAATCTTTGGAGAGGGGGCAGGGATCAATTTAACTCAGTTAAAAACCGTTATTTAGTATTTTCTAGGAATTT
This sequence comes from Cantharis flavilabris, assembly GCA_949152465.1. NCBI lineage: Eukaryota > Metazoa > Arthropoda > Insecta > Coleoptera > Cantharidae > Cantharis > Cantharis flavilabris. Next base: position 14,839,498 of record OX424440.1, on the reverse strand, counting down.
TTCAAGTGCTACAAACAAAGAAAAATTTCTAGTAGGTGGATTTCAAAAACAGTTCAGTTTTGAAGGAATTTTACTGTGTTTCCTTACGTACTGCATCTCTGATTTGTTTATTTAAATTTGTAAAAAAAGAAGTCAGGCCTGCAAGAACCAGTTCTGTAAGGAACTTCCAAACACCTTTCAGGGTTCTGATACCTGAAAGGCAGTAGCGTATTTACCCAAGGGCCAAGAGCGCTATGGTCCGGGGCGGAAGGCTCTCGCCCTCAGCTTGGGGCTCATTTTAGAAACGTTACCCACACTGAGAGAACAAATAAAAATTAGGTTCTAGGACACTTCGCTCCGGGATATTTCGCACCCGGACATTTCGCACCCGGTCATTTCGCACCCAGAACATTTCGCTACCGGGGACATTTTGCACCCGGACATTTCGCAAATAATTTGAATTATTGTTATTATTTAAAATTTTTTCAATTTTTCAATTTAGCCACTTCTTGCTAGTAGCACCTATTCGAGTTCTTGGTTAACATTCATTAAAAAATAATGAATAATGTTCAAAAAGGGGTATCAACAACAGGGGTCAGGTTGAGACCAGAGAACTAACAGCTTCTTTGGCTGCAATTTTTTTTATGAAAAAAAGAGATATAAAAGCAGAATTGACATTTGCCGCCATTTGCATCAATTATAGCATCTTCTGAAAAATAATTATTTTAATTGTTATTAATTTTTTATTAGTTTTATTTAATTACACCTACTATTGAAATAAAATTTGCTATTTTGCTAAACCAAATGGTACTCAATACGGACCTGACTTGTAATATTTGTAATATTAAAATTAATAAATTAAATTATCGTAAAACCGATAGGCGAGTTATCTTTATGTTTAACGTTTCCGTTTGGTATAAAAGTATATATTTACGTACCTACTGTAATTTTCCGGAAAATCCATTTAAAGATAAAAATATTGTTGTTACGAAGAGCATTTAAGTTAGCACTTTTGAATTTCCATACACATAATAATGATGTTAGCCTCTATAAAATAAAAAAATATCCTTAAAAATCCGGACACTACACTCATCCAGCATTGAGCTGAAACGTAGCGTGCACATAAATGTGATTTATGTAACTTAGTTTAAGCGAGAATCAACAACGGTTCTGCATGATATATCGGAGGAACATGAAAGTCACGTCCTTATAATTTCCTACAATCAACTCGGCTGAGATTTTAGCAACTGGAAAGTTGGCAGAATAAAGATGAGAAATACTGAAAATCGCGAAAACAAAGAAGCTGTTTTTCTAATAAAGTGCTAACATTTTTTAACCCAATTTTAGGATTTATTGTGGCAGATTCTATAAATTTCATTGTCAAAAAAGCGTTTTCTCTTGCAATTATTATTTTTCTTCATAAAGAAACGGTTATGCTTAAAAATAGAAGAAAGACAATTTTTTCTATGCAGCAGACTCTCTGAAAATTACTTATTCTAAAAAACTTGAATCTAATCCACTTTCTAAATTTTGTAAACAATTTGAAAGGATACGACGCCTTTATAAAGGTGATTCAAAATTTTAGTTAAAAGGAGTATCCATTATTAACGTTGTTATCGCATTATTGATATAGTTTGCAGAAGGCAGCATTGTGAAAGTTCTATTCACGGTCAGAAACGTGCAGATGAAGACTCAGATGAAATGTGATATCGGTGAACTCTTCGAAGATGTTTGTTATTGATAATTAAACATAAATTGTTAAGGATGAAAGTAATGATGGAGAAATGTACTAAACCAGCTTTGGAGAGTTTCTTCTAAAAATACCAATACGACCTTCGTATATCGATGAACCGAATATTATACGTTGTCTAGGATATTAACATAAAACCGAAAAGATATCTTCACCTAGCAGGTGAATTATGCTGTAAAACCACAATTTTCATACGTACTTTTAGTTTCGTTATGACCTTGGCTCGTCCAATTGGCCAGATTTATGTAAATTTAATATAAAAGCAATACTTTTGACCTCAAAGTGTTGTTGTGCGGATTCTAAGTTTTAACCCAGAATTTCCACCCTATAACTCAACCAGTGATTACACCAACCCACATAAAACATACCATTATGAAGAATCGTGAAAACTTTTTTGTAGGCAATGGCTATTTTTTCCTAAAGGTGAGAAAAACTTCTTATGGTTGGGATAAACGAACGTAAGGGAAATGTACGTTTTTAGATGTGTATGAGAGAGACAAAGTCTGTTTTGCAGTACTTTACTGCAGTCAGTGGTGTTAAATTATGTAAAATGTGAATAATGCACATGTAGTTACAAACGAAGCTATAAAGTACAAATTACATCTTGACTGTCGTGTTGGTTTGCAACGAAGCCAGCTTCGGGCTCCCGCTATAACAGGGGCTTCAACAAACCAATGGATCTAGAAATCGTACATATTTGTACATACAGTAGAATCCGCTTAATGTGATCACTTCGGGCCAAGGACATTTTAATAATATTAACTGATAACTGATAATTGATAACAATTAGCGAAATTTAGAAAAAGGTGAATTTTAAAAGACTTGGATTAGAACAAACTAGAAGAAAAAAAAGAAAGAAAAAGTGGCCGGTTTCCAAAATAAATGATCACAATAACCGACTGATAACATTATCCGAGATCACATTAAGCGGATTCTACTGTATTTGTTTTTGATGAATTGTTAATAATTTATATTTATAATGTCAAACTATTTATTATTAGTTCTAAAATGTATGGATTCTACAATCCGATTCAATTCTATAAATTATCTGGGATTTTTCTTGATGCACTCGAAAAAGTTTTTTTCCTTCTACTTTTCTTTTTATCCCAATAAATATGACGAATTGTGAAATCTCTTTGAAGTTGTGATGATGGCTTATTAACTAATATTAACCATAAATGATAAGAGCATTAGAATTCATCTAGCTTTTACTTAAAAGGTCAAAAAATGCTTTAGAAATTGTTAAAAGTTATATTTATCAAATTGGCCATGTAAGTTTTCAAGGTAATTATTTTTTAAAATAGAAATGAAATTGATTTTTTTATTACGTGGCCAGCCCGAGAAATAATAATTTTAACAATTTCAAAAGCATTTTTTGACTTTTTAAGTAAAAGCTAGACACAATTTAATGCTCTTATCATTCGTAGTTTATATTTCTGCATAATGTTTGTGTCTTGGATTTTTTCTCTAAAATAATTAGAGAAGCAGGAATATGCATAAATAAGTTTTTATGTACATGTTAATTTTCTATGTTCGGCTAACTCATTCAGCACCCTGTATACTGGTGTTTATAATATCTTAGAAAAAGACAAATACTCTTATTATTTGCCTTGTTTCTCTTTTACTTTCACAACTTTGCTGCAATAATAAATTTTTAGCGCCCGGAATCATAGAAATCGTGATAGAAGTAGCTCATTATTCACTATAGCGAGTATAAATTGCGGTGTATTAGAGTGAAAATTTAAAATAATAAATTATTTTCAATCTTCGAATCTCTATACTGCACTGTCGATGAGACTGGTGATTAATTTTCTTCCTTATACCCCGTATCTCTTAAACAAAACCCCCTAGAAAAAAAAAAAATGTTCAAAACCGAATAGAAAATTTAATTTAACGGGCTTTAACTTTGGTCAAATAAAATTTTTTGAGAAACCAACGGTTTTCACAGAAATTCTGAAAATAATGAACAAAGTGTAGGTAAAAAAAATAAATTTACAAAATAAATAAATTATTATATTTATTGATTATTCTAATGATGTTCGAGCTGTTGATTACTTTCTTCTATTTGTTACTTGTTTATAAACCAAACAAAAAATCGTTTGCATTCATTTGATAAAATGAATAAACTATGATAAAATAATGCAGAATGAAATTTTCAAAAAAATTCAGACATTTGGTAGCGTCATGACTCATGAGCGCCATCAACGGTAAGGTAAATCGCGAAAAAAAAGAGTATTTTCTTTTGAACACAGTTACTATAATATTCTATGTGGCATTCCATGTCCCCAAACCTCCCTGTTTCAAATATCGAAGATTTACGGGAATGTTTTGCCAATGATTTTATTTAATAAGAATATTAGGTAAATAACTATTTTCATCGCAAATGAGCGAAACATAGACAACACACAGTAGTTTTATTAACCAAAAGTCTAAATGATCGAATAATTTAATTAAAAATGAGACGGTCATTAGCCTGGTATGTTAACTGAATAACTGATGATACTAAGGTAAGGTACCCGGTTCGAATCCGGAAAGAGTCTAAAATTTCTTATGATCGTCTCCGTGCTTCGGAGGACACGTTAAGCCGGGGGTCCCCCGCTGATTTGCCCTCATCAACAAAAATCCAGGGTTACGAGCACATCTGAGACGAGCCCAGCAAGCTGTTTCAGATGTAAAGCAATGAATATGTTCACAGATTCGGGACTTTGTCTCTGTCTTCGATAGAAGAAGGCCCGAAGTAGGCAAACGGGATTTATCCTAGCCTAAAAGTGGAAGAAGAAGAAGATAAATTAAATAGAAACTTTTTACTTTTTCAGAATATCTTTCTATACAGTGGCGTATTTAGAGGGAGGCAAAGGGGCAATTGCCCCCCCCCCCCCAAGGATGTCTCGGATTGTACCCCCAAACCCCCCATGATAAAAACAATTGTTTTTATCCTGGCTCTGAACGTCATCCCCGAGGGTTTTCCAGACACAATTGAAAAAGACCAACCAACAGTCTTTACTGGGGGTTTTTCGGGTCGCTGGATTCAAATATGGCACCGACGAACACCCCACGGACACCTGGTGCGCCCTACCCTGGCTCTGAACGTCATCCCCGAGGGGTTTCCAGACACAATTTTTTTTTCAATTATGTCTGGAACACCGTCGGGGATGACGTTCAGGGCCAGGTTAGGGAGCACCAGGTGTTCGCGTGGTCGTTTTCAACATAAAATTCGGATTCAGCAAAAATTCTCGAAGATGACGTCCGCGTCCAGGTTGGGACCCACCAGGTGTCCGTGGGGTGTTCGCCGATGGTATATTCGAATTCAGCGACCCAAAAGAAACCCGGGTGAACATAAAGTTCGGGATAGTCCCCGGAGATGACGTTCGTCGGCGTTTATGTGCTCCAGGTATTCGGGGGGTCAATTTGAACATCATAATCGTAATCAGCCACCTCGAAAATCTCCGGGTACCCGACTTGAGCCAATTCTGACTCAATAGATGCATTTTTGGCTGCAGCAATGCAACTTCCGGTTTGTAATAGGTACAAAATAGGTACGAATGATATAAATAATTTTTGCAAGCGAATGCAAAAAACCGCATTCCGATACGTCCTATCCTAAAAGATTTCCTATTTTTGACCTTTTTAGTGCTTCATTGCCTCGACTACAGCCCAAATTTGTAATGTGTAAAGTGCATTTTTATATTTCATTTATATAGACTCAAAAACAATTAGTGTTTGAATTCAAACTGGTCCTTCGACGAAGCAACACCCCTGGTGACGTGCAGAAGGTATCCCTTCCCACCAGGTGCAAATTCAAAAATACACATAGACGTCCGACGCTGGCGTCTACAACAATGTTTACCATGAAGTTTTAAAATTTAAATAACTTTAAGTTCTTTTTATTTATTTACTAGCTAGAAAGCCTGTAGCGGATGGGCAGCTAGACGGTGGATCTCTTTTTTGGCGGTATAATATTTAAACATTTTATTTCTTTTTCTGTTACTGGGTGATTTCCGTTTTTCTATATTTTCAAAGTAAGGCAAAAAGTTGCTGCTAAACTTGATGTGCTGTAGGGCAATTAAAAATTTTTTTATAATATAAAAATAAATAAGTTTTTCAACTTCTAATTTTCTTTAGCCGAACTTTCAATTTTTCTGTCTTCTGTAGGTGTTCTAGTAGAGTGGGGGGAGCAGTAAGGCACTTAAATAAATGTTTTTCCAAGCTTTAATATTCTTTAGCCAAAGGTTTAAAGTTTCCTCATGTTTGCTTAAAAATTCAAATTTCCCGGTTTTTCCTGGTGAAATTTGTAAAATTATAAATCCCCTATCTTCTCCAAGTATTCTAAAAGAGTGCAAATCCTGCGATATGTACTGGAGGGTGTTCCACACCCCCCAGACCCCCCGGTTTACAAATTTGACTATATATTTTTATACTTATTTTTATAATTAACTTTCAAAGTAACACAGAAATTAGGTAATTAAATAAATATGTTTTCCAAGTTTTAATTTTTTTTAGCCGAAGGTTAACTATCTCTCATTTTGGCTTAAAATTTCCCGGTTTGGATTAATATTGGACAAATATTTTTAGTCCTAATCTTGGTTTAATATACTTTTTTGGTCGATAAAAATACTCAACCAACCAGAGTGTTTTTTTTTCACCAAAAAAGCGTGCTGGAATTTTTTATATTAGGATTAGTTACAACTGACGCGTATGAATGGATTAACGAGATTCTAAAATATTTAATCTGCCCCCCCTCAAAAAGCATTTTCAAAATTTTCTATGGTGTTATTCCCGAGTAACCCACTAATTGTATGAAATACTATTTCGGAAATACAGGTTAATAATTGCAATTTTTAAATAAACACAATAAAAATAACAAGTTTTTATGAATATAAATTTTAATTCTAAATTATGAGTATTAAATTTACATTATTACGTATTTTTGACTCTTTGACCCCATATTTCTAGTCGTCGGTCGCCCTCCAGTAGAACAAACGATGAGCCACTGCTACTCACAGCACTGAATATTTTTTCAATATTTTCAAATACCGAATGTGTTGCTTTGCAGATTCGATTACGCGGTCTACATTTGATATAAAAATCGTCAATGCAATCGGAATTTTCACAAGATAAGTTTTGTATTTAAAATTTATGTAATACACATATTGTTTGATTTTATGATTATTATTATTATAAATAGCGTGGTTTCAGGATATTTTCGCTGAAACATTAAAATAGTAAGTTGCATTCTTCAATCCTCTCAAAGCTCAAGTTTCCTTACCAAAATGTTTTCTGAACAGCAAAATTGGTCGAACTTGACTCTTTCGAGATTCAATTTAATCGAAAGTATTTGATCAACCGTAACAGAATTGTAAAACTGCCAATTATTATTTATAAATTAAATTCACAATATTGTTAACTATGAAGCCCATTCTGAATAGCACTGATTATATTGTTAGAGCCAATGTCATAATAATCATTTTAAAGCCACTTTAAGATATCATAGAACTTCTATGGATTAATTAAGTTCAAAGAAACCAATGAAAATCATCAATTTTATTTTTAAATTTTATAATAAAATATAAAAAAAAAATATAAAAGTCGTAGTTATTCAGTGATCACAACGTTATTTTAAACTGATTATTAACCTCAGCTCATTGTTCACATTGCCATGCAAAAGGAATGTGTAGTATTAATTAGTCCTTGCGATTGATGGGATTCATTCATCAAGAATTGTTTGCACCTTAACCGACATCAGATTGGAGTTTTGCATATTATAGACAATAATAAAACTCACCAGGAAGAGCATCATCAATATTGAGCCAATGAATCAATTTTTATATTAGAATATAGAAGCATTAATCTCTGAAGACGGATTTCGAAAATTCATGATTGAACTATTTTATAATTTCCGGAAGTTTTCTGTTTCTAGGTTTGCATCAAGAGGGTATGCTCCAACTGGAATTCCACAGCTTCGTGAGACACCAATTTGTAGAAGGTCAAGTACCATCCTAATTTTATTGCATACCGACAGAACTACCAGATTATTAATTAATCAATTTTTTCTTTTTCAGGAAGCCGACAATAGGTTTCAAAATTTCACCGTAATTCCATTCCGATACTTACAGTCGTAAGTATTAATAGAAGGTAAAAGGTAAGCGTGGTTCTAGACGAAAAATTGGTAGAAAAATTACTTTTTGGAAAAATTTTAAGATTTCAAGCAGCAATAACGCACAATCTATGTTCAATCGCAACTTATTACCGGGTGAACCGGTTGAAACTTCCAACGCTTCCTACCATCATAGCTTATAGAAAATTGATAATAATTTATGTATCTACATGCCTACTTGAAAATCTCCAATGCTGGTATACACTGTCAATCTGCAGTAAATAACACTTTCACGATAAAATGAAAATTGTTTAACCCCGTTTCGATAATAATAACCAAAAACCCTCTTCCGACTTTTATAAAACAATTTTTGCGATTTCCTTTCGATGAGACAAATTCTTGAAGAAATAGGTATAACTGGATTTACACATTTCCTCATTGACTCTTTGCAAATATTCTCACTAACATCTTCAGATTCACGTGTTATGTTTTTTGAAATGATATTTTTCACCAAATAATAAATTTTAAATACAGGATAGATCGAAATATAGCGATTATTGTTATAACAACAAGTGTAATATTTAATTATTACAAAATTTATGTAAAAATAATGAAGAAGTTCTTCTGGATTGTAATAATCAAGAATTAATTGTGTGTTATTAAAATTGTTTATTCCGGCCGGAGGCAATTCAAAAATTAGTTGGTTTTTCAAGTTTATCAGTCGAGAAGATAATTAATTACTTAAATCTTAAAATAATTAATTTGTATTATCAAATTAGCATATTTCACGAAAAAATATTCATAAATAAAAAATGGAAATTTATTGGACTTGGATATTTAGAAATATTTTTTTATAAAAAAAACTCACCCGAAGAAACGGTAACAATCCAAATGAAATTTAAAATTAGACACAACACAAGCATAGACCACCGTACGCGAGGCATGTTAGCGGAGATCCGCCAAAGAACTGACTCGTCGAAGGTCCCATCTTGACACACGCTTTATGTACGCATCGTTCTTCACATATGTACGTCGATGGAATTTGTACATTTGGATCTTAAACATGCATTTTATCTTAGTTATGCAATTGGAAAAAACTAAACCTTTGCTAATTTTCCAAAAAACTAGTTCATCAGTAATAACAGTCCTTCGGTGTCAATGGTGAGCGTAATGATGGGCTGTACTAAAATGTAAAATTATAGCTTTGTGGTTTCCGTCAAAATATTTCATTCTCCACAAGGTTGCTCCTCGGATAGGTTTTATTGCGTGATAAGTAACCTATAAAGACGTCTAATTACCGCTTCCCAGACACCGCAATTTAAAACTTACTCGCTGAGAAGGAACCAGTACTTATCATTCACTCTTATTTAGTTCCGCATTTTGATGATCTTTCCGGTGCGGTAACCTAACTGTAAATATTAAAAACCTCATGGAAGCAGTTGCGTTCTGCACCAAACTGAACTGTAACAATGATTTTGGATTTTTTGCCAAGTCGCAACAAAAATGAACCAACATTTTTTGTGTTTGTTTAGGCTACAAAATAAACAAAAAGTACGATTAACATAACAGCGAAAAGATTCCGGTTTCTGCGAGTACCAATTAAGTTTCTTTTTGAGCGAAACAAGTAAAATTAATACTTGTCTCTAGGTGAAATAAAGGAATTAAAAACGGCAAAATTAACACAAAGAAATGAGAAGTCTTTAGCAGCTCACAATCAGTTATAGTAACCATCGGGTCACTAGAAGAACGAGTTTCCCGGATTTCACAGAATTCATCTGACAGCTCTTTGGCGCTTCTTGTCTTTTACACTCGACAAATTTCGGAATCGACAATAAAATAATTTAATACTCGCTTTGATATTTTGAACTTGAAATAGCGATGGAAACGCGACATAATTTTAATAACAAAATATTTATTTAGGTATTAGACTTGCAAATTTACATTAGCGTTATTTTGTACGCTAGTCAATGAATTACATAATCGTCTGCTTAGCATACCTTTCATTGTAAAGCTACGCTCAAGTGTTGGGTTTGATTGTTATGGGAATTTGGTTGTACATTAACGTGACCGTAGCATTTTTTAAATGAGCCCGCGAATACGCTTTTGTAATAAATTAAAATAATTTCTTTCAACAAATTTACTTCGTCATTTTTTCGAGGGGGGGGGGGACAAACTAAAACTGTATTAAATTTTTTGATGTTAAATTGACATCTAATAGGGTGGAAGGTCAGTATCAATTAAATTGTAATACAGTGGCGGAACAGCCACAAAGCTGCAATATATTTGTTGAATTTTGTGTAGGAGGCTGTAAAATTAAATGCAAATGCATCGGCTATGTTTTGTTATGACTGAGACATTAATTTGGTGGTAAGATTTACTGCCTTAGTTTTTTTTTAAACGTTAAATTTTAACCTTGAACTTTTGTTTAGTCACATGCTTTGCTTTATGTGCATTAATAATGCACCGAATAAGATATTTAACGTTATTTTATCCGAATGGAGAATTTCGAGTTGAAAAGAAGGTATATCTGGTGGCAGCAGATAGGATGACAGCAGTGGTGATTCTCTTGGTTGTGGACCGAAGACTTCAAAAAGCTTGAGTCTCAGAAGAATCTTTTTTACCGCCGAAAAATCATATTTAAAATTTGAACTTTGATTTAAACAAATTGGTATTGCGCATTTAAATCATACAGAAGATTAAAGAAAATTAAGGAATCCTTAAGTTTTCCACATTAGGTTCAGATTCAAAGATTTCCAAAATTGAAGAAAGTTTCTAAAACCACATCTTCTATGAATTTTTTTTTACCGAAAAAAAATGTAGTGTCTGTTTAGGCTGCTGCAAATATTTTTTTCTTCAGTTAATACGAAAGTGGTCCATAAATAAATAAAATTAAAAAACTCGGTTATTTCTAAAATTTTATCCAGAACGACTTTCTAGCGTTAATAAGACACTAACTTATATTCGTTTTGCATCTCAGATACTTTTAAGTTGAGTTATTGAGACAGCTAGCCCCGTATTAGAGCAACCTAGAAGGTTACTGTATACAGCAATTTATAGCGAATTAATTATAAATTTATTGATCTATGGGCCACTTTTCCGTCAAACGAATAAGAAAAAAAAGATGACATCACACTGTAAACTACGTTGTTTTGAGTAAATTTTGAAGAAGACTTCAGTTATTGCAGGGTTGCATCTAGAAAACTTCAAAGAAGAAACAATTTTTTTATAAGTTTTAAGTAGAATAGGAAACGGCTAACCCATGGTTTTGTTAATTTCAAGTGGCGCTTTCGCGGTGTTCTTATAATGCGATTTTTGTATAAGGCAGTTGAAGTTTTACGACCCTACCTTCTATTATCGAAAGGTTTTGATATAATGCGGTGTTGTACAGCAAGATTCCAATGTAAGTAATGGTTCTTAATACCACTTATATTGTGGTTTACATTACTTTCACAATTAAAATACAGTTTTTATTCAAATATCACAACACTTTGACAGAATACAACGTTAAGGATACATTGTGATTGTGCTTCAATTAAACAAACAGCTGCTAACAAGTCGTCATGTTGAATTCAACTGACGTATTGTTAGAATACCAACCCCAATCACCATATTTCCCTGCGCTTTCCATATTAGACGGTATACGGTTTCTATATAAGGTGCTACGAATGAACGCGATTTTTAATGCTAATTACGGGTTTCTTATAATGCGATTTCCATATAATCGGGTACGAATTAACCTTGGATAATGGAGGGTTGACTGCATTTATCATTGTTATTCACTAACGTGAATTTAGCATTGTAATTATGTTATATTTGTTGAAATACATATGCAGAATCAGTATATTTAAACAATGTGCTAGATACTTCTGTACGTCATTTTCAACGGCATTTTTAAGTTAAATTCACGTGCAGATGTGCTTTTTGAGATTGTCTAGAATTTATTAAAAAAAATATTTATTTTTTAAGTAAATCCATAATTAATTATTATTAACAAATATGTGTATACTAATAACTGCCTAATACTCACACATACTACTAATATTGACATTTACTGTTGGCGTTGCTTAACACTGCAATTTACTATCATTTCTTATACTATTATGTAGCTAGATTGCCTAGGTTGTGCGACCCCAAGGCCGCATCGATTTATTACTCTTCTATTTTTAAGTTGGTAACTTACAATGAACCAATCAGGAAGAAATCAATCCGAAAGAAGTATGAAGTTTTAAGAATCGGCACTACAAGGTAGTAAGTAGCAGCAGGTGCGGTTACAGGATTTTGGTTTGGGTTTCGATATTCGATTTCAAAATTTTGAAATTTGTTAAAATAAAGAGCTTCGGTTTGTAAGTTAGACTGGCAATGTTAGGTAGTAAGTTTCATTGTTAGCTAATAATAGTAATAAGTAGCAGTACTTTATTTCTACTTATTTATTTATTTATTAATTTTTTATTACTTACTTATTTATACTTAAGTATAATTATTATACTTTAGTATCTAAGTAGCATTATTAAATAGTAGTACAATGTACATACTCAAACCCAGTGATTCACCTTCTGTGTTTATCCTTTGACTATATTCAATTTTGTTGTACAAATAAAGAAAGCAGGAATTCAAAACAACTCAATTTCCTCTGTTATTCCTTTTAATCTGGTGTGCGGTCGGTCACTCGGTATAAATAGCGTAACGAAAACTCTTCAAGCTATATACAAGCAGCATCACCCAGGTCGACGGGGTAAAACTACGCCAGCGTAAAACATTTTCAATTAAATCACTGTCAACATTCCATCCCCAGATGAAGAAGATCAAAGTGCCTGCAGCCAGTGCCGGATCAAGCTATTTCAGCGCCGTCTGCAGATTAGGTAAATGACGCCTAATGGTCGGTTAAATTCATACCAAATAATCCCCAACGAAATGATCCAGGCACAAATCCTGAAATTAAAAAAAAATTTATTTTAAAATTAATTTAAAAATAATCATCATTCACTTTGGGGATTATTTTCTGCAAGGATTATTTGTTAGGGAATTATTTGTCGCAACACCAATATGTGATTTCTAATGGGCTTTGCTCCCCTATACAGTATTCATTATTAACAATTATTTCCCAATTTTAAAAATCCAAGATTTGTGTGCATGCTTTGTGATTAATTTTAATACATAGAAGCCTTTCTCTCTTTCAGAACCAATACATTTATATGTAGTGGCAATAATTTTATACAATCAGTTGGAAACTGGGGTACTCGGTACTACTAAGTGCGTACCTATTGCCTAAACCTACAATTACAGATCAATCACAGAACATATACAAAAGTTTTCAGTTTTTGAAACCGGGGGGTCTGGGGGGTGTGGAACACCCTCCAGTGCACCTAAACAAAATTGGTCCCAGAATCTAGCTTGCTATAAATTTTTCCAAATATCTTGTACCCCGATAAATCCTACCTTTAAAAAAAACAATGATTTAAAACGTACCTGGGATCACAGGGCTCGTGGGATTTTTGTAACTTAAAAAAAAGAAAAGGGTACAAAAATATTCCCTGGTCTAGCTCAGTGGCTCACCTGTCGAAAATGTTGAAAATGAGGGCGCCAAGTAATTATAGAATAAGTCACCAGGTGAGATTAGGTAATTACTAACCTTGGTACTTCAAAACGAACAAAAAGGTAGGAAAATTAAAGTAACATACAGGAGCGAGAACAGAGTTTAATGTAGATAATTCAAATTTACAAATAAAGAGATTAAACAAATCCAAAATTTATCAAAATTAATCAAAATTAGATAAAAAAATTATAGTAACCGAACGTAAACTGATTAGAGATAAAAATTCAGTCGGTACGCAAAATGTTAATAAATACTGAATTGCACATAAATAACCATTTACTTCGGTAGTTATATTTAAATTAAAAATAAAAAAATAATTGTCGTACCTACCACGAAGAATTGCAATTCTTTTATGATAAGATAACCACACCTCGACAGGGTGTGCCCGGGTATCTTTAATTTTAATAAGATCCGAAATTTTGCGTAACGCTTCACAACTAAAATTTAAACTACGTTTCGGATTACTTCCCAAATCAAATTAATTTAAAAATAAAATTATTCACTCCTGAATCAACAAATTCAAATATACAAAATTTACTACCTCTAACTCGGTAACAATGACAATGAAAATTTAAGAATTATCAAACAAACACACGAACATAAATTGGTTATTCTTCCTTCTTGACGTCAAAATTAATCTTCCCGGCTTGATAGAAATTAACGGATGACCAACGATAAAACGGTTCAATAAATAAAATCTCTCCGAAATTCGAAAACGTTATCAAATAATATCAAAATTTCAGGTAGATGTATATCCACATGGGTTTAAAAGATAACCAAAATAAAGTAAAACTAAAACGTCTGACCTTTGGATGAGATGTTGGGGTCCTATGATCGTTTGATTTTGATTCCAAATATTCCCTCTTTGAATCCCTTCTGGTAACAATATTTACAAGAGGATGAACCAATCTTTCCGGAAAAACTTCAGCAAACGGTATTTCTTCCAGGAAAGTTGCCAGGTGTGCTCGTAAAGGTGCAAGTAAAGATAAAAAACCCAAAATTTTGCAGTCTTCCAGAATGGAAGCACAACAAGCCACACAGAGGCTATTGATGACAAAAAAAAATCTTCGGGGGAACAACAGGTAATCTACTGAGACCAACTCACTAGGCTTTCGACGTTACCTAAAAATTTTTCTCTCTTCCAAACTCTTCACAAAAATCAGACAGGACAAAATACACACAAAACCAACCAATTGGACGACACAGAAGGCAATTATTTACAACATATTAAAAATTAACTAAAAATTACGTTCACCCATATTAAAATCAAAAATTAAGATTCTTATCCGCCACATTTTTCTGTGTGACGGCGATATCTCTACAAAAATTCCAAATAAATACCTGCATTGCCATCTATAAAATAACCAAAAATAAATAATAATGAAAATTCCTGCAGAATAAATTACCCTACAGAAATTTCACGTAACAATCTTTCGTAACCTAGATCCAGTAATGCCTAGTAGAATCACAACTTTAAAACTGGAATCGAAATCTGTTTGCTATTTAGAATATGTTCGGTAGAATGTACACCTATTTGTGTTTTTTAACACACTTACAGGTATACTGGAGGGTGTTCCACCCCCCCCCCCAGACCCCCCGGTTGCAAAAACTGAAAACTTGCATATGCACATGTTCTGTGTGATTACTGTTATAACAGCAAAAATAAGTAAAAAATTTAAGCAAAAAACGGAAAATTCTTTATTTCTTTAAGAATTCTTTAAGAATAATCTTTAATAATTTTTTTTACAATTTCAGGGGACAAATCTTCTTCCAAATCAACTTTCTTGCTACAAATATTAACTTTTCACCACTCTAGTTTACCAGAAGAAATGTAAAGGCTCAAATAATTGTTAAAAAATAATAAAATAGATAGGTGGGGGAGCATCCCCCGAAAGCGGTAGATGATGGGGAAAACGGAGGTCTTATTCTGATTCTGGAGGTTAGGATAAGATAAGATAAGATCAGGTAATTTTTTTCGCATGGAACTGTAAAATTGTGAAAGAACTATGTAAAATTAAGTAAAATAAACAATTTCACGAGAGATTAGAAGAGGAGAGAGAGGGTTAATCCAAATCATACAACATCTCACCGGAGGGAGAGGGGGTCGAAAAATCGCTTCACGTAATTAATTTTACTTTGCCAATTAAATCAAAGAAAATATGAATTAAATCACAATTCCTGACTTCTCGCTTAGCGTTTTGTGAGTTATTGATTTCATATGGAAGCCCCCGTTCAGATATTCTTTTTATTCAAAATTTAATATTTTATAGAAAATTAACTTAAAAACGCACAATTTTGGAGCCTTCTAAATTTTGGCGCTGGGTACGACGGCTTCATTGCACCCATGGTTTATCCGGCCTTGCCTGCGGCACTACATGATTGCATTTCACTCCGCTAGTACGCTCTTAAAGCTATATTTAATATATTCCTGGTGAGCTAGAAGGCACGTTCCGCCTTGTGCGGAAAATTAAGAATACCTAAGAATGAGATGAGTCAAAAATCCGTCAAGGCAAGAATTGCGTATAATAGGCAAGTGTCTTTACCCAGTGGCGGATGATAACTTTCATTATTATTATTAATACTATTGGGAGGATGTCAGTTGTCTAAGAATAAAGACGAATTGAAGGGTTCAATGCAAGAAGTTACTAAGTACTTTTTTCGTATTATGATAGAATCAATTTTAAAGTATCTATTCAAAATCAAATTACAGTATTGACCTGATTTCTTTAGTGATTCTTTAAGACAAAAGTGCAGTTTTATATACCTTAAATTTTCAATATGGCCCCTGGTAAGCTCCATATTATCTCATATTATCATAATATATCATATTATCTCAAAACTGGCGAAAAGTAACATGGTAACTTCTTGTATTGAACCCTTCAATTATAAAAATGATGTTATGTAATAAGTATAAAATAGTATATTGTTTCAAAACAATGCAGGTTAATAATTATTGCTTTTGGTGACTTATAGATGATGACTCATCTATGATAACTTATACACAAAAACTGCCATCTGTACTGCTGGTATGCAGATGTAATTTTTCTAGAGCAGAAGGGATTTAATCTGGCTCGGCAATATCCCTTCTAAAGTAGGAGTGAATGATTTTGGAAATATAATTTGACAATCTCGTCGATACAAATAGGTGTAAAAAAATACGTAGATAAAACTGCTTGAGTTTTTGAGGTGCATTAAATTCTGCCGAATCTGGGGTTTGAACCCAGAATTTCCGCCCATAACTTCAACTAGCGATCACATCAAGCCACGCTGCGCTGTAAGAATTAAATTTTAATTGAAAATTAAATAATAAATTGAGATTATTAATTCTTATTATCGGTAATTCTTAAATTTGTGAATTTAAAATTGTATAAAAGTTATAGTTGTTTTTACATTGTATTTAATTAAATAAATATAAATTTATAATTTGAATTTAAAAAGGGTAGATAATAAACAGAAACGAGACGCTGTGTTACATTGTAAAGAAGGATCAATCGATAATAGATGAAAGGCAGAATAACATAATTTGAAAGTGTATAAATGACAGTATTTTTATTAATTATCTGAAAAAAAAAAGAAACTAAATCTCATAAAAACGAAAATAAAACTAAATTCTATCAAGTATAAGACCAAGCAGTATATGTCGTGAAACCTACGCCGGCCGACGGAAAAGTTGGTAACCGCGGTTCAAATCCTCGTCGGGTCGAATACACTGCTGTGATCTAAAGCCCAAGATAGATCTGTGTCTGTGGGGAAGGCAACGGGAAACTACCACATTAGATAAATTCCTTAGTAATATGCCATCTTGGCTTTGGCCAAATCTGTAATAAGTAAGGCTTTGGGGAGAAGGAAGATTTGCATGAATTTCTACTAATAATTGAACCCTACACTGAGCAAGAATTTATATTGTGGAAAGAAAATAAAAGTAAACTGAAGAGAAATTTGGCCTATTTTGTGTCCGCATTGTTATTTCGTGTAGCGTTCCATGATAATAATAGCAATAACGGCAGATGATTTGTAAACCACTTAGTGGCCGCATCCCAATGGAATCATTAACGACAACAGATTACAGCATATATTTGAAAGATGAAAATAATATAATATAAAAAATAAAATTTGTCACAGTGGCTTGTAAACCGCCTTCGAATACCAGCAATTAAGGCTACTCTGAGCCCCCGAGTGTTAAATCATCTACGTGATGATTTAATCTTTGTTCTATATTCGTCGTTTAATCTCAAAAAGAAAAAAGATATTAAACTAAGGATTTTTCTTGCATATCACTTTTGTTACAGATAACCTACTTCTTAATTTTAGTTTCTGAATTTAGGCCATTCATTGAGCTCTGATTTTGGCATTTAAAGTTGGGCATCTGCTTGCATTGACCGACCACGTCCACATCTAGCATCAGATTATAACGAATGATTAGCAAGGTACTGACGATCATTATTTATGCTTGGTCGTATTCTGGTATTACACCAGTTTCTTCCATTTCTAGTTGAAATATTTAGCTGCAGACAAAGTGTGCAAGAAATATAAGTTTTATCGATGATTGTAATTTAGATAAAATAATAACGTTACCAGCGATGAATCGCGGTAAAGAAGTTGTAAAGACTGAAATTATTAAGGAAGCTTACCGATTTAATGGCAAAGAGAATTACCTACTCAAGATGCCATCTAAATAAAGAAGATTCAGAGTGTCTAACAAAAGCACCTAACAGCAGTTTAAAATTAACAAATAAAAATTTCATATCCTGTTTATCGTTGCTTAAAATTAATAACGCAAGTGACTTAATTTAGTGATCCAGTTTATTTACGTTTAATTTTTTAATATTAACGAGCGATTTATTAATGAAGCGGCAATTCGACAAAGGTCAGGAAGATTTCGTGATAGTAAACCTGATTATTGCACATTACAAATCTAAGTAATACAAAAATTGCAATTCTTAAATTTGAACAAAAATTAACCTGGGTTTTTCGATCTAAAAAAATGTTAAATGTATCTCGCAGTGCATTAAAGCTATAAAAATTAAAATTATTTGCATTGTTGTGAGGCTTAAACAATGCATTCTCATAACGGGCATTAACATTATTCTCACTCGTTTTTTTTTCTAAACAACATCAGACACCACACCAATTCAAAATGCGATATGTTCGTTAAATATGAATGCTAATTATAATTAAATTCTACAATTTTAATTTGTTTGACGTTAATGCTAACAGTAAATCTTCCATTATACTGTATACCTATTTATTTCGGTTTAATTCAGTCAGGTACAAACAAAAATTAAAAATTTTTTCTTCGGATGTAGGTAGCAAATAAAAATGTTTTATTGCATTTGGGTTATAATTTTTACGTTTTACTAAATTGTTTTTATTGCAATTCTTGTCTACATTTTACGATTTTTTACTTAACGAACGAATCTTAAGTTATAAAACTAAATACTTGAATGTTTTTAATTGAATAGTATTAAAGATAATTTCCTCAATCTACTGTATTATAAAATTTCACTTCCACCATTGAAGTTAGTGCAGGTGCGGCCTATAATACGCAAGTTCCGAAAAAGCTCAAATCATTACAACATTGGCATTGGCATGGATATTTAAAAATCATAATACTGGTTTGTTTCTTTTGTTACCTGTGTATTGGATAAACAATACAGAAATAAATCACATTTATTTAAATAAAATTATGTTACTGTACCAGATACAATTTATATCTGGTAAGTGTTACCTTCTTAAACAATAAATTGAAATTAGTGACTGTCGGTTAAAAACAAAAAACTGTCGACAAGGGGATTGTACTGTACAAATACCAAGTATAAATAAGTTGAATTAAAAAGGTGTTAAAAGCCTCATCAATGATTTTTACCAATAACCAATTCTATGCAGGTACAAATGTTTAAGTTACGAGTGTGTATAGATAATTGAGAGAAATCAATCTTGTGCAAAAGTTTATGTTTTACGACGACACTTCCCACCCAACTGAATAAGCAATGTATTACAATCATAAAAAGTTTAAAAAAAATGTTGTCAATTTTTTCACGCTTCTTAATATTAATTTCTTCTGCAATCTTATGCCTTCATAGGAAGGCGTAATAAATTGCTATGGCATCAATACAAACCAAGAATTACAATAATAAAGCAATTTATTAAGTTTGCCTTAAGAGCGCCATCTGTTGATATTATTTAAAGTGTACCAGATGTTATAAAAACTTCCATACGGTTAACCTATCTGATACAATTTTTAAAGTGCCGTTGGCTTAATCGTTAACTGGCAATAAGCTGTAATAACTACACCAACTGTTTCCAAAACCAACAATGGGTTTACCTATACAGCAGTGGTGTATCTACTATGCGTAGGTAAATAGCATTTTGTAATTGTAATTACATTAAATTAAACTACTATAAATTAATCTTTTAGGTAATATGTTAAATCATAATTAAGGAACCTTCACTAACGAGACAATTAATTAACAAATTTAAGATTAAAAATTAAATAAATTAAATTAAATATCTGAATATCAGTTAACAAATCTAAATTACAGTTGACGATTTGTGAATATCAGTTCACAAATTCGAATTACAATTGACGCTTTCTGCATAGCATTATACAGTTTCTAAATTACTGTTGGAAATGATCTAAAATTTCTGTTAACCACCATTAGGGTAGATTTAATGTCGGTACGCGACAACTCGGCACTTTTAAACTCGGCACCGGACTACTCGGCACCGGACCACTCGGCTTTTACCAACTCGGCACCGAGACAACTCGGCACCGGATAACTCGGCACCGTCAACTCGGCACCGAGACAACTCGGCACCGAGATAACTCGGCACCGGCAACTCGGCACCATCAACTCGGCACCGAGATAACTCGGCACCGGGACAACTCGGCACCGTAAGAACTCAGCATTCAAATTTTTAATAAAAAATATAAAAAATATTTTATATTAATATCTTTTTGTAAATATATAAGTTCTTATAAAATATTAATATATTTTGTTGCTATTGAAAAACATTTATTATAAAATTACATTTATTAATTTTTTTAATTTAAAAGATGGGTATTTGTAGATATTAATCCATTACGTAATTATGTGACAAACCGCGCAAATACTCTAACATATTTTCTTCCTCGTAATTTGTCACTTTATTAAGGATACGCAGATCTGCGTCTTCGTAGCGTTTTCGTTTTGGTGGTGCTTCATACCCTGCGACAAATCGTTCGTAATCGGCATCGAATGTCTTTTGTAGTTTTATTAAATTATCGATAAATTTAAATAACTGAGGATGTGCTACCCCATATCCTTGCTGTAGCTTTTTATGACAAGCTTCCGCAAAATTATTCGTTCGATCAACACCAAGCAACGTACGCTGATATACCGACCACACTCTGTAGGGAAACAGAGGTGGGGCTCTCGTTCCGTTATTTTTCAGTCTACCAATATATGTATTAGTGAACCAACTAATTATTGGTTCTAGTTCTAGGGGCAGATAGTCTTCTAGAACGTTAAGTGCCGTATCAATGCCATCTTCCGGAACAAAAGCTACCGAGGTTATCATACGCGATTTTAATGCAAAATCAGAATCGGTATTATAACGACCAAGAAGGTGAACTTCTGAAAGATGTTTGCGAAGATTTTGAACGAGATGAAAGAAGCAACCTCTAATATTGACATCCAGAAATTCAGCGCGCAGAGCATTATGTATGCCAATCTCATAATCTACATTAATGGCATCTGGATTAAATTCTGGCCACATATCTTTAATCATTCCAAAAAGTTTAGAGTAGGTTGTTTGTAACTTGTTCGGAAGCAGACAAAAAAGAACCGGAAAAACAAATCCGCGACCTTCACCACGACGAACAAGCAAGACAAATATTTGGCTGAATAATGGAGGAGTTAACAAAAACGTACCATCCATATAAACCTCTCGCATTTGTCCACTCCAAGTTTTATGGTATTCTCGCCCAAATATCAAAATTCGTTGTGAATCGCCAAATCCAGAATCTCCCAAAAGGAACAGTTCAAACTGTCCAGGATGACTTTCATATTGACTATGTTGAATGGGCAAAACTATTTCTTCACGTGATTGTGGATTAGGTGTTGCATTTTGATCAACACGAGTCCTGTTGACAAGTCTTCTCATCGTTTCTCGCGAATGTAATTGTCCTAAAGCAGCTTCTGAAATATTTTGAGAAACCCCAGTTCTGATTTCTTGGGGGCTTTCCATTGTTTCTTTAGCTTTTCTTTTAACAGCTGTGGTAATTTTTGCAATTTCAACTTGAACGGCATTACCGGTATTACTGCACGTATGTGGGATTCGTAAGGAATGAAAAGATCCGTCAATTGTGTTTGTCCATATGCGCCCATTACAATACGTTCTATTGCCAATCAAATTTTTTCCATGATCCTTATTTTGACAACGCCAAAAAAATCTCAGACCGTCCATACTCGGTTTATCTTTAACATATATGTAACCATCATGATTGTATCTATCTACTTCTCGTTGAGATAAAATTTCATTGGGATTCATTTTAGTTCTGTATTTATTCACTGCGATAATTCGTTTATTAAAACTAAGAGTAAAAACTCTCTTATATACTTAACTTTAATTACCAACCGTGTCGGATTAAGATATTATCTGAAAACGGTATTAAAAATTGGAATGCAGAGTTCTTACGGTGCCGAGTTGTCACGGTGCCGAGTTATCTCGGTGCCGAGTTGACGGTGCCGAGTTGCCGGTGCCGAGTTATCTCGGTGCCGAGTTGTCTCGGTGCCGAGTAGTCCGGTGCCGAGTTATCCGGTGCCGAGTTTTACCGGTGCCGAGTAGTCTGGTGCCGAGTTATCCGGTGCCGAGTTGTCCGGTGCCGAGTTGACAAGTGCCGAGTTGTCGGTTGAGGACAGGTAGTTGTTCAAGAGCTTTACAAAGCTATTTATTGTTGGTGAGAGCAATTTACCATCGTCAAAAGAGATTCAATATCAGTTATTCCTCATTTTTCACTGCTTCATTAGTTTATTTCAAATCAATCAGAGCTGAATTCTTACCTAAAGAACAATTAAAATCTGACTAGATTACTGGCAAGTGACAGAATATTTATTGAAAATACTGTAAATTATAAATAAAAATAAAAATCTTCGTTTGTGTATGATTTAAACTTGTCAGAGGTTCATGATGACAAAGAAAATGACGGTGTACTTTAATCAAATAAATCATAAATTATTATCAGTTCAAATAATTTAATTCAATTACTTGTGTTTTGAATTTAATTAAAGTAAATTATAAAAACCAAGTTTGCTGAGGAAAAAAATGTGAATTTAAATAAAATTCTTTGATTTTGAAATTGATTTGATAGCAGATAAATCTGGCAAAGTTCCAGTAGAGGAACTATAAGACTATAGAACTATACGACCAAAATTATTTTTAATTATTTAAAATTTTGATTTATGGTATATCGTATATCGGAGTAATATTGGATGAAAATCGGAAGGCAATATTGGTTGTTTAATAATATTGACGCAATAGATATTGCACCAAGCTACAGCCAATATTGGTGCAATGTTGATTTCCTACATCGACGCAATATTGGAAAACAATAGCATCAATATTGCTCCAACATTGTGTATATTTTGTAAAAATTTTTGTAAAATTTGTTAAGCAAAATTTAATATAATTAAAGCAGAAAAAGAAATGAAAAAAAAAGAGAAAGTAGAAAAATATTTTTGTTGTAAACTAAAATCAACAAAAGAGATTACTCTTTAGAATTGGTATAAAGCTTAACGATTCTATAAGCATCTAATACAATATAATTATTGATATGAATAGTATTTGGAAAACATTAGAAAAACTCATGTCATATTATTAATTATTACTCTCACTGTAAATGATATTAATTTGTATTATGGGTTCTTTATTCATTTATAATTGCTGATTTAAATCAAATATTTATAAATTTCCGTAATTATAAAAATTATAGCAATAAATAAACTTTAAAACTTGATTTTATAATTAAATTACTATTTTTATTGTCACGGTTGAGTTGAAATTGCTGTTGTGAATGAAATCATCAGAAATAAATACAATAGAAAATTGATAAAATCCATTTTTACATTAAAATTTACATTTTATTATTACTACAATTTATGATTTTTCTTGACCTTGTTGGCATAATTAATTTTACAATTGATTCATCTTTGACCCTATCACTGTTCTATCAGCTATAATACTGTATTTACTAGACATTTTTATAAGTGTTTTTACTGATAATTGCTATTATACTTTACTCTATGTAAATTACTGCCTCTGTAAATTTTCTGTTCTGAGAAAATAATAATAATAAAAAAATAAAATAAAAATCTAATTGTTTTTAATTTTCTTGACAAATGTAAAACAAAAAATTATATAACTGATTAGAAAAGGTGTTCAACAGACTATTCAAAGAATCAAACATTTTCTCAAGCATTTCTTTCTATATAGAAGCTATGCAATTTCATGCAATGTTTCTTAGTTGTACAAAAATTCATTGATTTCTAATAAAAATGTTATTTGGAAATGTTATTTGGAATGCCAATTTTTGTTTTTAATTTGTATATTTTTGAAAAATGACAGGTGAATTTAATAAACCAATAAAAAATATTGTTTTATATGAAAAATTAAAAAAAGATTATGATTATGTTAAATTATTAATAATTAATTAAGTTAAATGCCTTCATAGGTCCCAAGGACGGATACAAAGCAAGGAATAATAGAGTAAATACCCCCCCCCCCCACCGACTCATTAAAAATCAACAAGATCCACTAAATTTTGAAAAATATACCTAAATTCTAATCAGAAAATATTCATGTACCTCCTACCCCAGCAAACAATGAGTTTTAGGGGGCTGAAACAGCTGCAGTTGACTTCTAGCAGTTCAACCTTTTCATAAATTTATTTTGAATTGAATTTCGTTAATTATAGCCGAAGTTAACTTAAAAACAAAGATTCTGGTTTTTTGCCAATTTTGCCAAAACAATGCAAAACAGTCAAAAGCGAATGTTTTTACTAAAAATAATAAAAAATGATATCAATAGCTGGAAGCTAATTCGATAGCAATCAGTTTTTTTTGAAGACATAGGGACTTTATTGTACAAACACAAGCAAAGCTTGAACTTCATAAATTTATCTCTGCTTAAAGTGAACTGACAATACTTTTTGTTGGACTATCAATCATCACCAAACAATTATTATTATCAATTGTTTAACAATTTCCAAGTACCAAGTAGGTATGTAAAAAAATACATTGCACCTGCAATGTCACTGCACCTGTGTGCTTTACGCCACACTGCTGCTTAGTTCGTCTTCTTCTTGCGTAGCTCTACAACCCCGGGTGGGTCTTGGCTGACTTTACAATGGCTCTCCATACTTCTCTGTTTGTCATCAAGTTTAGTGCTTCATTCTATTGGTATCCTAGTGTTTCTAAATCGGATATGATGTTATCTTTCCATCTGGTTCTTGGTTGTCCCACCGGTCTCTTACCACTTGGGGCCCCTTCCCATGCTAATTTAATTAGCTTCCCATCAGGTTGTCTCCGAACGAGTCCGGCCCAACGCAGCCGTTGCGCCTTTATTTCCTGTACTATATCTGGGTCGGTATATAGTTCTTTGAGTTCTCTATTTGTTCTTATGCGATGTTGCTCTTCTTCGGAATTATTTTTTGAGCCAAATATTCTTCTCAAAACTTTTCTTTCAAAACGTCTAAGTCGTTCTTCATTTGTTTCAATCATTGTCCAGGCTTCGGAGCCGTACATCACAACAGGCCTCACCACTGTTTTATAAACCTTGATTTTTGATGTTCTTGTTAGGTTTCTCGAGCGGCGCAGCCCGTGTACGAAATACGCACACAAGTTACCGCTCTGTATGCGTGTATGAAGTGACAGTGCATCACCCTGTCTCAGTCCGATGCCCACTGCAAAAGATTCTGACATTTTTCCGTCTATTTTTATTCTAGATCTTGAGTCCTGTACGAGTGCGAGTTCTTCATGTAATCAAATTTATAAAAAAATATGGCCATAAACTGTTTGTTATACTGAAACCGGCGGGGGGGGGGATAGAATGCCCTCCAGTAGAGCAGTTATTTATTGACTCAATATCTTGATAATGGAATACAATTTAGCCCAATTACTGATGTACCCTGAACTCCCAGATTGCAGAAACGGAAAGTTTGCTCACATATTTTTGGATTAATTATATTAAAAAGAAAAACTTTTATCCTTTCAGAGCCGAGAGTCTGGCGCAATAACTTGATTATGGAATACAACTTAACACAATTAATGATGTATTAATGACCCCCCGGTTTGAAAAACACAAAGTTTCTCAATCGCTTGTTACAATTAATGTGATACTGGAAGGTATTTTAAAATCCACAGACCCGCTGGTATGTACTGCCGCGACCTGAAAAAGTATTTGATTCTGAAAGAGTGAAAGATCTATATTTTTAAAAAGATCTTGTTTTTCAAATCGGGGGGTTTGGGGGGCATGGAATGCTCTCTAGTGTACTCGTAATTTGTTGATTCAGTAATTGATTATAACTGAATACAATTAATTCCATGCCTCCAAGTTTTACAAAAATACAAAGATTCTAAATTACTTCATACAATTACAGGAAGTCATTTGATACTTCACAAACCCTCGATATTTGTATTAAGTTGTATTCCATAATCAAGTTACTGTGGAAGGGTACATTGGAGGGTATTTGATACCCTCAGATCTTCCGGTGAAAATGTTCTGAAAGAGTAAAAGTTCCTTGTTTAATAAAACTAATCAAAAACTATGCACACAAACTTTTTGTTGTTCAAACCGGGGGGTCTGGGGGGCATGGAATGCCCTCCAGTGCAATTTAAATTTGTTGACCTAGTAATTTAAATATGGAATACAACTTAACACAATTACAGATGTACTGGAGAGTATTTCATCCCCTTTGTCTTACTTTTTTATGTCTCTCAGGCCAGTTTCAGAAACAGCAGTGGCAACAGCAGTAAAACGTACATGTTAATCCCAGCGACGGCGGCAGCAATTTTTAAATGGGGCCCAATATATTTGAGGTGAGCAGGAGCACACAAAATTTATAAATAATCTCAAAAAATACATTATTGAATTAAGCACCTAAAAAATTTGGGTGGGCACTCCAATTAATAGGGTGGGCAAGTGCCCATCCTGGCCCACTCCTGGCGTCGTCACTACACTGTTCTTTGTTCTTCCCGATGCATGGTCTTAATAATGTAAACATTTGTAAGTTGTATTCACCTTATTGCCATTGTTTATCAATAGGGTCTCTTTGTGGAATTTTCTTGCTTCAAACTTTTTTAAGTCAAAAAATTTCTATTTCTCCAGACCCCATGAAGAAAAGAAATCAAGAACAATCAGTAGCGGAACCAAACAATTACCATAGGGTGCGGGGAGGGAGGTTGTGGAGCGACAAAATAAAAATCTATTAAATATGAAAAATAAAAAGTAATACTAGTAATAACAAAAATAAATTTATATTTTGGTTTTTAATAAAAATTAAAATTTTTTGATGTAAGAATTGAAGTTTTTTGAGTTCCAATGAGAGGCGACCACTCTCTTCGTTCCCCCTGGGTTGGATCCGCTACGGAAAACAATAACGATGAAGAAATAATAATAAGAATAAGAATGAAGAAAATATTATTTCGGGTTTGTTTATGGAATCAATGAGCTGCGGGGAAAAACGCAAAATATTTTATTTAATTTTTCCAAAAAAGTTAAAAATAATGCGATCGGCTAGTCTGTTAACAATTATGTAATAATTTTTATAATAATCATGTGGTCGATTCTCTTTCAAAGACCTTTAAAATAGTATTTGAAATTAAATGTACTTTCAATGTATTACGATTAAGCCATCTGTTGCCCAACGAATAAAGTATATGAAACATTTTAAAAATTACTGTAAACAATTTTGTTCAATTCAAAAAAAATTATCTAAATACTTAATAGTTCAGTCTGTTTAGTTTTACTAACTTTTCACTGGTTTTACATAATAAAATTATCAATTTCCAAGATAATACCGAGTATCAACTCAAGTAAGTACTTATTAATGTACTACATATTAACCTAATTAATCAAATACATAAAAACCCAAAATCTAAGTCGCCCACATGTGAACTTATTTTATCTTATTAACATTTCTCAATTTTTTAATTTATTGTAAAATTTTAATTCGTTCATGTTTTTAGCATAAAAATTAATAATGGCTAGTATAAGAAACGTTGAGGTACAATTGAAATCGTGTTTCAAGCTTCGCGAACTTGATACGAATTTGTGCGACAGAAATTGGCTTGAAGAATCGCATTTATATATGAAAGATTGGATAGCAGAATTAAATCCATCTAATAAACTCTGGATATCAGGTTGCTGTTCATCTGCAAACAATGAAGAAATTGAGCCAGATGAATGGACAAAAGAATTAGAAACTTTTAATGAAGAATGGGAAACAGAATCAGAGACGGAATTGAACGTGCACGTTAGAGATTGGATATCAGAATTTGGGGATTGGGAAACGATATCAGATGCAAGAGTTAGGGTACCTACTTTGAATGGTTTCAAAGAAAACAATAGAGAAGATATTATAAAAACAGTAACATGTCCAGTTTGTCTGGAAGAATTTGAGAGTGTTATCATATTTGGCGCTACTGACACTTGTCGGCATAGATTTTGCATTATGTGCATAAGAAGTTGGTCAGAACTTAATCATACTTGTCCACTAGACCGAACTCCATTTAAACACATTATCGTACGGTATTGTGGTTTAATAATAAATATTATAGATCTTCCACCTCTTCTTCCCAGTACCCCGTAACTCTTTACATCGTTTTTATACTAAATGAGACAAAATTACAAGGAACCATCTTCATTTTAACTGTTGAAATGTTAATAATAATTTTTATTACTATTGTAATAATGAAAAATATTTAAATTGTTTAAATATATAGATACTTAAAAAATTGAAAAATTTGTTTTTTTCATTCTTACTCTTTTGGCTACCTTTAATTTAATTTTAATTAATAAATCTACAATTTTTTTAAATAAAACTTTATTTACAAAATTTTAAAAATATAAAAACCTTGGCACTCTGAGTGGAAGAATTTCAAGTATTATAGAATAACATTGAATAAAAGTTAAAAAAAGATAAGAATAAGAAAAAGTAAAATGTGAAAACTAATAAATTACAGAAGAATAGGTGATTAAATAAAGAACTACATAAGAAGCTAAAAGAATGAAAATAAAAAATTTAAGAAAAATAAATTACGAAAAGTTTCAAAAAGAAAGAAAGTTTAAGAATAGTGCATGCAAAGAAAGATGAAAGTTGAAATGTTAATGAAGAGATAAAAGAGAGAAAATAAAATTATCAACGCGTTTGCCAAAACTACAATTTTTGAATACTTAATTATCACTTTCACTAAACCTACACTCCCAGCAGTGTCGTAATGTTATATTTTTCATATTCTAGTGGGCGAATTTTATTTTATGTATTAGTTTATTGTTGTTCAATTTAAATATTAAGAACGAAACAATTACGTTTAGAAATTTCCAACCATATATGAAAAGGTAATAACATTGCGTCACCAAAGCAACATTTTAATACTAATTACGACCTATGCCATCGATTTGTGATTGTAAATTATTGACTACTTCTACAGGAAATTGGTCTCCTAAGATATCTCCAAGATTTATTCTTTGATTACCGGGGATGCCTTCGTAGGCTCCGATTTCAATACCTTCTTCTACCTAAAATACAAAAAAGAAAAGAAAATTATAATTCAATGGAAAAGTAGTGAAAGCGTTTATTAAATAATTGAAAATAACATTATTGCTTTTGCTGAGATTATTATTAAATTAATTGTATAATAATTATTAAATCATAACTTTCTTTTGATATAAACCGCAATTTTTGCAATGTAACAAAGCTGAAGAAAAATATATGCAAGGGTTAATCTCATGCTGTAAATAGCAGGCTTTAGGATGTGATAACATTCAAAAGTTGCCCAAGAACAGTCTTTGTGTATTGAGTTCCCGATGACCAAAAGCCTGAGAAAAACAAAAATAAAAGCTTTTTATTGTCAAATTTCCATAACAGGCAAAACTGTCGTCGATCTAGAAAGTCGATCTAAGTAAAAAGCAGACTATGTTTAAATTACACAAAGAACAAATTGATTGTTCATTATCTAGAATAAACGAATATATCACCATGTAGGACAGATTTAGGTTAAAAGAAAGTGGCCAGTGGGCCAAAAAGAGAAAGGATGGGGGCATACACGAATTTTAATTTTTCAAAGGATGAACTATTTGTGTTATCCAAAAATATTTATTCGGTTTGATTAAATTGATTCAACTCCGATGATTATAAGAAAATAATGAAAGAATCAGGTTAGTTTATGATCGAAATTGAATAAAGTAATTACCGGAGTAAATGACTATGTTAGATAATTTGACGATGTGGACATAATACAATTATTGAAGTTTTTTCAAATTTTTTTACAAAACGTAAACTTATTTACAACTTAGTTTCTAATCCTGTATTGTCTAACATTGAAAGATATCGAGTTATGGAGTAAATTTAAAAAAAACTGTTGAAAAACAGGATTTTTTCTGTTTTTTTTTGAAAATTTTACATTTATTTTTGGAATTTATTTACTTTTCATTCGGGAACACAAGGGTTAAACGACCCCTTTCCGGAGAGCAAATTTAACGACCTTACCCTTGAGGCTAATAAACTGCTTTGAACAGCCAATATTTTACAGAAAAATCGAAACTAATTTCTTTCTCAACCTTGTATTTTGGATTTATCATTTTTAATTTAAAAAAATATTAAAACTTACCTTTTGAATTTGAGCATCTTTCGGAATTAAATCTGAATTTTGAGCTTGGCGAATTGCTTCGTTAGTGTAAACTCCACCTTCTCTTTGAGGATAGGCAGTTGCAAGGGCTAAAATTGCTACCAGCACAACACCTAAAATGCCTCGCATTTTGATTCTAAAAAATTTCGTCTATTAATATTTTTTTTCAAAACAATAGTTTTGTTTCCATTCACTCGAACACTTTCACTATTTACCTTTGCAATAAGACGAAAACACTGACATATATTTGTGCATTTCACCTTTCTTACTTTTATAAGATTTCTCCTTCCAAAAAGCCACCCATATGTACTTCGTGACCACTCTTCATACAAAGATGACCTGAATCGATGCTATGTTATACAAAATCATGTTTAAATATCAAATATTGTTTTTGTACTTATGTACAACAATTCTAATTATTATTATTATTTCTCAAATGCTATTTCAATAAATCTTGCCAACAAGATAATTTTTTTACCATTATGTAACAAATCACATTAAAAATTAATCATGGTACTCGATCCACTCATTACTGGTACCTATCATTATTTTTGAAAAAAAAAAGTTAAGAATTGACATAATTTACAATTTTAACCGTGTGGTACCGAAACATGAAAGTACTTTATTAAGTCACGAGTTCAAAAGAAAGTGTCATTCTTACACGATTAAAACGCTTTTCCAATTTACCTGTGACCTTGCAATCAATTTAAAAAAACTCATCCATAAAAACGTTTCCACTCATTTCTCAAAATGTGGAACACATCGATAAAAAAAATATAACTTTCTTATACGCAAAATGCATTGCAGTTAATTATTTTAAGTTAAAAATTATCAACTTTTAATTAAATTTGAATTAATTTGTATATGGAAATACGGAATCTATAAGATTAAAAATTTTAATAATGTTAATTTTTTTAAAGGTAAACATGGAAAGGTGAAAGTATCGATTGACGATTGTATCGTCCCATAACTTTAGTTTCCTGCCGTGTTTATGTCAACGATTTTTAAATTAAAATAGTTGACTTCAAAAATTTAAATTTTTGTAGATTTTTTTATATCTGTAAATTTAATTTTGATTTAAGCTGCAAACCTGTTTTCTGATCAGTACTTATAGTTATTTTTGTTTGAACATTTTACATTTTCTAAACATAACAAGCCTAATTTTATTTTTTTTTTAATCAACTGATCTGTTCGGTCAATAGGTAATTAAAAAAAGTGAAAACATCTTGGTATATGATGGCAAAAACAATTTCTCTCGTTATTTTTGAAATCTTGCACCGTTCAGGAGTTATTGGAGAAAAACTAACTTAAATCTTATTAGAGCTCTCGTGATTGCTATATTTATCTTTTGACTGGTTTCAGATATGATATAAAAAATACTTCTTTTGAGAAAGTCAAGAGATGCCAACGGGAGATGTATTAGCTACATATTTGGAAACAGAAAAGAAAACCGATCGCAATTTGTAGAATTTTTCGACCGTAATCCATAATAGGGTTAATTATTGTAATTTTTAAAATAAAAAATAATTGCATGTGCTAAAATGCAGTAATTAGATATAGAAGACACACAAAACTGTTACAAAATGTTAGATATGCATTTCATAACTTGCATAGCATGTATCCTTATATACTTCCACTTTAATTACCACTGCTTTCACTTCTACTTTAAATAATTTATATCATCATTTTAAACATATAAAATTTTTTTAAATGTTGAGTTATTTTGGTAAGAAATTTCACATGTAACTGTATTAAATAACGAACAAATTATAATCTTTTAACGATAATTTCACTTTTTCTGATTTTTGTCGATGTCGAAGTGAACAATATTATTTCGTTGAAAGCATGCCTGCAGTCATCAATTACTAAATGTAAACCTCTCTCATTTTTCCCATGAATTTATTTAAGTTTTTCTAGCATGCTGGTTAGTTGGTTAAATTGCGATTTCTATATTTCAGCATCCAATCTTTGTACTTGTATTATCAAAATATGATAATAATTTTAAAACCCATCGCTTAGTGCATCCAAGGTCTGCAGAGGTGCTTTACCTAGTGATAAATTTTGATATTATTAATTCTATCAACAAAGAGAAGGAATTTACCTTTATCGGTGCCGGTCGTGAATGGATTAACGAAATTAGGAATAAATATCCGTATGTAAGCGCTACTGTTAAGGAATCAGCGCTTTTCCAAACTTGCACCAAAAAATTATAACATCAAATTGTTAATTAATTAATTAGATGAAACTACGATTTAATTAAATTAAACCGCAATACTACAAACCGAGATAATTTTTGCTTTAATTCAATTTTAATCAAATTTGAACATTTTAGAACATTTTTGAATAAAGTGTTCGGGTGACCCGTCAAAATAACCCCGACAAAATAGCCCCGACAAAATATCCCCGACATAATAGCCCGAGACATAATAGCCTGCTCTAAAATAACCCTACAACATAATAGACCGTACTAAAATAGCTTCGGCAAAATAGCCAAAGACAAAGTAGCTGCGACAAAATAGCCCAATGACAAAAGGGGCCGTATATTAATTACGTAAGGGTTTGATGGAGAAATGCGGGTATCGAAAATCTCATTGACCGTTACGTGGGGGGAGTACGACGTATTCTGTCTAATGCAGTATAGCGATACGTGAAGGTATATAACAGATTGCTGCAAATAGCATATTATACCACGGTTATTGTCAGTTAGTTTATACCAAAAATTGAAATTCTTATTATATACCATTGGAAAGAGAACAATTATTTAAGAATTTTATCAAGAATACGATTTTTTCGGAATATCGGTCGGATGTTTTTAGCGGGAAAAAAACGGCTCGGAGCGCCGATAGCGTAGTGAAGGGCTGCGTAGGATCAGTTTCGGCAGGCGCAATCACGGCAAATCACTGATCTACCGTAAAATAAATGAATTAAATTAAATTAATTTGGCTATCGCCATACTACATTAAACAGAATTTGTTGGACTCCCCTCACATAACGCTCTATAAAATTTATGATATACCCCCCCTCCCCCAAACCCTTACGTAATTATTAATTACGTAATTAATAATAGATTGCCCCTTTTGTCATTGGGCTATTTTGCCGAAGCTATTTTGTTATTGGGCTATTTTGTCGAGGCTATCTTGTCATTGATCTATTTTGCCAGAGCTGTTTTGACGGGGCTGTTGTGTCGGGGCTATTTTGACAGGGGCTGTTTTGACGGGGTACCGTTCCAGCGTTATCTTAGCTCTTCTACTAATCAGATATAAATTTTAAGTCGAAAACTGCAAATATTCTATCCATTCTATTGCAATTATTATCCTAAGCAATAATTGTGTAATTCCAAACAATTAAGTGTTACTTGTATTATGAGCGCTATTAACGCGTAGCGAAGGGGGGCTAATCAAGATTAAGTTTTAAAAGTTTGATTTCAACTAAAAATTTAGATTTTAAAAACTTTAATTAATACTCAAAAAAGTTCACATGTAGCCTCTAATGATTTGGAATGAGTTCCACTTCCACCACAGAAAAGAAAGAGGGGGCGACCTGTGAAAAAATGAAATTAAGAAGAGCAAGAAACCATGAAAAGAAAGAAATTGAATGAGAACGATTGGTTACATAAAAATTTTTTAATAAAATAAAACCAACTTTAAAAAAAAAAGTTAACTAAAAAGCAAAAAATAAGTTCATACTATTTGTAGTTCCATTTAATGTAATTAAGAAATTATTGTTTATTATATTATTATTAATTTCTTAATAATTATGAGGTCGCGTCGGTGCCAAGTAAAAGCAATAGCAAGTACATAGGAAATCCTATGTATACTTGGTGACTTTTAGCTCTAAACTGACGATTTGTCTGGCGAATTCAGATTTACTTGGCACCGACTTCATAATTATAAAGAAATTAATAATAATATAAAAAACAATAATTTCTTAATTACATTAAACGGAACAACAACAAAGTAAGAATTTATTTTTTGCTTTTTAGTTAACTTTTTTTTGAAGTTGCAATTCCACTGATTTCCAAAGAATTCCATCCAAACAAGGGCGGTAATAGAGACCAGTAACTACTTCCCCCCTACTGAATTTTTTTAAAATTTGAAAATTATACCTTAATTCTGATTAAAAATATAAAGATGAGTTTTTTTATTTTTCAATTTTCTGAGATTTCCTTGATTTTTCTAAGATTGTTTAGATTTCCTAAAATATCTTAGAATT
This sequence comes from Cantharis flavilabris, assembly GCA_949152465.1. Lineage (NCBI taxonomy): Eukaryota > Metazoa > Arthropoda > Insecta > Coleoptera > Cantharidae > Cantharis > Cantharis flavilabris. Next base: position 14,804,984 of record OX424440.1, on the reverse strand, counting down.
TTCGGTGATTCCTCATTTTACAAGATTCTCTAAGATTCTGATATTTTTTAGATTTTTCTGAGATTTTTGTGGATATTTTCTAGAATTTTCTATTACCTCTAATGTTCTACATTTCCTAATTGTAAAATTAATGAGATTTTCTTGGATTTCCTAAAATTTTCTGGGCAAGTCTCTAGTTTTTCGTACCAACATAACTTGTCAGTATACGAAAAAACTGACAAAATTCAAAATTTTACGATTATTTACAATTATTTCCAAAAATTATTTACAAAGAATCTCAAATCTAAAAACAATCAAAATCTCATATTTACAATAATTCAAAATTTACAAAATTTATTTCAAACTACAAAAATGTTCCATTCGACAATCAAAATCTACAAAATATAAAAAAGTATTTTCAAAATGATTTGGTAACACGACATCTTTTGCTAACTTGCTTTTTTGTGCGCAACAATGGTCGATTTTGCAAGTGCTTCACAGAAGAAAACTATCCAAGTTGTGGTACCAAATCTGAAATAAAAATTAATTTCTACCTGATGAACTTCCATGAAACAATTTTCATAGTATGCGGATATTCGTTCGAAAATCTAAAAACAATTGAAATTCTAAATCCATCCAATTTTGGGCCAATTTCGGAGTAGTCGGTCCACCCTGAATTTTATTGGCCAAATTTTAATTTTTAATTTCGTCCTTTAATTCGTTTTACTGTTTTTGATCTTCTTGTTTTTCTTTATCCAAATTTTCCTTCATATCCGGCTCAATTCCATCAACATTGTCCATAATTTTTGTCATAACGTTGTCCTTTACTTTGGCTTTTTTTTTTAATTTTATTTTTAATTTCACCATCATTTCCAACTATTGTTTCCTCTTTGATTTTATCAGAACTTTTTCTATCTTCTTCCTGCTCCTCATTTCCAAATTTGTTTTGTGTTTTATTTTTATTAAGGGATTCTTTGTCTCTTTTTGTCGTAAAAATTTAAATTTTTGTGTCGACCTCATTTCTTTGCAAATTTCTATTTTTTATATCATTTTCCAACATTTCAATTGTTTTTCCATCTTTACAAAACCGCTATTTACATCTTCCTGTGTTTTTGCAAAATTAACTTTTAATGATTTTGTATTGTTTTCTTGATTTTTTTGAAATTTTATAATACCTAGTCTGGACATAAGTTCTGTTACACAGTATTAATTAAATTTTTAATGTTTCAAAATAATAAATTCAATTATGATATATACTGCATTATTACTTAATATATAAAGAATACATTTAATATATTTACTCAAAATGTCCTCCTTTAGCCTTTACACAAGCCTTTAAACGCCGTGGCCAATCATCAATTGCGGCACGGACGACTTGTAACGGTATCGATGCTGCTGTTTTCACCAAATCCCGCTTCAGAAGCTCGATATTTTTATGAGGCTTACTACAAGCCATGTTTTCAAGAACTGACCACAATTTATAATCCAAAGGATTCAGATCAGGACTTCCAGAAGGCCATTGTTCTGCTGCAATAAACGCAGGTAAATTTTCTGCTAGCCACCTTTGGGTTGTCTTAGCTTTGTGTGCTGGTGCAGAGTCCTGTTGGAAAACCCAATGGTTTCCTTGAAAGAGAGAGTCGTTAAGAGGCTTTACCACGTCTTCTAACATTTCTTGGTAAATTGGTGCCGATGTTTTAACGCCTTTTTCACAAAAGTGAAGTTGAGTAACCCCTTCGTAGGATACACCCCACCAAACCATCACAGAGATGAGAAGCGAGATAACAAAATCCGCGACCTTTGACCTCCTAATATGTCACGAAGCTCCGGTGGGTCGGTGGCGTAACTTTCAGGCGTATATATCAGTACATCCGTATAAAAAGTTTTTAAAAAATTTTCGCAGCGTTCGATTTTTGGAAGACGATTGCTAATTGTGCTGGCCTACTGCTAAATTATCTTCCCTGACCTCCGGTACGATATTCTCCTTTTCCTCTAACAAATCACCCTCTGTTACCGTATCATCTCCCATTTCTTTTCGTGTCATTTTAATAATCTTCGTTATCTCACGATTAATTGAAAAATGATTGAAAAAATTGCCCCACAATTGGGCGCCAAAATGATTTGTAGTGAAACTTGGAAAAAAAAATGCCCAACTTCTTTTGCTGTCTTTGGATTACCAGTTAGCTTTCAAGCTTTTTCAATCGAAAACCTTTCAGTAGTGGATTTAGTAGCAACGCCAATTAAAATTATTATTAAACAAACATTATTTTGTCGATCAAAAAGAAATAAATAAAAATAATTACCAATGAAATTTTAAATTAAACTTAAAAAATAAATTTCGTATTTGTTATCGATGCGAGTTATCGATGCAGGTGCTCACCGCAAATACAAATTTTACGATTCCTAATAATTTCACCAATTAAACTATTCGTGAATCAATCAATTTTTAAAATTTTAATATCCAAATTTTCAATTTTGTCAATAATTAATTAATCAAAGAAACCAAATTTTCAAATAACATCATAGCAAATGATGCTTAATATGCGGGAAACAATAGATTAAAATCAAGATGGAAAAAAATTTGAAATATTGGAAAATGAAGAATATTTTCGACAAAAAGGGACAAAAATCTGTTGATTAAAATAAAACAATAAACAATTTCGGTAATGGGGAGGAGAAAATTTATAAGCCTTTTCAAAAATTACATCTCACCACCAGCAATCTATTTTTTTGTATGAGACTCTTTTTAATTTTAAAATAATCTGTTTTATTTTCATTGTACGAATATTTAAAGAAAATGTTTGAGAAATTAATTTAAAATTATGTAGTATTTAATTTTTGCGTGTCTTTGTTTGATGTATCTCGGATTAGCTGCCGCTCTACCTCGAAAATGCAAAAATTACGTATCAAAGTTCACTTTTAATCTAAATAGTGCCCTTATTCACAAACGTCCGTAAAATATTTAACGAGCCGCTTAATTTTGCAAACCAATGAAAATGATTTCGTAGTCCAAGCAAATAAATTCCATTAGTTTGTTTAAATAAACGGTTTGTTAAAATTCCTACGGACGTTTGGGTATAAGACAATAATATACTATTTGGCTGAAATTTTTAGATTTATTTTATTTATTAAAAACAGATTCGAATGGTTCTATGTTTTTCATATATCTATGGTAATAAATAATCTAATCTATTTATTCTATAATCTATGGTCACGCCAGTTCTTCATAACCTAACTTTTTTAACACATTTTAAGTAAAACCGTAAATTAGTTTTATTTATTAAAAAAATGTTTCAAAGTAGTGTACAATTAAGAAGTATACTTCGGACTACACAAAATTTACGCTTTATAAATTTAAATTTATTAGTGAACAAAAATAAATGTGCGGTTTGTTATGGTCAAGAATATCACAAAAATTATACTTATAGGAAAAGAGATATTCTGAAAAGGGATAATAATAATAAAAGTGATGAAGCTAGTAACGATAATATTTCGAAGATTTTTAAACCAGTACAAATACCAGTAAATTCGGCTGACGATAACATTGGAGAAGATTTTACCGGGCCCTTAAATAAATTGGACATATTAAAGGTTTTAGAAAAATTTTATCATGATAAACAAATTAGGGATATATTTGCTAGTGAAGGACTAGATAGTGAGTTGGTAAACTAAATAATTTTCTGTGATATAATTCAATTTTTTGTTTTCAGGAGGTACTCTACACGAAGCCTACACGAGCTTCAGAAAATATTGCATGGATACTGCGTCGTTGCCGGTCGAATTGCACCTCCTCATTAGTGATATTCTACAAGGTGCATATTCTCACGTAGACATTTTACCTTACTTCAGAAGCCATATGAAGCGAGTGTTTCCTCACCTGGATTGTATGGAAGTTTTGAAAAAAATATCCGATTTGACTACTCCACCCCAATGGTATGACGGTGCACGAAAGATGAAACGCAAAATTATATTTCACACTGGTCCAACCAATTCAGGTAAAACTTATCATGCAATGAAGCGATTTTTAGAATCAAACACGGGAATTTATTGTGGTCCCCTTAAATTACTTGCATCTGAAGTGTTCAATAAGTCAAACAATCAGGTAGGGGAAGAAAGTTTATTTTCTTTAGTTATAAATATTTTTCTTTAAGGAAACACCTTGTGATCTCGTTACTGGCGAAGAAAAAAAATATGCTGATCCTGACAAGAATCCGTCGGCTCACCTGGCATGTACAGTCGAAATGACCAATCTTTTGAATAAATGTAAGGTTAAACCAAACGGGTTTGTTAAATTTTATAGAGTTAAAGTAGATATTTCGTTTTTAGACAATTCTAGAACTAAATAATATTAAAAATGAGTAATTTCATATCAAGTGATCCAATCAAGTCACTCGATCATTTCAGAAAAATTTGATTTTTTGTGTAAAATTAGTTTACCATATTTTACTGTCTTTTGTTTTCATTTTTTAAACATGTGAATTTCAAGAGTTAAACAAAACTCTGTAAAATGCAAAAATTAATTTCAGCTGTATTTCCTATTCATTTTTCTATTTTGTCGCATCTTTTTGAGATACACATGAAATTATTTTTTATACATTTTATAGAGTTTTGTTTAAGTCATTGTCAGTTAGAAATGGTAGAAAAATGTATATAAACAAAATTGAAGGCCACGAATGAAATTTGCAACAAAAAATATCTGAAAAGTTTAGTTGTAAAATCGATTGTTATGTGTCAAAATTAGTCTTGAAAAGGTACAAATTATATTGCTAACATAGGACTGTGCCAATAATTCTGTGAGTCAGTGTACCTCATAAATGAAATCAAAAAACTATCAAAAATTACTCTTATATATTAAATTATTCTTCCTGTAAAAGTTCCTGTAAAATACTGAAAAATAGAGTGTTTTTTTTAGATGAAATTGCAATTATCGACGAAATTCAGATGATTCAAGATCCGGGGAGGGGTTGGGCTTGGACGCGGGCGTTGTTAGGGGTTCAAGCTGATGAAATTCATTTGTGTGGAGAGGAAGGTGCAGTGGATTTAGTCCAACAAATATGTGCAACAATGGAAGAAGAAGTTGAAATTAGGAAGTACGCTCGTTTGACCACACTTAAAACAGAAGACACCGCTTTGGGTTTGTTTTCAAGTTGACGCATTTTTAGGAGAAAACTTTACTGTATTTTTCAGGTAGTCTGAGGAATGTACAACCGGGAGATTGTGTAGTTTGTTTTAGTAAAAATGATATTTATCATGTGTCAAAAACTATTGAGGAGACAGGGAAAGAAGTGGCTGTGATTTATGGCAGTTTGCCTCCCAATACAAAGCTATTGCAGGCGGCTAAATTTAACGATCCCGAAAGTAATTGTGGAGTTCTTGTGGCCACCGATGCAATAGGAATGGGTTTAAATTTGAGCATCAGGAGAATAATTTTTTATTCTTTAATTAAACCTGTGGTCAATGAAAAGAATGAACTTGATATGAGTACCATATCAGTTTCACAAGCCCTACAGATTGCCGGCCGAGCTGGAAGGTACATATACGAATGAAAATTATTATTCATTAACATTCTTTTCACTATGGTTTTTATTTTGCTAGATTTGGCACACAATGGGAGGAAGGCTTGGTAACTACTTATAGGGAAGCAGACTTGCCGATATTGAAAGATCTCTTATCTCAAAAACCTGAACCAATTAAAAAGGCAGGTTTACATCCAACAGCAGATCAAATCGAACTTTATGCCTATCATCTGCCACATTCAACTCTCAGCAATTTAATGGTAAGCAAATGCAGTTCGTCAATCACATGATTAACATTTATTGTAATTTTAGGATATTTTTGTAAAATTATCCACAGTTGATGATTCTTTGTATTTCATGTGCAATACGGAAGATTTCAAAATTTTAGCCGAAGAAATTCAACATATTCCTTTACCTCTAAAAGCGAGATATATGTTTTGCTGTGCACCGATTAACAGAAAATTGCTGTTTGCTCGCAAAATGTTTATAGAAGTAAGAATAATTTTTCTGTTTACATAAATAATGTTACATTTGATGTTTTAGTTTGCTCAAAGATACAGTAAATCGGAACCCATAACTTTTAAATGGCTGTGTGGTAAAGTTGGATGGCCTTTACAGCCACCTAAAACAATAGTAGATTTAATGGAATTAGAGGCTACATTCGACGTTTTGGATTTGTATTTGTGGTTAAGTTACCGTTTCGAAGACTTATTCCCAGAGCCAGATTTAGTCAGAGGTATGGAGAGAAAATTAGATGTCATCATTGAACAAGGTATGCTGCAAATAACCAGGTTACTGAAGAATTCAGAAAACAGTTTGGCTCCCGATATGTCGACCATTTTTCAAGATGACGAATTAAGTACCAATCGAAATGAAAATGAATCCTATAATTCTGGCAAGAAGCGCATAACAGAACAGCTATTGGAGGAAGGGTCGTTAACCCCCGAAATGTTACAAGAACTTAAGAAAGAATTTTATCGAGATTTGTTTAATGATAGTTCATCCAAAAATAGGAGAAAATTTAGAAGACTTACAAAAAAATAAATAAAATTATTAGTCTAATGTAAATTATGATGTATATGATTAATAACAAAAACGGTTTTTATAGTTTTAAATTTATTTTATTGAATTCGATGGTTTTTATAACTTCATTTTTAAATTTGCAATTTTTGGTGGCAAAACTATCCGCCAATGAAAAATTAAAAACTGATGGCTGTGGAGTGGGGATGGCGTTTGGCGGTTATTTCTGGAACAATTTTTATTGTAAAACATTTGTGCTGTGCGTTTGTGTTATGATTTCTTTCAAGCGTAGTTATTCGCGTTAAATTTTGTTTGAAGTGAATAAAAATTAATAGTGCAAAATATGTTGATGTGTTCTCATGGACTTGGGACAGCGACAAGAATGGGATTTGTAGCGGTTCGAATTAATAAAGCACGTGTGGCGTTCAGCTTGGCGGTTACTGGAAATGACAGTAAGTGTTTTTCTATGTATTTAAAATGGTGTCATCCATAGGTTTGTTCGTGCTAGTTACACTTAAAGTGTAAATAGTGTAATTTACACTTTAATTTTTTCCCAAAAGTGTAGGCTTAACGCGAACGCAAAAAGTGTAACTTGAGTGTAAGTCCTCCCCTTGAATTCAAATTTGCGTTGGTATAAGGTTATGTAAATCAAAATTTAGATGTTGGTGAGCAATAAAATAATCATAATTTTTACGATTTGCAATCATTTTTATTAAATTTTACATATTTTAATTTAAAAAAATCGTAAATTGTTAATAATTAATAATAAATAAAATATTAACCACAAGGTACTTGACATAAGACATTTTTAACATTTTATTTTTTGTAACTCTTATTTTTATTTCTTTAGGTTTGTATTTTTAAATTTCATTTATAAAAATCTAACAGCCAAAAGTGTAGTTACACTTTCTAGCACGAACAGAGCGCTCTGCTAGCACGAACAGAAAAGTGTACACTTTACACTAAAGTGTAGCTAGCACGAACAAACCTCATGATTTACTTGATCGAATCATCGAGCTTTATAATACTTGATAGTTTGAGTAAGCTTTATAAACCATGTTTGTGTAGCCCTTAAGCTGCGTCTTCACTAAGGCGGCACAGCAAACGGCTTTGTTGAACGATGTTGCAGACGGCTTATGTTTTTGTTGCTGAAACGTCCACACTTGAACGGCACGGCACAGGATTTTATATAGAATAAACTCAATTATACGTGCTACAATATTGCAGACGGCATAAGTATGCTAGATGTAATATGAACTCTTTTATTGCTCAAACAAGTCTTTATTTACTAAAATAGAAATAATTCAGTTGCTGATAATCTTTTAATATGATATTATTTTGAAAAAATTTTGAAGGCGTAATTTTTACGCAATATAATCTTATTTTTAGTCAATACAAATTATTTAATAAATCAAAAATTCAATAACGAACTTGAAAGAAAAAATAATATTAAATTATTACTTAAGAAAATAAATTCACTTATTTATGTAGTATTTGGCTATTTGAAAATGTAGTGTACCGACAGATTTATCATTCTATGCACTGGAAGATTGTAATAAATACCTACTTGGCTATATAAAAGATAAACACATTTTCGAATTCTATGCACAATTATTTATCCAACGCAGTCTGTTGAAAAATGTGTGACGACGATGATCTGTTGATTGCTGCAGCTGCATTTGTTGTTATTGCGAAATCGAAGAAAAAATGCAAGAAACGAAGATTTTGGGTGCGCCCAAGTTTGAAAAGTAGAACCTCACAACATTTATTGGATGAATTAGTTTTAGACGATAAAGACATTTTAAATCTGGAATATAGGTGCAACGGAGGTTTCAGAAATTTTTTTAGAATGTCGTGTAGTGAATTCGAATACTTGTTGAACTTGATTGGACCAAAAATTGCTAAGCACAATACAAATTTTAGAAATTCAATTTCCACAAAAGAACGTCTTGGTTTAACTTTACGATTTTTAGCGACGGGAGATTCATATCATTCGCTTATGTACCTTTTTAAAATATCAAAGCAATTAATTTCGAAAATTATCCCAGAAGTGTGTGAGGCACTAATAGATGCTCTTAAACCATATGTAAAAGTAAGTACCTATTATTAGATCTTTTTCGAAACAGTTTTAAATTAAAAAATGAAGGAAATCAAACAATACAATAAAATTCAAAATAAGGGTTCGAGGAACATACTTTCAATTCAATTAAGTATAAGCGCTATTATATTTGAATGTGCTGTTATTATTTATTATTATTTCCGACCAGTTTCGAGATTTCTAAACTTTAAGGGATGAAAACTTGGTTTGTAAGTAAAAAAATAATAAAGCACATCTGACATAAACTTGACCAGACAAAGTTTTTTAAAAAGGTATATTACCAACATCCAAAAATTCGCAAGTTAAATATATTTAAAAGAGGCTTCGATACTTACATAATACAGTGGCACACAAAAATAAACGTACAGTCCTATGCTAGCAATGTAAATCGCACCTTTTATATAAATATCGCTTTTAGAGAAAAATTTATTGGACATTTTTTTTGAAAATTTCATTCACTTCAGTTTTGTTTCTATTTTACACAGATTTTTTTAAGTCTCTGATGTATCTCAAAAAACATTTTTATATAAACAAAAATGAAGAAAATGAAATTTTCAACAAAAAATGTCCAATAAATTTGTCTCTAAAAGCGATTTTTATATGAAAAAACATGTCTTCAAAAGGTGCGATTTACATTGCTAGCATAGGACTGTACGCTTATTTTTGTGAGCCACTGTATGTCCTAATACGAAAAAATTAAATAATTATTATAAATGTTTACCAAAGTATGCTTGTTTGAACCTGAAAACATTGGTAACCTAAAAACCAGGTAATTTAAAATAAACCAATCGGAGGAGCGTTCCTGAAGAAATGATAGAAAGACAGCGGTATTTTATTTTAGAAGTTGTATTTTTCCATTAATAAAAGAACGCGTTGTATTAATTTATTTTTATTTGAACATTAATAAAAGAACGGTATCTCGTTTATAACATAATAAAATAGTTATAATAATAATTAAATATCGCTTATTATTGAATTAAACGATGAAGACCCATCTTCTTCGCTACAGAACCTCATTCCGGAGTGAGATTCTGTAGATGACATGCGTCTTGGGGGTTGTGAACCGGATGCATACGAGCCAGAGGGTATCATAGTACATGATCTGTTAGGAAGTGATTGCGATGGAAAACTTGAATGTTCAGCGGAAATGGGAAATGGATATGTCATAGGGGGTGGATGATATGGCATACCGGAATGTTGAAAAGCGGGAGCGGGAGGATTATTGTACTTTCCCATTTCTGCCTCAAAAAGGGTTGTTTGCAAGATATGTTGAACCATACTTCTTGCGTATGCGGTAGGTAGCTTTCGTAGTTTAATCGCCACCTGCTCGCCAAATAAACTGTATTCATCCTTCTGAACTCTTGATTCAGATATGTTTTTCATAATGGCATACGCCTCACTAACTTGATCCGTTCTAGCACGTTTCCTGCTCGTTATGTGTTGTGGGGGGTCTGAAGATTCTTTTGCTCTGCCAGAAAGGTGTTCCTCTGAATCACTAGTCCCAAAAAGCTGTTCCTCTAGCGCAGACTCTTCGGAAATGTCAAAATGGGACTGTTCCCAAATATTACCCTGGAATAATTTTTAATTATTATGTTTGCTCACTCACTTATTTTTTTTATTAAAGATGCCTCGCGATGAAGAGCAGTGGAAACTTATTGATCACGATTATAACAACAAATGGAATTTTCCAAACTGCGTGGGGGCGATGGACGGAAAACACATAAGTGTACAGGCACCAATAAATAGTGGTACCGAATTCTTTAACTACAAAGGAACTTTTAGTATTGTGCTTTTCGCTGTAGTGGACGCAAATTATAATTTTATTTTTGCCGATGTAGGATGCCAAGGAAGAATTTCAGATGGCGGGGTTTTTAAAAATTCTTTTTTCAATGCAAAGCTTGAAGATTGTAAAATGAAGCTCCCCGCTGATCGTGTTCTTCCGGGAAGAACTTCGAAAACTCCATTTGTTTTTCTTGGAGATGATGCCTTTCCACTTACCCCAAACATTATGAAACCTTTTCCTGGGGTTCAGGAAAAAGGTTCAAAAAACAGAATTTTTAATTATAGATTGTGTAGGGGACGAAGAATTTCAGAAAATGTCTTTGGTATACTATGTAACGTGTTCAGGGTATTTCGAAAACCGTTACTATTAGAACCGAATTCGGCGACAAAAATAGTACTGGCAGCAATACATCTCCATAATTTTTTAAGAAGTACTTTGTCAAAAAGTATTTATAATCCTCCAGGAACCTTTGATAATGAATGTTCTGATAGTAGAGAGGTTATTCCAGGTTCTTGGAGGACCGAATTACAACAAGGTACTGCTTTATCCAACTTTTCTTCAGTAGCTCGCAAAAGTTCGCTAGAAGCTCAACAAGTGAGAAATGAGTTCAAAGAATATTTTTCAACAGAGGAAGGAGCAGTACCTTGGCAATACAATAAATGCTGAATTTTTTTAAACTTAATACTTAGTTGTAATAAAAAATGTAAAAGATTTGAATTACAGTGAAACTTCCCTAACTTGCACTGATGGTGTAACTCGAATTATTCTATAAATCGATTTTTTAAGTACATAAAATAAATATATACATACATAGGCTTGTTAGATATTTACGTACGTGTAATTTTATCTCAATAACTCGAAGTTTCTCTTAATTCGAACTTTTTTGTGGTTCTTTTAAATTCGAGTTAGGGGAGTTTGGCTGTACATAAATTTATATATGAAAATAATGATTTCACTAATTACATATTATGTACCTACCTCGTCTTCAGTGTTAATGGTTCTTCTGGGTTTATTCCTGTCTTTCAAGAAAGCCATGCTCTTAAAAGCAAACCATTTGCTTTTGTAAATATTATCAGTCCCACTTCCGGATTTTTTGGAAATTTCTTCCTTCTTCATTTCCCTAGTGAAATGACTGGTAAGATTTTTTAACTTTCGTTCCACTTCGTCTTTTGGCGCATCAATGGAAATCGCAATTTCCATTAATAAATCGTGCCGCATATTGCGGTCTTTGTAATCTTTATTTTTACAGTCCCACAAAACTGGACGCTCGTGATACATATCAATTAAATTAATCACTTTTGCATTTGTCCACTCCATAATCACGGTTTGCAAATACATACGCAACTAACAACTAGGAAGTTAAATTAAGCAAAAGTATCCGAGATATGTATGTATACATATACACGGCGCCGGCGACAGGACATTCAAGTCTCCAAGTTGTATGTTGATTCCACAGAAAAATATGATCGTATTTATTTACCTAATTTTCTATTGAAATTAGATTCAAAGTAACAAAAATTAATATAAACTCCCTATCACAAAATAATTTTAAAATGCTTTTGTTTAAGGTATTCTTAATTTTAGTATGAAGATTAAATAAATTTTAACGATTGCCAAACTTAATAGCAACAACCACCATATAACAATAATATTTTGCGGGCCTTAGTAATTCTGTTTTAATTATTTTAACTTGCAATAGAAATAAAATGTGTTGTATCGTGGTAGTGAAAAGATTGAAACGACACGTTTTCCTTTGATATTTACCGCCTTCGGACGGTAAACTTGACGGCTTGCCGTTCAACATTTGCTATACGTGGGCAGTGGGTTAGCAGTTCCTGATAGCCGTGCAGTACGACAAAAGCCGCTGCAGTGTAGACGTAAATTGTGCCGCGTGGCATGTTATAAGATAATGCAACATTGCCATCCATACGTCCACATTAAGCCGGCTTATGCCGACGGCCTTGCCGTCGGCAAAAGTCGCCTTAGTGAAGACGCAGCTTTAGACTATACAATTAATAGACACCGCATTCCCTATTCAACAACATATAATGTTATGAAGGCAAAGTTCCACATTGCTAGGAAAGGCGGGGTAGTAAATAAACGCACTTTGTTTGTTTTGTTCGACATAGGCGTGCGCTAGGGTTATGTATTCAAACAAGTTAAGTTTAGGTTATGAATAAGTTGGTTAATATTTTTTTTTTTTAACTATTTTATTAATTTTTAACCAAATTGTTTTTGTTAGTAAACATCTTACTCGTACTAAGTCTGTTCGTTTGCTTGCACTAATTTGAACCGAGCATTCAGTATGTTCAAGTTAGTGCAAGCAACCGAACAGACCTACTGTGTAGTCTTCTGTCTTTTTATTGATTTCATAGTGTATTCTAATTTTGAAAAACATTTTCAACACCAATTTTATGAGATCCGAAGCTTGGTCATCGTGATCAAACATATATTATGTATTCCAAAGAGATCAAACACTTCTTTATTTAAATTTTGCATTATGTTGTTTATTAACAAGTTCTGTAAATTAATAATTTATTTGTTAAAAATATTTGTGGTTTTTTCAAAAAATCTAAAATATTTCTCTGCTTCGCAACAAACTTGTATAATAAATGGTGGAGCAATTATTGTTAATTTATTATATTCCTGTTGTTTTTGTAGTGAGGACAAAGTTTCTTGTCCTTCTAATTGCAGTAAACATTTGGTCACCAAATTTGCTTTATACTTTCCACCAAGTCCGTTGAGAAAATTAAAAATTCCACAGGTATTTTCCATCATGCATTTAATATAACAAGCATTAATACAAGCACTTCTTTTGCTTCGGGTAGAGTGTCGGAATCAATATTCCTGATTTGTGCCAAGATCTACTTAAGCCGTAAACTTTTTACCTGTCCACTCCACTTGTTTCCTTAATATCAACATCTCATCAAAAACTAAATTACACAGTATTGCGTGATTACCGGATGCTTTTACTTTTAGTGCTGTCAAAAAAATTTTGATAAATCCTGGTGAGCCATCTACCGATTGATACCATTTTGAAATCGTCGATGGATGGGGTAAACTTTTATTAAATGTATTTCTGACATAAGTGTACGCCTTTGGAGAATAAAAATTAAGTGTCAATGCAAAACATCTAAGAACAGGTGAATATTTAGCTTTTGAAGGTCCTTATTGGAACACTTTTTCGAACAGTTCAAATGCCGAGTCAGGAAGCGATTCCTAAAAAACATCATAAAATTGTTTTACTTTTTCGTGGGCTATTAAAAACTAAGATAATGAAGCTACAAAAAATTATTTTACAGTATCCCAGGTAGGAAATGACGACGGGCCCAGCCTTGTCACAAGCTTGGCACTACTCTGTGTTACCTTGGTCCATGCTTGTACGCCAGCCTTGGGCCATCTCCGGTATAACTAGGGAATGATAACTGGGGGCCAAGTCTGGCTATCAGGACCGGGCCAAGCTTGAAATACAAGATTGGGTCGAGCTTGGAATACAAGCTTGGCCCAGTTGTGTCTGCCAGGCTTGGCCCCCAGTTATCACTCCCTAGTTCTACCAGAGACGGACCAAGGCTGGCGTACAAGACTGGGCCAAGCTTGGGATACAAGCTTGGCCCAGTTGTGTCTGCCGGGCTTGGCCCCCAGTTATCATTCCCTAGTTCTACCAGAGACGGCCCAAGGCTGACGTACAAGAGTGGGCCAAGCTTGGGATACAAGATTGGGTCCAGCTTCAAATACAAGCTTGGCCCAGTTGTGTCTACCAGGCTTGGCCCCCAGTTATCGCTCCCTAGTTCTACCAGAGACGGCCCAAGGCTGGCGTACAAGACTTGGCCAAGCTTGGGATACAAGCTTGGCCCAGTTGTGTCTGCCGGGCTTGGCCCCCAATTATCATTCCCTAGTTCTACCAGAGACGGCCCAAGGCTGACGTACACGAGTGGGCCAAGCTTGGGATACAAGATTGGGTCGACCTTCAAATACAAGCTTGGCCCAGTTGTGTCTGCCAGGCTTGACCCTCAAGTTAGCATTCTCTAGTTCTACCAAAGACGGCCCAAGGCTGGCGTACAAGACTGGGCCAAGCTTGGGATACAAGATTGGGACAAGCTTAGAATACAAGATTAGACCAAGCTTGAAATACAAGCATAGCCCATTGCTGGTTTACGACATTGGGCCAAGCTTGGAATACAAGATCGGGCCAAGGTTGAATCAAGCTTGAGTATCAGATTGGACCGTGCTAATAAGGATAAATGATAAAACCAAACATAGAAATATGTTTAAAGTTAGTTATTTTATTATAAATTTCATAATAGGTACATATAAGTTCAATTTTTTTAAAATTTTTAATTAATTAATTGGTGACTTTTCTTTCGCGCTGTGCCCGACCACCTTCTCTGTCTTTTGCGCCAGATAAAAAATTACTTACAGCAGTAAGTATTTTTAATTTCTCCCCACTTTTCTCGTATTTAAGAATCAGAAAGTCTGAAATTATAACGATAATTCAATTAGAAGAATTTACAATAGTACAATTTAAAGTAAAAAAATACATGATTATTTACGTCCATATTCAACAACTATTCAAAAGTAATGGGTTATTGGACCAAAAAAACTCAAAAATCAATCTATTGTCGACGTTTCGCCGTATCTCACGGCTTCTTCAGGACTCTAGATTACAATATGAAAAAGGACAAAAGCATCTACCCCTCTAATCGCTCATCAACACCATGAATCATTAAATAAAACCAACAATACAAATTACAACAACCATTCAACACATTAACATTTTCACTTTGACATTTTAATGTGTTGAATGGTTGTTGTAATTTGTATTGTTGGTTTTATTTAATGATTCATGGTGTTGATGAGCGATTGGAGGGGTAGATGCTTTTGTCCTCTTTCATATTGTAATCTAGAGTTCTGAAGAAGCAGTGAGATACGGCGAAACGTCGACAATAGATTGATTTTTGAGTTTTTTGGTCCAATAACCCATTACTTTTGAATAGTTAAAGTAAAAAATTCCTCTTTTCAATAATATCAACTTACCACTCATGAATTTAAATACTTGAGTATCTTTGAAGCTCCTTTTTCCCGTCCCCAGAACCTTTCTTCCACAACCACTGTATTCCAGTTGAACGGCTTTGGTGATTATTTTTTTAATGATTGAAGCAACGTCGTTTATGTAATTATTTGATCCAACGGTAGCCAATCGAAAAACATCTTTCTATAAATTATACAATAAATTAATATTTAAATAAAAAATAAAATCGAATAAATTAATAGTGTGTGCTTATTCTGCAAGTAATAATATAGTACATACCAATGCATTTTGTTTGGAATCATCAGATATCAAACTCATTTCAAATTCTAAAAATTTATGTATATCATTGAATGGCAAGTCTGTGCCAAAAACTTGGCAATAATGCGGTCGGTTAGAATCATCAGAAGAACGTTGGGTAGCAGCGATTGCCTTTATTTCATCAAGACTCTGTTTGAGTTCATACATGATGCTTCTCTTCATCTTGTACATCTCAGATTGGAAAAATTTTTTCAAATCCGTGACGACTTCCGATAAATCTGCTGAATCTATAATAGTGTTGAATGAATTTGTTAAATAAAATTAATTTTATATAAATTATATTTAAAAAATTTTGTTTAAATGCATCAATGAATAACTTTTTTTCTTTAGAATCGTTTTACATTATAATAAATTTGCAATTAAATTTTGTCACTTTGGTAGCAATTATTGTATAAAATTTCAAGTGTCATATTTGACACAAATATTGTTCTATATTTGTTACAGGAATGTAAAACGGCTCTTATATAAATAAATTTGTTGAATAAAATTAACTTCAATCAATTAGAATTAATAGATAAAATTTAAGTTTAAGAACTGGAAAATTTTTTAAAATATTTTTTTTTTATTTTAATTTAATCAACAAATAACTTCTTTTTTACAAAACTAAAAATAGTAAAAAAACTTTTGCATTAAATATTTGGTAAAGACTGTTTTTTTTTCAATATTATCTTGTTAAATAAAATTATTTTTCGATTCATCAAATTATTTATACCTGAATGAATTGAGGACTGAGGATTACCTAGTTTTTACTTCAACAATTATAATTTATTGATTAACAATGTTTATGAATTACCTTTATTAGAATTCGGACGCGATGGTGTTCCCGACTCCAATGTTTTACCATCAGTGATCTCACAATCATCGTTGCCGCTATTTTCTTCGTCAAGAGAGTCATCATCTTCCTCTGGCATACATACTTTTTCTTTAATTTGTCGTAAAGTCTTTTTTTTAAATAATGGTCGCGACGTAGACAAGGCTTCAGTAACAGCCGAAGACTGCATTACAATAGGTTTTTTACCTTTTATGAACTGCGATTCACTGTCTTCCGAAGTGTTTACATTTTTGGATTTGTATGATCTTTCCAATCTTCTAATCCCTTGATCATAATCTTCTAAAAAGTCGAAAGAATTTATAAAAATGTAAATTAAAATTTAAACACATAACATTATCAAGATAAATCCAATGAAATGTATGAGATTGATATAATGCATAACTAATATCAATTATGAAAAGTAACGATTAAAAATAATACCTATTATTAGAATTACGATATCAATAATAATAAATTACTACCATAATTTATTATAACCTTATTATTTTGAAAACTAAATTGCGTGCCGCATTATTTGAATAATTTTAATGAATTTGTATTAATTAACTTTGGCATTATTTTTAAAATTTTACTACATAACGCTTCTTTAAATATAATAAAAATAATATTGAATAATGTGTGTTATTACTTACCAGCTTTTGAGACAATAGAAATCCGATATAATGACCAGTTTTTCTCGGGTGCACGTTGTTGTTTTATCCATTGCTCAATATTTTTGTACAACTTCTTATTAGGATAATAACACGTATTATCATCATATAACCAAGAAATTGGAACCAATTCCACACATTTTTGGGAATTTATGAGTTCGTCAAACTCTACAATAGCGTATTCAAAATCACAATCCGCCATAATAATTTATAAATTTTATTCTCAATAAAAATCTAAAAGATACTGCTCTCACACGACAAGAACTGAGATGAAACCAAGATGAGACTGATGACTTCACGGAAGTATAGAACTAAATATTGAAAGCACCAATAAAACCAGAAAATATGCGGCACTTTTTCAAAATAACTTGTGTCTGCCACATTTTTCATGTAGGTACCTACCCTAAATATTTAAAATATAAAATATTTTTACTCTATGTTTCGTCTTTTCTTGAATTGAAGTTGAAGCGGCATCGGCATCAAGAAAGAATAAACGCACCCCGCCCAAGCAAAACTTCCCATCTGGGTAGAAATTGCAGTAATAAACAAATAAACTGTCACCCTTATATAGAAATTTAACAAAATACCGAAAAAAATAAGAGTAGGTATATTTTGATTTTTAACACTACACTGCTAGTTTGTTGCAAGTTTGTTTGTTGTTTTTACTTAGTAGTAAATCCCTAAAATGATTTTAATAAAACTAAATAACTTGTTTAATATTTATTATATTTTTTTCATAAAAATTAATTTATAAAAATTGTTCTGCTTATAAAAAAGTTCCATGTTAATTTAATTTATACGTGTAGTAACGTTATTGCATATTGACTATTATTTATGTTCAAAAGCATACATTTTTGTTGCACATGGTCAATTTTTAATATTATTTTGTCCTGTTTCCATGAAATTATTTCCATTACACCAACATCAAATGACGAAGTAGGAAAATCAAATACTTCTTTCCTTCGGTTTTCTAAGACACCATATATAAATAAATTGTTAATATTTTCTTCCATTAGGCGATTCTCATTCACATTTAAAATATTATCAATTATGAATATTTTACCACTATGTAGTTGTATTACATTATTTGGGGGACAACAAGAAAGTTTAATACCGCGAAATTGAATTTCTTTAATTTTAAAATATTGTTTTTCGTTGTACTCAAATAAATTGGTAGATGATTCATACTTGCATTTGCATAAGATTTTTTTTTTTACTTTGACACTATCATCTGATTCCAATTCATACAAACGATTCGCAATTTGTGTGAGTGGTTTGTTAGGTGATTTTACCAAATGTTTAAACAAACCAATATAATTTTCGCCCCAAAACGCAGATATTTCACTCAATGGAAGTTGGAAGTGGCGAACGTCGTCTGGTATATGAATTGTATAGTGCATACACAGTACTTGTGAATTATCACCGTATTCTGACGGCAATAATTCGAAAAATTCCCTTAACCGATCTTGAGCATAATCCACAAACTCGACTGCTTGAGTATAATTATTTAAAATTCTGCATGAGACATATAATAATAAAAAATGTCGATATTTATTTTTAGATAAGACATCTTTGAAAGCTAGAGCCCCAATGTATAATAAAACAAAACGAAATTGCGTCGCTTTCCATTTAGAAACTTGATCAAGGTCGTAAATTTTTCTTTCAAATTCACAAGGAATATCTGATGATATTGATTTCATGATAACTTTTAATTTATTAACATAACAACTTTTTAACCGAGCGGGATGTTTTTTCAGAATAAGTAGTTTATCAAATATATTTTTCATCACTCCAAGGTACAATAAGTGCATAGAGTCTAAAACTATATCGTTTACTGGATTGAATTCTGCTAATTTGCATAGCGGGGATGTGACATTGTTCAAATGATGATCAGGCTGTTTTTTTTCAATGAATGACTCTTTTGTCCGAAGATCACAATCCATTTCTGGATACACACGTCTTCGGTTTACAGTTAAGCCGTGAGTGGTACATCTTTCGCAAGCATAAAAACCAGTTGGACACTTAGAACACTTGATAAAACATCTTGCAGGACCATCCGCAATTATACACAAAATTTTAAATTCATATTTTTTTGCATGTAAAATAATCCCATTTAAAATATATTCATTAGCTTCTTCTACTAAATCATGTAAATAATCTTCCACTAACGCAGGCTTCGAATCGCCACAGTAAAGTGCAACAACAATGGGTTTAGTTTCATAATTTTTATGATGAACTTTTAATATAATAGGCCATACCTGTATTAACGAATTATTAAAGATCGAAATGCCATCAATATGTAACTGAACGCTTATAGTTTTTTCTGTATAAATATTGGGAGCAATTACTTTATCAAGAGCATTTTTTATTCCTATATATATGTAAGACCCATTTGTCTCTCTCTTGCTCAGCATCGTTTGCATAGGTCGACAATGTTTCGTTCCTAATAACCGTTGAGCCGTTTTAGGTAAATTATCGTGGCCTTCTTCTCTTAACACTGTTAATAGCTCCGTAACCGCATTTAATGTTAATATGTTGATATTGTTTAATGACCAACAACGAAGTTTTTCAATTAATGTCTTTTCAGGTAAAACTTCTTCAATAATTTCAACATTTTGTTGTAAATTATTTAAAGAATCGTCTATAACTTCTTTATTATATTCATCACTTAGTCGAAATGAATTATTTGGAGAATTAATTTGATTATCACAACCTGAACTGTTACAAACATCACTAATCACTGTTGAGTTATTAAGTTCTATGTCACTTGAAACAGGATTTTCACTAAAATCATTTTGAACAGATTGAATTTCACCGTCGACATTTAAATGACGCTGTTCGTGAAGAAATGCATCAGCTTTTTGTAAAAGACGAAATTTTTTTAATTTTTGATAAGATTTCGACATTGTTAGTAGCAGCGAGACATGAGATAAATAACACTCGGAAAAGTAGTTGAAACAACATCCGATAAGATCACTGTTAACTGTGAAATCCCCACTATTCGACCATCCCCCACAACTACTTACCCGATGTTGTTGATTAATACTGATTTAAATTATATTATGGTTTATTTGTATTTACTATTTGAGATTGCCCAGAACTGGGTCCTAGCTAGGGCCGACATTGGAGACCCAGAGCTGGGTTAACTACTTCTGGCTCAAGCCTGAGCCAACATTGGACAGCCAGAGCTAGGTTAACTAAATCTGGCTCAAGCCTGGGCCAACATTGAAAAGCCAGAGCTGGGTTCACTAGTTCTGGCTCAAGCTTGGGCCCACATTGGAGGGCCAGAGCTGGGTTGCCCACAACTGGGCCTTAGCTAGGGCCAACATTGGAGACCCAGAGCTAGGTTAACTAGATCTGGCTCAAGCCTGGGCCAACATTGGAGACCCAGAGCTAGGTTAACTAAATCTGGCTCAAGCCTGGGCCAACATTGAAAAGCCAGAGCTAGGTTTACTAGTTCTGGCTCAAGCTTGGGCCCACATTGGAAGGCCAGAGCTGGGTTGCCCACAACTGGGCCTTAGCTAGGGCCAACATTGGAGACCCAGAGCTAGGTTAACTAGATCTGGCTCAAGCCTGGGCCAACATTGGAGACCCAGAGTTAGGTTAACTAAATCTGGCTCAAGCCTGGGCCAACATTGAAAAGCCAGAGCTGGGTTCACTAGTTCTGGCTCAAGCTTGGGCCCACATTGGAAGGCCAGAGCTGGGTTGCCCATAACTGGGCCTTAGCTAGGGCCAACATTGGAGACCCAGAGCTAGGTTAACTAGATCTGGCTCAAGCCTGGGCCAACATTGGAGACCCAGAGCTAGGTTAACTAAATCTGGCTCAAGCCTGGGCCAACATTGAAAAGCCAGAGCTGGGTTCACTAGTTCTGGCTCAAGCTTGGGCCCACATTGGAAGGCCCGAGCTGGGTTGCTCACAACTGGGCCTTAGCTAGGGCCAACATTGGAGACCCAGAGCTAGGTGAACTAGATCTGGCTCAAGCCTGGGCCAACATTGGAGACCCAGAGCTAGGTTAGCTAAATCTGGCTCAAGCCTGGGCCAACATTGAAAAGCCAGAGCTGGGTTCACTAGTTCTGGCTCAAGCTTGGGCCCACATTGGAAGGCCAGAGCTGGGTTGCCCACAACTAGGCCTTAGCTAGGGCCAACATTGGAGACCCAGAGCTAGGTTAACTAGTTCTGGCTCAAGCCTGGGCCAACATTGAAAAGCCAGAGCTGGGTTCACTAGTTCTGGCGTAAGCTTGGGCCGACATTGGTGGGCCAGAGCTGGGTTGCCCACAACTGGGCCATAGCTAGGGCCAACGTTGGGAAGCCAGAGCTGGGTTGCCCAGTCCTGGCCCGTGCTTGGCCCTGTCGTCAGAGCCTGGAGGTTCCTATATGGGATATAATATGTACTTTCTACACCAAGATGTACAAAAATATAAACATACGTATACGTACAAAGATTTGTTACAAAAACATTGTATTACTTACTGCACAAGTATAAAATAATATTTTGTTTCTGCTGTAAAACCGTATTTCTTAAAATCCTTGAATGTCGTTTTGATTTTCGAGGTATTCCAAAATCAAAAATCATCACTACGAAGATCACCAACAAAATACTTTCTAAAAACAAAGCGGCTAACTCAATGTAAATCAATAACATTTACTAGGTATCACCTACCTTTTCGTATAAGGTGACTTCTCTTGAATTGAAATTCAGTTTCCTAGGCACTCAAAGTAGTTGATGTATTGAAATCACAACATCCTTGATTTCTCGATGTCCTAACAAAAAATCATCTTTTTGTAAATATTTATATTGCATATGCCTATCATACTTACCCAGCTTTGCTAACTGATTTTCTAAATACTTTCGAAGTAAACAAGAATCGCTACAGTGCGCCACTGAAATTACAAGGTTGTAAAAAATTTGCCATATTTGTATTAATTCCTGCATTCAAGCGATGACAATATGCCCACATTTTTATTTTCGCTTCATCGGGAAAATATTGTCTGAAAATATTAAAACGTTAAAAAAATAATCAAACACCATTGTGCCATTCAAATAAAGCTGTTACCTCTGTAAATAATTACTGAAAACTATTTCATTTTGATCTTCAAGATTTTTAAAATATTAATTTTTTAATTTCCAAAAAGTTTCTTCATTGGTTGCAGTCATTATCTTCCCTAAATCTGTATTCATTTGTCGTCTTATTTCTTCAGCTTTAATTTTTCTTTTCCCTTGGATTATCCAATTTTTTCTGACGTGCCAAGCACATAAAAGTCTTCTTGGAGTGTTACCCATAACTGTTGTCCATGCGTTGTGGTACTTTGGATCGTCGTCACTCATCAAATAATCAGGCTTTATTTCTTCTCCAATATGCGCTTTAAATTCTTGCAAAAAAACTTCTTGTATAACTTGATCTTGCCTAGCGATTCAAGATATTAGTAGATAAAAACATTTAATACACAACGATGAAAAAATATCGACCCTGTAGCTTAATTATATAATTGCCAGGTGGAATAGATATTGGGTTTTTTGGGTCCTCGTAATAAAAATGCTATATAGTACTTGCTGTACTTGCTTCCATTGCTATAGCAAGTACTATATAGCATTTTTATTACGAGGACCCAAAAAACCCAATATCTATTCCACCTGGCAATTATATAAAAACATTTAAAACAATTAAATTTAACCTGTTGGATATAAAGAAGGCAACAGGGAAACCAATATCTTGATTATCTTTCACCATCATTATTGTCAATTCAAATTTTCTATTATTAGTTCCATGAGTTCCATCCATACATATAATGCGGCTGTAATTTTTAAGTTTGGTTTCCATCGACTTATTCATGAATCCTAAAGCGAAATCATTTTTTTCTAATTTTGGATATGCATCGCCTAAAATATACTATACCACCGGGTTCCAATATAATAACTAAATACCAACACCATTAAGCCCACACCCCACCATAAAAGCATTAAAACCCTTACCAATAAATAAATATTATGCAATGCCCCTTCACAATTAATATAAAATCATACTATATTCAAATCAAAAACCAAGTAAAACAGAGAATATAAACAATAATACAATAATAATTACCAATTTTTTTTATATAAAAATGCATAGGATTTGCCACCGGAATTCCATTCTTCCACTTTAATCGATACAGCTATCATGTCATCGGGGCCTCTTTTATTTTCAATATTATATTGGGCACTTAAATTTGCTAAATCTTGGTTGTTCAAAAAATTAATTCGTCCTAATTCTGTTCCCTTCATTTCTCTTGCATCTTTAATGATTCTTCTTTTGGGTATCCCAGCTTTTAATTTATTAGCAAGTTCTTCTCTCCGTGCATTCGTTAAACGTTGACTTCTAAAACTTGAAGTATGCCCAACATGGGTTTCGACAAAAGTAACTTCAACTTGACCTAGAAATAATTATAATATGTAGTTGAAAACAAATTACAATAAAGTATCAATAAAAATTTAAAAAGATTCAAGTTACCATTATTTTTATAAAAATGAGCTATGATTCTGGATGGACAAATGCCATTGATCTTAATACTACCACCTTTTTTCACCATTCGCTTTGTCGCAGAGCAGTTATACCCTTAAATAAAACAATATTTTATTAATCAAACCATTGTATTCTTTAAGAACCTACCACATGAATTACTTCGATTACAATTGTAGTAAACGATCTTTTTATCAGTACCCCTTACTGTTCTCTCATTAACGTAATTAACATTTCGTTCTTCTAGTGCCATCCAACTTTCAAATGCTTCGTGGTTTTGAAAAATTAAATTTTCTTGATTTATACTTATATTATGTATATCTGTAACGTGCTGCATTAATAAAAAATATGTTGTAAAGTTATGTTTCAAATCATCTGAACAAAGTGGACAAAAAATATGATTTGTTTTCTGCTTCGTATTCTCAACTTCAAGTAAATGCACGTTCCTTATGTGTCGATTTCTTGCAGAACCATTGTAGAATGTTTTCGAGCAATGTGGATAAGTAACACTAAAATAGCAGTTATCTTTATAATTTACTATATACATAATAATTAAATCTATTAATTACCTCTCCATAAATATACCTATGTTATCAGGTAATTAAAGTAAAACTGAACCAAACACTTCAAATATTCAAAACCTAGAATTAAAATATAACCTACACAACACAAAAATGATAAATATATGACAAATAAAATAGGTAATCAGTTAGCAATTAAAATAGCTGTTGGTTGTTATAATTATTAAGTATATAAAACGAAATAATTTCATAAAAATAACACTGTAAAATTTTTCAATCACTAGAAACAGAGCAAAACCAGAAAAGAGTGGTAAAATGCACTTGCGAAGTTTCAAAGTAGTAACAATACGAGAGAGCACACAACAGGTACAAAAGCTTCAAGCGGCAACTAAAAAGCACACCATAGATAAGCGCGGAGTGTGCGCATTTCGCAGGGTTCTTGTTGGAATTAATGTTTGCTCCTTTTAGAAGCCTTCTTCTAACGGTACTATCACTTATAGGTTTGCCCCTTTTGTCCGATAAGGCACTAGCCAGCTCGGCAGATGTTTTTCTGCGATTTTTTATTGATTCGCGAATTAATTCGCGATCTTCCCGTTCAGTGGTTATTTTTCTTCTCGTTCTTGGGCTATTTAAGTGAGAGCCGGTCTCATTATACCTTTTTAAAACATGTTGTAACGCACAACGCGAACATTTTACTTGTTTAGCAATTTTTACTTGCGATATTCCTGTCTTGTGTAATAATTCAATTTTAATTCGTTTTTCTAAACTCAGTTCATATTTTTTTGGCATAATGATGTAATGAATAACACTTTTAAACACCCAAATAATAAAAAATAACACTTAATGAACTATAAACGACTTCGATTACAAACAGAAGCAAACTGAGTATTTCTTAAAATAAACAAATTTTGTCAAATTCTTCTACCTGCTGTTTTATTGTCCTTTGAAAACCCTTCCAAGTACCTACAGTACTTAGGTAAACTTTCTACTTGTATAATAAAATATTCCAGAAAGGAATTTCAGAAGAATTAGTTATAATTAAGAATTATTTTTTGAAATACAATAAAACGCTAGGGGTGCCTAATACTTTTGCACAAGGCTGTATATATATCTGCTGCACTCTTATATAGCATCAGCTTCATCAACATTTGTCTTTTCCTAGCATAATATTATTTAAAGTCTTAATTTTGTTTAATATTAACATTTTTGTAAAAGATTTAATTACAAAATCTTCTATATCTTTACCATGTCCGCAGTCATCAGTAAACAGGAATTTCACATTTTCTCTGATATTTATAGAAATTCTTTGTATTACATTCCCTAAATGACAAATAATAGGAAATATGTGTTGTGAACGTTGTCACAATATTGTGAACGTTGGTTAAATAATTGATAAACATGCTACTACAATTTTTCAATCTTCGATTTTCTACACCTTTACCACCTAGAATGTTTGTTTTACAACATTGACATTTTTTTACTTTTGGTAAAACTGTTTTTGAAACAAATTGGCTAATGTCCGGCAATACGGCTGCTTCAAAATCATTTAGATTTTCTAAAATTTCAGTAATCTTGTCGTCTTCATTACTGTGGAGTACTGGCTGAACTTGAACTACATCCTAAAATAATAATTAGTAAATTAATATTTCTATAACATATATAAGTAATTACATGCTGCACAAATTTCTTCAATGAAACTAAAATGCCTTCTGAATGACCCTTGCTGTAGTTATTTACCAACAAACTCTTGTAAAATGGAATAAATGCAGCTACTGTTGGATTTGTAAATCTTACTCCCCTCTGTCTTACTTGTCCAAAAA
Source organism: Cantharis flavilabris (assembly GCA_949152465.1). Lineage (NCBI taxonomy): Eukaryota > Metazoa > Arthropoda > Insecta > Coleoptera > Cantharidae > Cantharis > Cantharis flavilabris. The sequence goes on along the minus strand of OX424440.1, from coordinate 14,778,923 downwards.
AATTTTCCAAAGGATCCTGGTTGAACGTCCTAGGAAACATGTTCTTGAAACCAAAAACTTTCATATTTGAGTAGATGTTAATAAAGCCCTGAAATTTGCCAGATATGAAACATTAATTATTTATATTAGAATTATTTTATAAATTACTTCTAGCGTAGTAATCTAATTTTTTAGGGATGGTGGCGTGTACTTCTTTCTGCTCTCCTCATTCCTGCTTGTATCATCTGTATCGCTAGTACTGTCGTTGTCATCTTTATCAATAAATACCATCGTCTTAAAAATTTTAATAGCTCTTTTCCAAAATTCAATGTGATCAGATTTGTCGGTGACAAATTTGACAAAATTTGTCAAAGAAGTCGATCACTTTTACAGTTTGTTTTGCTCTTGGTTTCAACTGTAAAATTTCACCATTACACTCGTGGGTCGTTCCTAAATAAAATAATAAATTAGGTAAAATAATTATTATTATTATAATATATTATTATTCTCAAAAATAAGCTCGATTAATATACATACCTGATGTAGCCATGACATGAATAGCAAGAGAAACCGCATGGCTGAAGACCTGGGTGCATGAAGAGACTTTCATTTTTTTTACCAGGTTTGGAACAACGTGATAATCAGTTAGTTTAGGCATCATCCTAACTGTGCCAAACGCAGGATCTATTAAATACGCTTTGTGAATATCATCCCACTTGACAATTAGATCAACTCCATCTATAGTGCATTTTAAATCTTTTGTAAGAAGGTTGTATCGAATACCCTTCAATAAATGGGGAGGGTCAAACAGAGGTACTACAACTGTATCTTCAATTTCAAAAAATGTACCTCTCATCTCCTTCTGTTTGAGATAGTTTGCTTTAGTATCTTTAACTAAGTGATTAATTGGAGAGTCATTATTGCGTCCCTGATCACATACTGTTGCACAGACAATCAAACCAATTTCAGCCAGTTTCTTAATTAACAATTTCAAAATACGTTCAATTTCAGAGTGTTGGGTAGCACCGTTTACAAAGTTATAATAAATGGGCTGCTTCCATTTCGCTTCTATGTTGCGCACCATAAATATCTCTCTCAGTACCTCTTCCAGTACTCTTCTTCAACGATTCAACTTGACTTGCTAAAACTTCAAATATGTGTTCGTTAATTCCAGGTTGCATTGGTATTCTGTTCAGATAATTCGTCAATGTATGTCTAGATGGTAAACTAAAGATATCTGATAAAAACCTATAAGCAGGACCACTCTGCTTATAAGTGCAAGAGCTTCACTGAATCTTTTACCTTTAGGTTTCTTCGAAGCATTTTCCAACTGCGATTTAAAAAAATCTCAAAACAACCTTCTGCATTATTGCTGTTTTTTGTGCAAAAATATCATTTTTACTAAAATCTTCTGCATATTGCAACCTTTTCTTACAAGCAGCATGTCTAAATTTTGAAGTTCTCAATTGACGTTTTAATTTAGCTGCTTCTTTATACATCAATTTAGCTTTAGGGGTAAGTTGGCCTGCTCTTCTTACATTAACTTTGCGAAGAAGTGATTCTAAAATTATTTTAAAATAAATTTTCAAGAATTATGAGTTAAGATTGCTTATTTAAACCTTTTGAACTTTTAGTAGCCAATAATTTTGAAGCCTGTTCACTCTGCTCTTGACCAAAACTACTTGTTGAGGGACCATAAAATGCTTCAGGTATTGCTAAAAATAGTTCAAATTTAATTTTCCATAAAGTTACATTATTAAATCTCATATACACACCATCCGATTGTGGTGGACTACTACATTCCATCATCTCTTCATCTTTTTCTTTTCCAAAAGGACCATAGGATTCTCCTTCAGGTGATGCTAAAAGATTTTTAAAATTTCATTTTCCATAAAGTCATATTTAGACAATGTACAAAGTTAATTTTTTATAAATTGGCATTTTCATTGCATTTTATACAAACCTTGTGATTCTGGTAAAATATTATGTTCAGTTTCATCCTCTTCTTGACCCATATCGATATCTTCTTTCTCCACGATACTTCGAACTAAAATTAAACATTATTTTACAATCAAATAACAGTAAAATAAAACGTAATATTTACTTGACAAAAGTTCAGTTGGAAAAGCATCAGATTGTAACATGTTATTTGTCACGATGAAACATTCTTTAAAATGATGATGGCACATTCTTCTCCAATTATGTACTTGATGAGGTTCCAACGTTTTGATTTCTTCATTTCCTGACAATGCGACCCTTACCTGAAACCTTTGCTTATCATTATCAGGATTCGGGAAACGATGCAAAATTCTGAAACATGTGGGAACACAACAACTATGGCGACCCATTATGATTAATAAAATTGATCCTTAAACTTTTAAGGATAGCTTGAAAAAAAGCTTTTAATAAAATCAAGTTAAATACAACACCTTTTATACCTGATACAATACCAGTACGAATATCACAAGATACACAAGTTTGCAATAAAAATCGCAATTTAAAATGCTTAATGCTGTGGAAAATTTGAAATCGTTTTTAAGCACGAAAAGCATTCGCAAAAAATTAAAACAAAATGGACGGTTGCTTATGAAGTGGTTAATAGTTAGGCAATCTTCATGCATTCATGAACAAAGAAAGAGACAAAAGAAAAGGACAAAAACTGGTAGAAGCCATCTATCCGTCAGGGTGCGAATCTTTCAACGACATTAACGATGTATCAGAAAAGCTTCATTTGAGTTAAACCACCATGCGCCCAACAAAAACTATGAAGATTCCCGTTGCAGTGTTGTCGCAACCTGCTCTCTCTTTGGTATTTAAAATTGATTATTTGTTGTAAAAATCGTAGATTTTGATTAAATGAATAGAGAGAACAGTACGGCGGATTACTTATTTACTAGATCGATAGCGATCGCTGCCACCAAGTGCTGATTGATAGTTAATTACGAATGCACTACTTCGTAATTACTGCTGATAAAAACAAAACAAAAAAAACTGAAATTTTGGGTAAGCGTGGCGCTGATTTTTGTACTAAACTTGGAAGCGCAGGATGAACTTCTCTCTCTCTAACTTGCCTTTTATTGTTGGCAAAGTGGTTTATGGTTTTTTCGCAGGTACTCTATTTTAAGCTTTGACAAGCTTAAATAAAAGATTGAATAGCATGGATCACAATATATTGTAAACTTATTAAATTTATAACGAAATGACAATAATAATAACCCTTTTTCATAATATTAGGAATAAATCTTACCTTAAAAAAAAGTTACAATTTTGTTGGATATAATTGGATCGAATTTCTGGCGACGCTTAATTAACCAACCCGTTTGAAATAAAATGTGAATTTACTTGATTGGCTTCGACTTCAAAAACTAACTTGACTGCAACTTCAACTTTTTAAAGCTAAAAACGGCAACTCAACTGACACTTGAACTGACTAGAAAAACTAAAAACTCAACTGAAAACTAACATCAACTTCCATTACAACTAACAACTACAACTGACTAAAGACTAACTGAAGACCAACTAACGACTGACAACTCTGATTTTTTGCATGTACATGTCTTTTTATAACATTTAATTTGGGAGGGTTTTTCCCTTCCTACTCTCGCGAAAACATCCCTTCTATCTACTTCAAGCAGATGTTAAACATAAATCTTCATCTTGATTTTCTAATCTTTAGAAAATCAAGTGTATTGTTAAGTTTCCATTTTACATGGACCATTATTTTATCTAAAATTCTAAGTCAATATCGTTTTTCTGTTTTAAAAATGTTACGGTATTCTGTCCGCTGTGCCGAAGTCGATCATAATTTTTACCTTTACTTTGTAAGTTTCGAATGTTATTGTCTACCAAATGTCATTCGATCCAATTTTTACAAGTTTTTCTTAAAATATAACCTTTTCTTCTCTTGACTTTGAAGTACCTAATGCATTTTGTTAAGCTACACTTTCTAATGGTTTTTATGACTTTAGGTATCTTTTTACTAAGAATTTTTGGACGTTAGAGCCGGTAATAAATAAGGCCATGTGCAAATAACAATCGCGGAGACTGCATTTGTTCTTTAACATAATGCATTAATTTTCCGTCTATCCAAATATTAATTTAACTATCATTATTATAATTTTAATTAATTTTTCTTTGGCCGGGTTACTACAGGCGTTCCGGCATGATGCAGAAGCCAACTATCAATCGCGGCATTATAATGAGCTTTAAAGGATGAGAAAACAGCAACATCCAGACGTTGTCTATGGTCTACAAGTACAGAGTCTATGGCTACAATGGGGCGGTAAAGTAAGAATTGTAACGCCGTTTTCTCGAGCTTTGGTGGGTTTATACAATGAGATGAGGGATAACCGCTAAGGAATAAGACCTAAGCGATAGTGGATACGAAATAAGCTGGTTTATACAACAAGAAGATACGAGATGCGAAATGCGCCTGTTTACGCATTAGCAGAAAAGATTGTTTTGTAACTTGACAGATGCTTGACAGCTTTGACACAACTTTCGCTTTTGTTTTTGTTTACATTTCGTATATCTCGTTTCAAATTTTATTATCACTTGTAATATCACAAGAGAATGAGAATAAATTTCGAAAAGTTGTTGCCTGGCAATAGATACGAGAGCCCGAAGGGATCGATTAGCTATTAAAATAAAACTCACCGTCTTTTTCAAGTATAAATGCAATGTTCCTCCAAGCATTTAGTTTTGATATGTTATCCTTGTATTGAGGATGTTTTTTATCATACAAAAATTCGTATTCACGGACGCACTCAATTAATTGTTCATCATTTTCCATTTTAATTGATTTTTTGAAATATTCACTTTATGTATGAAAAATAATGAAAGACGCAAAACACAACTTAACAGTTTGGTGGTTTATTTAAAACTGAAGTCGATAAAATATAATCATTCTGTCTTTGAAAAATGTTTTTTCGATAATTTTTGAACTAGAAAGCATTTCCAAGTAAAAAGGAAACATAATTTGTATTATACAATATGTGGGTGAGGGTAACGGCGTCTTTTAGAAATTGGATCCTTTAGATGTAGGTACTAAGGTACAGATTTATTTTGTAACAGCTTCTCTAATTTATTGCTTACACATTGATGTGTGCATATTTACTGTTAGAAGTATTTTAAATACAATATTTAAGGATTTCATAAAATTAAAATTTATAATTAGAGAAATGGGCTGGTTAAATTAGTTCAATTATACAAAAATTGAATTTTGCATTAATGCGTGTGTGCAGTATGGATAACAGAATAAGGCGACAAGAAAAGTTGAAAGTTGGTCAACTTCGTATTCCTTGTCGCTTGGTCCTTATTCCGTGACTAAACGCTACTACAGTATTTTTATAGCTCAACTTTCTTATTCCTTAGCTCTTATTCCTTATCTCGTTGTATAAACCCGCCATAAGACTAGGGTGGCGCTAATAAAACATATGCATTTACAACGGAAGCATCTACAAAATACCAAAAAATCCTATGCCACCATTTATGGGATTTTCTGTCGATTTGATACAGTGAAAGTAACATATCAAATTTGTCCACATATCCCATGTGCTTGTTATATAGATTACATATAAGGGGACAAGAAACCTCTTCTACAGACCCATCTCTTTTTCTTCTTGTGATAATAGAGGGATTATTTGAGGGACCAATATAATTCGCAAGAAACAAAACAGTGCGATTGTCCATCCATTTGAGAGCGACTATACCATCAGTTGATACCCGCCAGTCTGAATCTACTCTCTTCAATTGCTTGTCCGCTTTGAATTCTGGCAGATTTTTTCTTCCTTTACGGGCCGTGCCACAGGAATAAATGCATTCTGCAAGTAAATCTTTTTGCAATTTGACAGAATTGAAATAATTGTCAAAGTAAACCTTATGGTTTTTACGAACTAAAGTCCTCGTTAGGTCTTTTACAACCCGACTGCCTAAATTTGTTTCAGTCCCATGATTGACCTTTCCAGTATAAATCTGGAATTGACACGTGTAACCGCTTCGGTCAGCTTGCACCCAAAGCTTGTACCCTCGTTTCGTCGGTTTCATCGGCATGTATTGTCGAATACTGCTACTACCTTTGAATTTTATCATCGACTCATCAATTGATTGATGTTCGCTTGGTTTCAGTGATGTTATAAAAGTTTCAGATAAGGTGTTGAAGAGGGGCCTAATTTTGTAGAGTTTATCATAATTTATATGATCTTTTTTAGGTTGCATAGCATTGTCGTTAAGATGCAAATTGGTAAGCAACCAGGAAAATCTGTCTCTGGATATTGACGAACTGACGTAGCTATCCCTCATTTCCATTCTTGACGACCAATAATCACGATAGCTAGGCATTTTTTTAAAATTCATTATCATGTTTACGCCTAAAAACGTTTTTAGTTCATTACTTGTTGTGGGCACAAAATTGCTGTTACCACCATTGTTCTGTGTCGCATACAAATTTGTATGAAAAACAATTTCATTCATCAACCTCTCTGGAAAAAGATATTTAAATATTTCGGTTGGAGTTTCAATGTCTTCTGGAATATTTTGTCCACTATCTTCTAAAAAGGTATTTACATTTCCTACATTTGAGGAATTGTTTGTCCAAATAACGTCATCCCCTCGCTGTTGCATTTGCAAAACGGATAGCGGTACGTAATCCTCGTTTTCCCAATCACTATTTATAAGATCTTCATCATCATCTTCATGACGTTCAGTTTGAAAGTCTGTATTGACTTCTACCAATAGCTCATCATATTTGTGTTATCAATACCATCATTCCTTATCTGTAAACCTGATCTTCCGGACACCGCCAATGGCTCGATATTATGCTTATGGCCCAGAAGTTCGGCTAACTCTCTAAAATAATAAAAAATAATCACATCATCATATGTTATATATCACAGTCCTTTTTGCTGCAGTAATTAAGATAATACTTCATAAGGGCAACTCGTACGAGCTCTTCCTGTTTTTTTATTATTTAAAACCATATTTTTATATGATCTTTCAAGCGTTTTGTATCTATTCTCCACTTGTATTGGGGATGCATTGTATCCATGCTCCAACATGGCTTCCGAAATCTTTCTCCACAAGGCTTTTTTAGTTCTTATTTTCCGTGCTTCGAGATAACTTTTCTTTTCTTTATACAATGCAAAGTACAGCATTGTATTAGCGTTGTTCCAGGCAAACGCTTCCTTCTTACCCTCATCTTCGTTTCTCTCTCGGCCATCGGTATCAGCAATTGTGCTACCATCATCGACAGTATTATTTTCCTTTATTTCCTTGTGCTTTAACTGTATTAACAGTACTTTATCTTCTACTACACACTGCAGTATGTCGTTATCAAAATCGATGTCCTGATACCTTACTTGGAACTTCAAACCTTCTGCAAGTTGTTAATAGTATTTTAAATAGGGGTGCGTGATTATCAAATTTCATAATCGATTATTAAAGATCATCGTTCCAAGAGAATACTTCTTTCTTACTTCTCCACCATAATTTACATCATTAATATCACAATCGATTGTTTTACTATCATTACCATCGATTGTTCATAATCGATTTTTGACCTAAAATCGATTACAAGGCATTATCGATTTATGAATCATATATTTCCAAACTTCACTTTTTCTCTTGAGACTATCCATTTTTGACGATTACTAAATTACCATTACATTTTTTGTTTATATAGTAATTAAATTATTGTGTTGTGATGTTGGCAAACAAAATTTGGAAATCAAATATCGTTTGAAAGATAGGGTTTTTAAGACAAACAAAAATAATTAAAAACTTGAATTTTTTTTTTAATATTTAGAATAATTTATATTAGTATTCTAATCTATATTATTCTAAATTTAAAAAAAATATTTCAAGTTTTTAATTATTTTTGTTTGTCTTAAAAACCCTGTATCTTTCAAACGATATTTGATTTCCAAATTTTGCTTGCCAACACCACAACACAATAATTTAATTACTATATAAACGAAAAATGTTATAGTAATTTAATAATCGAAAAGCATAAAATCTTTAATAATGGATAGTCTCGAAAGATAAGAAGCGTGGAAATATATGATTCATAAATCGATAATGCCTTGGAACAGATATTTTAGGTCAATAATCTATTATGGGTTAATAATCCATTATGGGTCAATAATTCATTATGAACTATCGATTATCTTTAATAATCGATTATATGCGCACCTTTAATTTTAGCATATTATTTTATTCTACCAGGTGCTTAATGAGTTAGCCGAACATAGGAAATTAAGATGTAAAAACTTATTTATGCAAATTCCACTTCCCTCATTATTTTAGAGACATTTTATTGAATAGAAAAGTTTACATTCATTAGACTGGCCATGAAATAAATTCCATTTAATTTCAAAATGATTACCTTGGAAACTTGATGAATGAAAATTTTTCTCCTAAATAAAATGTCTCTAAAATAATCAAATAATTTAATTAGGGAAGCAGGAATTTGCATAAATAAGTTTTTCCATGTTCGGCTAACTCATCAACACGTGATATAAAGCTATCGATATTTTAGGTTAAGTGTTTTTCAGTTAGTTTAGTACATATTTAAAATTTCTAAAATAATCGTATTACCTTTCGATTCACATGTAACATATCCACTTCCATCAACTAGGATGTTACCAGCCGTATCTCTCAATATTTCACATTGCTGTTCCATTTTGTTATTTTAAATTTCGCGCTACTGTTGCCCTGCACTTGCTCGCACTTTTGCACTTGCTCTCAACCAGGTGTACGTAGTGTAGTGTACTGTTGCACTGAGTACAATTGCACTGCTAAAAAGAACAGCGCCGATGACGTCACTACTCTGCACTACCCGCTAAAAAGAACGCTTTAGTGTACACTTCTTGCACTAGTGCAACTAGTGTAGCTAAAAAGAACAAACCTTATAACTCACCTGTCATTTTGTTTATTTCGTTCAATAACCTGACAAAATTGATAAACTAAGATACAGATAACCTATAAATATCCCGACATGTGCACATCACCACAATGAATAGTCTGAAATAAGCTCCAAGACAATGATACCAACATGAAATCTCTACAAGCAATATTTCTGTTACATAGGCAACACATAGTGCACTATGGCTTTAACTAGAAACCAGTAGGCACTTAGACAATCTATTTTAAATTGGTGGTTAGCAGCAGTAACCAGTTGTCCTGAAAGGGTTAAAGAGGCAAAGCAAATAGCGGCCCTCAGAATACACGTAAAAAGGGTAATAAGAAGAGTTCGTGACTTTCAAATGGTGAATATTCATTCCAGAGTAAATTCACAATTATTATATCTTTTAAATGATGTAAACTTTATTGTATGTGGAATAATCAATCTTCAAAATCCTATATTATAATAATTAGCTTGCAAAAATAAAGTAAATAACATGCAAAACTTTGTTTATTATATAATAAAAATACATTGATTACATTTTTATTAATTTATCAAAAATATTTTCTTTCCAAAATCTAGCAGCCAATCTTAATACCTCTGTCATCTTTGCATCACAATATTCAACTTCAACAATTTGTATTTTGATAAAGGAGAAAATTCTCATCCAAAGCAGTAATCAAATAAAAAGATTATCGGGATATTGGATCGCTTAATAAAACAAATGATCTGTTTTTGTCGACGTTTCGGTTTTATTATCAAACCATTCTCAAGACTAAAAAAAGAGAGGAATCATGGTAGACAAAAACATTGTTGTAACACATACCTCACAGAAAAAGGTGGAGGACGTTTTTAGCGAAATAAAAAATTCCATCGGAGGGAAAACCAAGGTCCTGTCGGGTGGTACATTAACCAGGTCAAACAATATAAAACCAGAATAACAAATAGGTATTTGAAAATTAAAAACTACATACATTTGGGTATAAAATTAAACGAATGTCAAATATAAAATTGCACCTGACAGATAAGTACAGGTACAATTCAAATCAACACTTTACAAACAATTACAGAGTGACATAAAATTTCAAGAAAGTACTCCCTCCGAAAAGAACAAAAATAGTGAGAATCGCAACAAAGCGTTACAACCCCCTGCTCACAACCAACTCAAAATACGGCAATTCAACAAAATACGAAAAACATATAAAATATTATAAGAAGCAATAAATCAACATCAAAAATAGAGTATAAGTTGATATAAAACACATAAATACATGCAGGTGTAAAATTCACAAACACAACACGGACCAGAGGTAACCACCAATTCTGTGCTTTCAAGGTGGCATTCTGTCAATCTTCCTCAGATAACTCCTAAGCAGATTTTTATAACCGTTACCGATATATCCGTAGTCAGTCTGTTTGTTGACGTTGTTTTCAGCAACAGATATATAAGAGGCTTCCAAGAAGGTTCTTTTTTGGTAGTTGGACTCATAATTGAGGATGCTCACATCATCCGCTGAAAAAGTGTGAGACTCTTGGATAAGGTGTTCCGCCAAACCAGTCTTTTTTGATTTTGATCTAACGTCATACTGGTGTTGTTTGATTCTGTTCAGAAGACGTTGCTTCGTCTGACCAATATATTTGGCATCACAACCACATTTTATTAAGTAGATTAAATTATTTCTCTCTAATGTGGGGATCATATCTTTAGTTCTTGAAAATAGCAAATTATCTAAAGAGAAGCGATTATGGAAAACTAAACATATTTTACTACTGGTGAGTGCTTCCTTGAGGATACTATTAATTCTTCTGGCTAACCAAGGATGGAAAGAGATTTTAAAATATTTGTTACCAGAGGTGGAAACATCCAAACGGGAATCCGTTATAGTCATCTTTCGGACCCTATTACTAAAAAGAGTCTTATCTAGTAATTTTCCTGGGAAACCATTCAATTTGTACTTTCTTGTCAACTTCAAAGGTGGGTGAGGCTACACAAAACAGGCCTTTTTGCTTTTTCGCAAACAGCATCTGCATCTGTAATTTAAATAAATATTTATTTTGCACCACCCCATATTTGATATAATTTTCAATCGTTTTTTCTTTGCTGGGACATTTAACTTCGATACAAAAGTTATCGGTAATGGCATCCGGAGATGCCCCAAAAAAAGGATACTTTTCATTTAAAAGTAACCCAGATTTTTTAATTTTTAATTTTCTTATTTTTTCCACTTTTTTTAAAACTTCTCCTTCCAATCTAATTCTTCTGGCTACGGGAGAATTTGGATCATCGGTATTCAAAGGTTTCGAGGCACCCATTACTACCTCAACTAAACTTCCATCAGCAGTTGTACATCTGGAAGCATCGTAAACCTTTGAAGCCGTGATTCGTCCAAATCTCATCTCAAACCACTCACTCGAATTGGATTGTTTGCGAGTACGTTCTTCTACCAAACTCATATCCGAACCCATTTGATTCTTGCAAAACTTGATGAAAGCATCTACATTTAACAAATTAGGATACGCAGTTTGAAATTTTAAAATCAACTGAAACAAAGAAAATTTTTTTAACACATTTGGTTTGTAGAAATTATAAATCACTCCATTGTGATTTCCCTGTACATTTAATACATCTTCTTTGAAATTCACTAGCTCCGGAATGTCAGACTTTTTCTTTGTCAAGTCTTCTAGAGACAAGTATTCGGCATTTGCTTTTCCGACTTTGGATAATTTTGAAACCTTCCAGTAACATACTGTTGAAGTCACACTGGGTTCCATGCTCCGACGAAGTAACCAATACAAAGCTATACCATGTTTGCAACCTCCTGAAAAAGATGAAATTAATATTGATAATATTGCTTAATTTTAGAAAATGTAATCTTACCAGCAGAAGCAGAACAACTTTTACATTCGCTACTATTAATTTTTTCGTGTTCTTCGTCGACAACTACAATAACATTGTATGCACTTTTGCGAATTTGATGTTCGGGTGTTATCCTACATTTAACAGTGCATATCATGTTTTCACGTTTTAATTGAACCCAACTGACAGCGTTATCGCCGTAACAATCTTTCGCTGATCTAAAATTTATAACATATTGTAATAAAATATCGAAATAATTTTATTTATACAGATAACTTACATATTATTAGTAAGTTTTCTGCATTTCAAGTTTATTCAAATGAACAAATTATGCCTACATACCTTTTAGATTTTTCGTTTCTCATCTCAACACTTAGAAATTGTGTATTTTCTACATAAAAATTATGTATCATGTCATAATCGATGGTAGGTAAGTTATCAGAATCACCTTTCACGTATCCGGTATCCATTTTTAAATAATGCCATGTTAAGTTTGTTAATAAAATAAAAATTGGTATTCAAATGTTTGTGAACCGCCATACTTATATTATAATGTTCTGCATTACCAACAAAAGTAGTGGCAACAGGGTCGACTCGCCTTACATATTATTCGTTTATCAACTCCCGCTCGAACTAGGGTTATGACGTCATAACCCTAAGGATTTCAAATTTCAATAATTTTTTTCTTATACTAAACGCACTCAAAAAATTCTGAAAAAAAACTGAAGGCTACGTTTGATCTCTACTTTCAAATAAAAAAAAAAAATAGGAAACTCCTCCATTGTTATCTAAAATAAATTCCAATGCTTCTTCGGCAGTATAATTAGAAATATTTTCTGCTGGCGAAAAAAGAATTTTTCTGATTTTGGAGGGTCGAGATGGAGTTCTAATCACTTCTTTTAAAACTGCCGCCAAATCATGCTGCCCTTGTTTTCGTGCAGCCACATTCGCAGCTTGTACCATTAACGACGATTCATGTTCTTTTTTGTGCGATAATTGTGAAGCTTCTCGTCTTTTTGATCTGATTGATTTTTCATAAAATGCAAGACTTGGCCGACCAGTAGATGTTGATGGTGTAGGTTCGCTTGTCTCAACAAGAACCAAGTCACCTTTAAGCCAAGCAGCGTTTGTATTTTTAAAAGAATCCTTACGCCGAGCAGCTTTACTCCATCTTTCGTCAAAATTGCGACACAAACGACGAATTTTTTCCTCGATGATTTTTTCATTTGATAAATTAATATCATCTCCAATTTTTCTCGTTATATGATCATAAAGTATTGAGAATTTTTCGTCTTTACTACCTCCTTGCAACCATATTTCTAAGAGATCTTCTTTCTTGAAATGCTTCATATCTAAGGAAAAAAATCATTTTGTGAGAAGTTGCAACTAGTAGCAGCTAAAACAAATTTGAAAGCAATCTCTAGTAAATACTGAATGTATTCAAGCAAAAATTATCACCGCCAAATGCAGCCAATTTTTTATAAGTCAATTCAAAATTTCTGATTTATATTTCTCAAAACAAATATACATAATTGACTTTAAATTAAATGTATTAAAAATACATACTGTTATGTTGAAAGGGATTAGATATTCCTAAATAAAAGTTCGCACCAGAAAATTGGCGAAATGCCTTTCCGGACTAGCTCATGCGTTCTTCTCTCAGGGCGAATCGATGTTCGACGATACCTTTGCGAAATTATATCAACATCACTCCGTGGGTAACGAAATAACAATTTATAATTTCTGTAAAAGAACAATGAAAAGACAAGAAATGCAGTTAATTTAAATATAATGAGTTATTCAGGTTAAAATTGTACATATTACAGTTAATACAAAATATTTATTAATTTTAGGAAATGCAGTTTATAAATTTAAAAGAAACGTATTTGTAACAATGATTTAGGAGTTTATATATGATTTTTATAGGTATATCAGGGGGAACATGAATAGTATTATAAAATTGCAGATGTAATATTTACTCACTCCCATAGGTGATAAACCCGATACTTGAATGATTGAGTAAATAACAAAAATAAAATATTACAGAATTATGGAAATTTATGCAATACAATAATAAGGAATGAACTGAAAAGGTGTGAAGCGATTTTTGTGTAACAATGATATTAATATTATTCTAGCAATATCACCTGGTGAAATAAATATAGAAGAAAAATATAACAATACAATTAATAGATCAATGGATGGAAATTCATTCATTGATTTACAAAACTTAATAATATAACTTTTGGTAATAATTTCTGGAAATCCGTTATTCGGAAATCCAGGTGTGATCTATAAATGAGTTTGTGAAATATGTATGTATATGAAAGGGAATTCCTAACATCTCTCTTTGGGTCATACGTAAAATTTGGACAAATAGACTTTATGTCAAACGTTAAAATACAATATTTTCCAGTACTTTTCTTCAACGACTTAACTTGATTTGCTAAAACTTCAAATACGTATTCGTTAATTCCAGGTTGCATTTATTAAAGAAAGGAAATTCGCCATTGCCATTCGAAGTTCGCCATTGGTATTCTGTTCAGATATATGTCAATGTAATGTCTAGATGGTAAAGTAAAGCTATCTGATAAAAACCTATAAGCAGGATCAATGCTTAAACAGTGCAAGGGTTAACACTTTACTCTTAGCTTTCTTCGAAGCATTTTCCAACGGAGATTTAAAAAATCTCGACACAACTTTCTGCATTATTGCTGTTTTTTGTGTAAAAAGATCATTGCATATTGCAACCTTCTCTTATAAGCGACATGTCTAAATTTTGAAGTTCTCAATTGACGTTATAACTTAACTGCTTCTTTATACATTGATTTAGCTTTAGGAGTAAGTTCGCCTACCTGAAACTTTTTCCTATAAGAAACAGTCTTATAGCCGTTCTCGTCTTCTTTCTTGTTGAACTGATTTGATACAAATTTCATTGCCCTTTTCTATAATCTTTGTATTACTTTCATTAAATGTATTTGAGGATATGTTTTCTTCTTTGTTTACGATCGGTTTCTTATGTTCATTTAAAGCTCGCGTCATATGGGTTGTAGAGATTTTCTGAAAGTGATCGATCGGTTGCATACATTTTTCATTAAGTAGATCTATGATAGCGATTTTATCGCTTATACCACACTCCAACGTTTTTATTTGTTTTTCAAACTGTTGATGTAGTCACTTAAATATTCGTTTTGCACTTTCTTGCTTTCTATTGCTTCAAGATTTCTAAACTCGATCAATATTGTATTGTCTTGATGTTTTGCAGGTAGTTCCTTCTTTAAAATGAAATCAATTAACTCACCTTTAAATAATTTATTCCATTCTTTACGGATTCCGTTTTCATCGGTGTGGTGTCGTTTCATAACCTCACTTTCAGTTGATGTTGGCTGTTCACTCTATATTTAAGTATATTTAAGAAAATTTGGCTCGAATGTTGAACGTAAAAGTCCGCAAAATGCAACAAACGGCACAAATAATGCTTGAACTTACTATTTCTGAAGGGGGCTCTAATCTGCACAAGGCGGGTGCAATGCTGAATGCTAACAAGCATTTCAGCCACAAACGGATAGATACAATTTTTTATGATACTAGGAACAAGCAACGAAAATATGCATTTACATATAATTCCACACTCTAGTAATTACCTGTACTTACCTAGAGGCATATATCACATGACTTTCCATCAGCAGCATATGGACAGCCACCGATTACCTGTAACACATGCTTATTTACTACTTACCTGTATCACATAGCATCAACTACCTGTAAAAACTTACATACAAATAATAAATTAATGTAAATAATAAAGCATCACCCCAGCTCAGACCTCAACATTCCCGATAGGGGACGCTAGTTATATACCTCTATTTTATGAAAAGCATCAACCTACTTTGTAGATAGGTATTACAAACACTCACTTCTGAAAGTATGTATTTTTGTGCTTTTTACAAGAACAATGATGTTCTCATTTTTTTGGTTTCTTTATTTTGATTTTATTTAACATAGCCTTTTATCTTTATTATTGTTTCTCGTTCTTTTTTTATATTCATAAAAAGGTCTTCGTCTGAACTGCTACTATCATCGGAATCACTTACAGTTTCACTTAGCATTTCCTGACAATAATTATTTTAGCGCATCTACTCTCTCTTAAAAACATTATAGGCTATAAAAGTACTCACCAGAGCAAAGTATTTTAACTGTGCACGTGTATTCATTTTGATTTTTTTACCTTATTTAAATTCATGGAACAATTTAAATTTTTAAGGTTATGTTACCTTCAAAAAAATATAAGAATAATTTTGAATAAAAAGTTATGTTACCTGTCAACCATCGACAAAAGATCGACAACACAAAACAGCGTTCCTTTTGTTAATTTTTTTGAAACAGTTCGGTACAGTTCTAAACAGTACCTACGCGTCGCTAGGCGTACAGTTAAAAAATCAAATGGAAAGCACCTATTGTTTATAAAGTACGACAGATACAGCGTGTGTTTGGAATGCTCCGAAAATTAAAACGGTAGAAAAAATAAAATTTACTAGGTCAAGAATACTAGTACATGTTATTTGTTTAGTCAGCAATAATTGTTATTACTATAGTTATTAGATATTGTTGTGATCTCTTTCTCTTATTAAATGGTCGTTGGTTCTCGAAAATGGTTACATGCAAGAACAATAAAAAACTGACGATTAAAAGAACAATTTATTTTTGCAACCTGTACAAAAAGAAACAAATTTTATAAAAAGCAGGACTCACACAAATTCGCCGAGCAGCACGTAATTCGGCTTCTTTCTTCCCACTCTGATCACAATTTTCTTCTGCTATGCGATTAACTTTTATTTATCTCTCGGACAGTAAAATTTGGGACTCTCAGTTCGACTTTTATTTATTTTCCAACTGTAAAATTTGCGACTCTCAGTTCTTTTATTTATATGCTGGTTTGTAAATTTGCGACTTCTCTTTTTCTTTCATTTATTTACATCTGCTCTGCATTTCCTTGGTTTTTCTATTCTTCTTTTTTTTTTATTCAAATCAAGGTTCTAACTTGCGTACTGCTCAGCTGCATTTGTGTGAGTCGCTAAACAACGAAATTAAAATACACACATAAAAATTTAGAAAAAACAAACGAAATTACTGCAACAACAAACTTAAACTAAACAATACAACTTAAACTAACGAACAAAACTTAACACTAATAAAAAAACAATTTCGAAAACGAACAAGAGTCCTGCCTTTATATTCCTCAGGTTGCAAAGTCAGTTCTTTATTTCTAAATTACGCAACTCACTTTTCATTACTTTATCAGAACACAACAATATGTAAGTAATTATGTTAAATAAACGAACCTCATTCAAATTAGTTTTGCTTGACGACGTCCGTGGAAGTATCCGAAAGGTTTACTTCATTTTCAACTTAGAACAGTTTATCTCTTTTGCTTCGGTTTGCAGAGTTCATCTCTTTGTGATTTGGTACAGAAGATTCATTCTCTTTTAAATACAGTAGAACCCCTCTATAACTAAAACTCGAGGGACCATCCTACTTACTCGTTATGACAGGTTATAAACAGTCCACGATAATAAAAGTTTGTATAGATAGATAAATTTATTAAAAAAGAAAGTTGAATACATACCAATATAACGTTTAACAAGTTATTGAAAAATGTCTGTAATTTTGATTTGTTTGTGGTAATACAGAATTTTAATTTTATCAATTGCAATTTCTAATGTTACCAAGTTATTAAAAACCGATTAACAAAACCTCCCGAACAGGTAAAATACAATTCCGATAAAATTCTAGTATGTAATTGAGACCTGCAAGTGGCTTTATTTTTCCCAGAAACTCTCGTAATATCCGATCTACTTCTGAAATTTCTCGCTATTACTGATCTGAAACCAACCAAAATCTCGTTGGAGAGAACATCTAAAATGCATAAAAATTATTATTTTACCACTTTTCAAATAATATAGACAAGTTTACCTGTAATTATTTACGTTAGGTAGATTTGATTAAAAGAAGATAGGGTTGGCAGTAATTTTTCCAATTAGATAAGATAGAGATATTTCCTGAGAAATTTGACGTTAAATACGGAAGCCAAATAAGAGCAAGTTATCCTGTGTTATTACATCCATTGTTGGTGTTGAAGTTGACTTTTTGTTTGTACTGGTTCGAGCCACATCGATTATTGAAATTTCATCTTTTGGTAAAGCAAGTGGAATTTATTCCGTCATTCGGGGTCAATTCGTGATCACACTGGAAATCGAATTTAGGAGGCTGCTTTGTGAGACGCTAAAATTCCAGGAATCAACTAAGTTAGGTTATATTCATCAATTAAATAATCTATCACTTTCTTACCTACGAATAAGAATAGAAGTTCGTTATACCACGTTTAGAACGATAACCAACCCGTTGCTTCTGGTCAACGACTTATATTTTTTGAAGCTCGAAACCTCAATCGTGTTATTTTTATCAAACATCAGCAGAAGCCATTGGTGTGGTCACTAGGCGAAGTAAATCTGACAGTGGCGTACCAGCGAGTTGGGGTGAACCAGGGTCAGCGAGTTTTTATCTATTAGTGCGATTAGTTTTAAAAGCGATTTGTTTTGAGTTGTTTGTTATAGACCTGATTGCATGTTTATTTTAATTAAACAACTTAAATAATTAGAATATATTTAATTCAATTATAAAAATAGAAGTTTATAATTTTATTTGATGGCGGCGCCCTCGGCCTTTGCGGAGGCCGTCGCCGTCGCCTGCCGTCTCGGTTTCCATCTCGACGCGACGCCAGCCGTCGCGGTGTTCGTGATCGACGGTGGCGTCGCGAAGTTTGAGATATTGATCGCTGTCGGCAGCGGCTACGGCTCCTCTAATTTTTTTCTCAAATCTTCAGGCTGGTCCTCCTGCAACGTTGCCTCAGGTTCCTCCTGAGACGACGCCGACGGCAGATTTACCGGCTGGTCTTCCTGCGACGTCGCCTCAGGTTCCTCCTGTGACGACGCCGACGGCAGATCCACCGGCTGGTCTCCCTGCGACGTCGCCTCAGCAGGCGACAGTTCTCTCTCTTTCGCGTTCTCCATATAATTTAAATTTTTCTAAAAGTAAAAAAAAATTATTTTATTATATAATATTTTTGTGTCTCGGAATTATTTCAAATTGCAAGGTTTTCTCATGTGTTTCGTTTCGGTTTACGCGCCGTCGCACACTGTGGCCAAATCTTTAAAAGCTGGCCAAAAGTCGAACAAAAAAGTATCTAGATAAGGTGTTTACGCTACTGAACCCGTTTGTTATAAAAATCCGTGTAGTCATAGCCCCACGCTTTTATATAGAAGTTTTCAAGGAGCTTTCTTTTTATTTAAAAAATTATTTTATTTTTTACTTTTTAGTGCACATTTTTTAATTTTAAATAAAAGGTTTTTTTTTAAAAAATTTTTTAAACATTTTTTATTTAATTTTTTTCTACTAGTGTTGGGACTTTTTATCGACAAATATCGAGTAATCGAAGTTATGGATAGTTTTTGAATTATCGAAATTCGATATCAATTTTTGAATATCGCCCAGCCCTTATCACTACTATAAAAATCATCATCGCTTGAATCAGTTGAAAGTAGTATAAAAAATTAACAATTTTAAGTTATATAGCGATTGTAGTAGGTAAATATTGACATAGAGTGGTTCTCATAATTGGACGTAGTTATGCAGAAACCTACCAATCCACAATTTTCGAAAAATGAGTTAATTACGAAAATGGGCTTTTCTACTAGGTACTATTCTTTGACTTGAAGAAATCTAGAAAAAATTCAACAAGGTAAAATGGATTTTATGTACTAAATATTAACTAAATGCACACAGGGAAAAATATGTGTTACTTTTTTTGGGGAATTATTTGGGACAAAATTTAAAATGTTTTTTTAAATGTAAACAAATCCACAGTTTGTTGCTATTAAAACAAATCAATGTAATTGATTGATTTGATGTACCACCAAAGTTATTAACAATGTTGTAACACCACCCATCTATAAAGCCCAACCAGAAGGGGGGGGGGGCGGTCGGAGATTTTTCCCCGGGGTCCGGGATCTCTAGACGGCCCGGACAAACAAAGATTGTAACTTTAATTGGCGACATACGGTTGAGCAACTAATTATCGTAAACTGGGGGGGGGGGTAACTTGACAATTACGGATCTCAAGCGAAGGGCTGTTTGAGTCGCCTCGCTCATTAAGGATGTAGTCTGATCTGTTGGTTTTAAAAAATTAATTTTTTTTTAATGATTTATTTTGAAAGTACAACGTATGAAGAATATACTGTAGAAATTTCAAATCAAAATTCAAAATATTAAGAAAGTTATAGCACATATTCGAGAACATCTTACAGCGTTTTTCTCGATACATTTTTCCGATCGGCCCAGGCTAAAAAACAAAATCTACCAAACCGATTGCGCTGAAATTTAAATATGTTCTAAACATCAATGGCTATCGCAGGTAGCAGAATTGTTAATTTTTATCAAAAATTTCCTACTTTTACCCCCAAGTTCGAAGAAAAAAATTGCGATTTTTGATTTTTTTTTCTTCACAAGTCCATAATTAATTTATTTTTTCTTTTCAATTTCTAATACCCGTATTCACCAACTACAAATAGCACTATTTGTTGAATAAAAACAAGATTTTGCATTGTAATAATGTCATTTTATTTGACAAATAGTGCTATTTGTAGTTCGGAAAAGCAGTCCCAGGGAAAATAGTCCCAGTGCGACTGCCCAGGGTTAACACCAACTTACATTACCGATCCATATCTTCGTGCAGATATCTTTCACGGGTGGATTTTGCTAAAGAAAAATCATAAATTTATTTATTTAATTTAATCAAAGAATAAAATTTATACTAATTAAGTATTAACAGTTTTTGCAATATCATATTGGTTTATGAAATTTTTAAAGATAAATATCAAACAGTTTTCCAGACCATCGTAATATTCTAATTTCATATTGTAATTGAATATATGCGATACTGTTCGTAGGCACAAATTTTTGAGTGCTTATACTGTAATGGCACTGACTATTCTAATATGTAATTTAGGTCAACAATTCTGTTACCCATAATGGGAGAGGGTTTATTACGTTCAGATTCAAAACATAACTGACTGTTCTCAATGCTAAAAACCAACAAAACTCTTGATTAAATGAACGATAAATTAAACGCTACCAATCTTACCTGTCGTACTCATCCGATCCCATAATTCCTGTTGTTCCAAAAGAATTGTTAACAGTTTTCCTTTTCTTGGCAGCTGAATAAGTTACGGAACACCACTTCGGATTCCTTTTTAACTGTGATATTTTAAGTAAATTATCCGTTGCACTATACCAGGGATGGCGAACCTTTATGCGTATACGTGCCAATTTTCTGGAATAATATTTAATGACGTCGCAGCCGTGCCATCAAATATTCTTGACTTTGTGATCAGTGGAAAAATAATGTAAAAAAAAAAAAAAAAAAACAATATCAACTCAAAGCTCTATATTTACCAAAAATACAATTACAAGAGCAATTAAAAATTAGTGCGACTTCTGTTGTTGCAGATTGGACGATAATTGACTTATATTGGGGTTGTACGATGTTACTTTTAGCAGAATGCATGCTGAACTTGATTCATCAGTCAGTCGATTTCTAACAGAGTCTTTGATGTTATTCATCTCTGAAAACAATGACTCGCAGGCATATGTAGATGAAAATACAGTTAGAATAGCGTGAGCCAGCTTCTTTAAACAATTAAACGTTTCTGGCAACGCATTCCAGGTTTCTAAAATTTTATTATTGGCATCTTTACTTATATTACTGGTCAATCTTTCTGTTTCAATTAACTCTAATTCTCTTCTCATGTCTATGAATTTTTGTACCCAAATTGAACTAGATTGGAAATCAATCAGCTGCATTTCAAAATCTTCAATTTCCAACCAATCGAACTGGGAGAAGTTCAGTGTATGAAAGGTCGTTACATCTGGGTACATAATAAACTTGACCGTTTCTGATATTTCTTTGAACTGAGAAAATCTTGTTGAAAATTCCTTAATTGAAGAATCAATCACAGAGATAAATTCCTCAGTAATATTTTCTGCATTTGTTGTCTCATGTATAACAGATTCATTGATATATTTTTTCAAGTATGGAAAATACTTGTAGTTTTTTGCGATAATATCGTTTCTGAAAACTTGCAGTTTAGCCTCAAAGGCGCGAATGAGATCGATCATGACGATTATTGTTTTGTTTGTGCCTTGAAGCTTCACATTTAACGTATTTAAGTGTTGGCATATGTCTGTAAAAAACATCAATTTTGAAAGCCACATGACGTCCAAAAGCTGTGGGTATTGTTCAATTTTTCCCTCATTTTGCAGAAACAGTCTGAGTTCTTCCAAGCATTCAACAAATCTTTCAAGTACAGAACCACGACTCAGCCACCGAACATTATTATACATCAGTAAGCCATTATACACGGAGTTGACTTCATCCAACAAAGCGTCGAACTTTCGCTTGTTTAAAGCCTGAGCAGAGATGAGATTGACTATTTTCGTAACTACTGCCATAACATTATCAAGAGATGTTAAACCGCTCTTAGCGCATAAGGCTTGTTGGTGAATGATGCAGTGGAATTCAAGAATCGAATGTCCTACTTCAGTTTGAAATAAACTTATGAAACCAATTTTTTTACCCACCATACTCGGAGCACCATCAGTTGTTACAGAAACAACTTTTTTTATATCAATTTCTTTTTCAACTATCGAATTTTTAACTGCCGTACAAATATCTGCGCCCTTTGTAGTTGTTAGTAACGATTTTATCGCAATTAATTCCTCCTTAATGACGTTTCCTACGCAGTATCGAGCAAAAACAGCTAAACGTGCAGATTTTGTGACGTCAGTGCTTTCGTCGAGGCATAGCGATATAAATGAAGCAGAGTGAATGTCAAGCTTTTGTTGCTCTGTAACATTTTCAGCCAATTTTAAGATTCTTTCCTTTATTGTGTTTCTGGACAAAGGAGTATCTTTGATGCGCTGAATTATCTTATTTTTATTCTCGAAATCATCAAAAAGATAAGGCGCGCATGCTAACCAGGCTTCCTTTAAAAACTCGCCTTCTTGAAAGGGTTTACTATGCCGAGCAATGACATTTGCAGCCGTGTAACTTGCCGCACTTGTACGACAATTTTTGCCAACAAATTTATTTATTGATGTTGACTGTTTGTTTCTGTCTTTCAAAGCACTCGCAATAAATTCCTTTTGCTCTGCTTCGCTTTTTTGACAAATGGATTTGTGATTTGTTTCAAAATGCCGTTTAACGGAAGATGTTCTACATACCATGGTGCCAGAACATAAAACACACACTGCTTTGTCACCTTTATTAATCACGCCGAATTTATCAGTCCACCAAGTATGAAATTCTCTAATATCCTTGCTATTTTGCACTTTTAGTTTCTTTGCTGAACTAGCCATATTAAATTACAGCAAATAATAACTTAATGATAATAACACAATGAAATTCAACTATTTTTTGCGTAAACAAACAATTTGCGCGGGCACTGCACCTCGTTTGTTTTTATTTTTTTATACATTCCCCGCGCTAGCATATCAACTACGCCCCGCCTCCACCCCGCGCATCGGACCCGAACGTTCGCGCGCGTTTGCTTTTCAAAGATTCATAGGTATTGTGCTACATCATAATTTATACTTTATGTATAAATTTTCTTTAAACTCGTAATCGGTGACGTGCCGAAATTATTTCGTCGCGTGCCAATGCTGGCACGCGTGCCATTGGTTCGCCATCCCTGCACTATACCAAAGTAATAACTTTAAATTTCTTTTAATTGTAATCATATCAACTCACCTTCCTTCATCAGCACTACATATTATGGCTTCGACATCTGTCGCCAATGTTCTAAAATTATAAATACACATAAATGTATAATAAAACTTTTCCAGTTATCCAATTTAAGTCGTTTAAGTATGAAAATGGATCGAGAATAATTGAAAATTTGTTAAATTATATTTACCTCTCACTTTCACCATTTGAATGATTGGCATGCATATTAGATGTCCTATTTTTAACATCATCACAATCATGAAAAAGTTGTGTAGAATTCTCATTTCGTTTTCTTTCCCAAATAAGTCTTGAAATCTTAGCTCGCTTAGTCCGTTTAGCAGTTCGAACTAAACTTCTACCCATTTTTATTACCTATAACAAGCTAATAATGGAAAAATTAATAACATGACAGCAAAAAAAATTCAAACCGATCCAAGGTAAGAAGGTGACTTGTAAAGAGATGAAACCTGGTTTTTCACGAAGTTGAGTTTATGTGATTCTATAAATTTTTATTAAAATATCTGCAATGATCTATAAATACTATTATAATCAAATTTTACTTACTGTGTGACGTCAATATGATGTAATAATACTGTTGTTAACACTTGAAATAATCAAATTATAATATTTTTCTCGAAAAAATATATCTTATAGAAATTTTATGTAGTTAAATATAAATCTGATACGATCTGATATAAATCATATATCGCAGCGCCAGTGCGGCAGGAATCTTAACTAATTTGAGAAACCTGGTTTTGGTTTATTTAGTTTTGTTTTCGAGCTGTAAAGTGTTTGGTGCTGCTCTCTTTGGAGAAATATTTAAAGGTTGCTGGTACTTCAACCATGACAAAACAAGTTAACTCGGCTAAAGTTCCCCTCTTAAACGAATGCCTGATATGCTTTCCCTTGCCACGCAACTGCCTGAACCTTTAATATTTTATTTGATAAACAAATGGAACTTTAAATCCAGCATTAGTGTACGAAAATTAAAAAGTGATTTGACGGTCTTTTTAGAACTATATAAATTTGATTATAACCAATATTTTAATTATAATTTTAGTAGTAGTAGTAATACATTATGGGATAGGAGGATAAAATTTAAACTTGACGACTTTACAATTACAATTAATAATATATTAAATTATGTTTTATGCAATGAAAATTATATAGACCCTTTTGCTAATTTACACATCATAAAGGTTATTTATGTTTATTATAAAAGTGTATATGGTAGAGTTTGTACAAAATGTGTAAATGATTGTAATTTAAAAAGAATAATTTTAAGTAATTTTAAAAAACTAGAAATATCGAATTCAATTCATCGGTATCAAGAATATATTTGTTGGGATGAACTACGCATTATGATATGGGGAGATAGGAGAGGTTTTTGTAAAATGTGTTTTAAAGAGACAATTATATATTTCAAGGAATTAGTTCAACAATATATTAATAAGTTAAAATAAAAATAAAAATAAATAAAAAAGACTTTTAAAAATTTTATTAACATCCAAGAAGTACCTTGACTGATTAATTACCTCATTAATTACGTTATATTTAAAAATATTTGTTTATTTATCAATATTTAGCGTAAATTTGAAGGTGTTGTTTTAAAATTTGCAGTGAGTCTCGAACGAGTAATTAAAAGTAAGTTAATTAATTTATTCAAGTTTATCTATAATTTAGAGTATATTTAATTATAGATATAAAGCAAGATATTGAACAATGGTAACGATGAGGAAATGGAGATGTGTGTTAGACAGCTTCGCAGTTTACAAGATTTGTGCAGAACAAGGATAAATGAGTGGTATTAAACGAATACCTGATATTTCTTTCACACACTTAAGTTAATTTTGAGAGCTCCTTACCATTGAAGTGGTCCTTGGAAAGTCGTTTTTATATTCAGAATCATGAGTTGTTCAGTTTCATCTTTTAACGAAATTTTAATCATTTTAAATTATCCAAACACAACGGCGATTACCTATATTATAGGTAATCTATTATGTGACTATACTATGTGCGATGTGTGCGATTCATTGATGGACGAGTTTTTCGCATATTCAATTACTGGGGGTCAAGAACGTATAAATAATGTTCGCAATATATGCATGATGCAAATGCATTCAACATAAGTGAATTAATTTATATTTATTATGAAAATTCTTAAGTATTTTTTATAGATCGTACACCACACACGCATTAAACAAAGTAAGTTTTATTTTCGGAAGTAAAAATTTATATTAATTGTACAATTTTATATTAGATCCCAACACACCACCACCAAAACACCAGGTCAACATGAAGATTTGAATTGTTAAAATTTCTTTTGTAGATTTGTGTAAAAATTTTATTTTGTAAAATTGAAATAAAAGTTGTGAATTGTGTGAGTAATTTGTTTTATTTTTTCTTAGAAATTGGGAAAAGTTGGTAGTTTGTTGTTTTTGAATTGGAAGCTTGAACCAAATTGCTGTTTTTGCTATTAATTAGTGATGAAAATGGATGATTCGAAGTTAAGAGTTTAATGGTAAATTGGATAAATTTAAAATTAAATTTGAAGGAAATGCAAATTTGAGTTAGCTGGTGAGTATCTGTGACGATAAGTCGCTTGTAATAGCCGTTCCATTTGATGAATGCAAAAATTTAATAAGTTAAATTTGGATTGAGATAATCTATGAAAAATTTTATTTTTACTCCTGAGAAGTCTCTTTCCTTCTACGATACGAGCTAACCGCGAAAATTACAAGTTGGAAAGACTAGGGAAAAATAATTGTTACCGAGAATCCACTACAATATATTTTATTTTAAAAGCATTAAAACAACACGAAATTTTTACTTTGTTTTAAATGTTTGTATTAAAAGTTTGTAAGTTTTGGTTTCACAAATTAGTTACACCAAGCGCCAGCTAGCGATAAAATCAAGCTTTGGCTGTTTAAAGCTGCATGAAGCGCACAAAAAATTTCAAATTGGTTAATACTATGAACTTAAGTCACGTTAAATTTGTTATAGGAGCCTAACAATAAATTATTAGAAAAAAGTCACTAAACGAACAATATTTATTTACATTTTTGATATTACATTATTTATAAATTATTCGTCGGAAATTTCGTTCAAATCAGGATCATTTGCTGCTACATCACTGGTGGCTAAATTGTGATAAAAATCATGAAACACGGGAGGAATTAATGATAGGAGATCCAGTATATCTCTTTTTTTTCCTTCGAAATTGGTACTGGACCAGAATAACGCTTTTTCAGATTTAATGTCATTTTGCCATTTTTTTTTCTTAGGAAGTTAATTTGTTGGAATGGACTCTCTGTATCCAGAGAATTTTTGTAAAATATTTGTCCAGTTTCGCATTTTCTGTATTGGTTCCAACTCACTTCCTGTATTTTGAATTGCTCGCCATCTAGGTTTTTTTTCCGATATACCAAGACATTATTGCTCAGGTGATTGGCGAAATCAAAAAACTTGTTTTGAATCATTTCTTGAACCGCAAACTTATTTTTTTTTTCCTGTTCCTCTCACCAGTTGGTACCAGCCATGCGGATGATAAATGGGCGTATTAACTTATTTTTTTGTTTTTCGATCATGGAGTGGTCAACATCATACTCCATGTGCGTATGTCCAGGTTCTAAAAATTTGTTGTTGATAACCTCCAAATTTGGACAATCAGCCAAACATTTTAAAAACATTGCACATATTTGACTGTTTTTATTTTGACCCTGGCAAGTGTCAGAATATAAAGTTACTGTCTGTTAATTTTGTCAAATGCTGATAAATGCAAGATGCAACTTCATTTGCTCCACGTCCAGCAATACCTTCATGCCACATGTAGTTTGTTGACTCTCCACTACTATTGTCATGAATTGTTAAATTATAAGTCCACAACTGCCTCTTATAAAAAGCAACTGAGGACGATAGCAGTGGAGTTGCCAAGCATTGTTGTAGATCGAACGAGTAACATTTTTTTTCTTCATTTGCACCAGCTTGGACTTTGTCATTATTTTTGGTTAAGTATGCTAAATCAACTCGTTTTTGGTGTGCCTTTAATTGATTTTCAATTTCTTCCTTATTAGTAGCCACTTTCAATTTCATCTGTAGAGTATCACATTTGTGACAAGTATCCACAGAAGGCTTTTTAAATTTCAAATTGGTCTTTTGAAATTGCCTTTCATAAACCGTTCTAGAAACACCTTTCTCATGATGTTCCTGGTACAAGCTGTACATAATTCGTAGATTTAAGTGGCTCGGCAAATACTTTTTATTGTTAGTTTTTCGTGTATAGTGGCTCTCGTATGAGAGCAATGAATTAATGTGATGTAAAACTTCATTTATTTTTTGTGTAAATGTTTTGTTTGGTGAAGTATTTTTACCTCGACAATCAGCAATTGTTACACCTGATGTACTTTGGAGTTTATTCTTAAGCGCATATTTTAAAAAAGTATCTTTTTCATTTAGTGCACTAAAAAAATATCTGAACTATTTTCTTCGCAGTATTGGTAATGTTCCTCTGACGACAATGTTTCGCCTATAGTATCATCATTCTTAACTTTTTATAATTTGTTTTTATACTATCATGACTTGCTTTGCGACAGGAATTTCAATTGTTTTATCGATCTGACTCAGTATCCTGAAGATGGTTTATTAATAAAGCCGAAACTAGTCGATACATTGAATATTTTATTGGCAAGAATATACCTCAACCCATAGATATATTTTTTAAATCATTCTTAACATTAGGATTGGAAAAATCCACTATATGGTTACTGTTACTATTTGAATTAGAAGATTGTTGTACTGTTTTTTCTTTATGATATCTAGTAATATGCGATGAAAGTGAATTCAGTTTATTATATGTTTTTTCACAATTTAAATTACATCACTTATTGTGATACCATCATTGATATGCATTCTTAAGTGACTTATCATTTGTTTGTGATCAGTATATTTTTGAGTACAAGATTCTACGGTACAGCCTTCAGATATGGGACTTTTATTGATAACAGTTGGTGATACGTTATTAGTTACTTTGATATTATGACAGCGACGTACATGGCTTTGTAATGATGTTAAAACGGTATATACTTTATTACAACGATTAATCGATCGAAAAGATCAACTTATCAGTCAAGCTCGAGTGTTCTTTGAGATGTTTAATATAACAATTAAATGATGAATGCACAAACACACATTTTACAGTAAAACATTTTTATAAATATCCAAACTTAGCAATTATTTGCATGGAACATTAAATTGAAATTCACCTCTAGAATAGATATTGATTAAAAAAACATTTGTATTCATAAGTCAAATAAAAAAATCACACTACTTATTGAAAATTAAAAACTGATTGACACGTTAACAATCTGAAACCTATAATATAATTTATTCGTTTAACGATTTATAGCTATTAATATTTAAATATTTAGTGTATTTGATGCAAGGCCGTATTTGAGGGGGGGGGGGGGTTAGAACCCTCCCCGAAATTATTTATCAATTAATAGAGTACAGGAGTTCGACTGCAATAAAAATTAAAATGTTAAAAAATAAAAAGACTTTAAAACCCCTCCCGAAAATCTAGTCTAAATACGGCCCTGATTTGATGTGCCCCACCGTTAATTATTGGTTACATAAATATTATACGACATTACATTATATTGGTGAGCAATTCAGATTGTTTGACTCGCAGTGCTCGTCCGCCGTCCCTGTCATTTGCGCCGGATAAGAATCGACTTACTGTATTAGACACTATTTTTAATTTATTGTTAGAATCATGATATTTAGTTTTAATAAACTCTGAAAAAAAGTACAATTAGTAAATCACAAACAATTTTCAAATAAAATGTACCTTCTTGTACGTATAAGCTTATACGTTATAGTTTGATTAAAAGCTTTTTTGCCAATACCCTTCACTTTGTTTCCGCATCCACTGTATTCTAATTGTACATTCTTTTTCAACATTTCTGTCATGACTGCTGTGATATCTTCTTGATAATTTGTGTGACCAGCAGCAACCATTTGAAAAATTTCTTTCTATAAATATTAAATAAATAATCAATAAAGAATTAATAAATATTATTCAATAGTAGAAGAGAGGTATCTTGTTTTTCTTCTTTTATTTGTAAATCGCTTTCAAACGTTAGAAAAGCTTCAAGACTATTAAACGGTAGATTTCCACCTATTTCCTTCGTCGCTTGTGTTCTTTAGGTAATTCAGCTCTATATTCAACTGCTTTGTACCCCTCACTCCCCCTTGGTGAGATTTGGCAAGATGTAGCGGGACCCCCACCCCCCTTTGATTGATATTGAAATTTGTATTTTGATCACTAATATTTGGTTCATTAACGTTTGAATTAGTTGGTTTATTCGAAACTTTTTTTGATTTGTGTAGCGCGTTCCACTTTTTTACTCATCGATATGCGTCTGACATAATTGTAATTACTATGATAAATAATATGATAAAGCAATATTGAATAATTAACACTAAATAAGCAGCGACAGTAATATACCGAGAACATTCGACTGCCTCAACATGAATGCTTGCATACATAATATATACGAATATAGTCGACTCCCCCTGTTGATGTAAATTCATAGTTTAAGGTTTCGCAATCTTGGTCGAAGCTGGGTTACCGTGAAACGGCCAGAGCTTGGCTTCCCAGTCTTAGTCCAAAGTTGGGCAATTTAAGAGATGGCCATGACTCAGTTGCCCAGTCTTGGACCAAGTTTGAGTTGCCATAAACAAGCCGAAGTTTGGTTTCGCAATCTTGGTTCGAGGCTGGGTTACCGTAGAATGGTTAGAGCTTGGCTTCCCAGGCTTGGTCCAAAGTTGGGCCTTTTAAGAGATGGCCAAGACTCAGTTGCCCAATTTTGGGCCAAGTATAAGGCGCCATAGACTGGCCGAAGCTTGGTTGCCCAGTTTTGGCCCGATGTTGGGTGATTATAGGATTGGCCAAGACAATCTGAATTACCCAGCTTTGGGCCAATCTTGGTGAGCCGAAGTCTGGTTTCCCATGACTGTGCCACGCTTGGCCCCGTTGTCGAACTACGGGGCTCCTGTATGGGGAACTTAAAAATAAAAACAATGTGTCGAATTATTAAATATCATTAATTATGTATATTACCTCAATAAGAAATTGAAACACCACATTCAATTTCCTAAAATTATTCGGGATATTAATACTTGAATTTCGGAATACAAAAAATAATCCGATTAAAAACATCAAAATCATGGCCGTCTGTAATAAAATATATTTCAGTGTAATTTAGAAGTACGGCTGAAAATATTCTTAAAAAGTTTTCAACATTTTTAAATTTACAACTAAGTATGATAATTCAAAAGTTGTAAATTGCGATTGGGCATACATTCGCTATACTGTATTTGTATAATATATTTTTAATTTCATGTTTAGCATCGCATAGTATTTCGGCATCGTTAATTTTTGAAAGCTCTGAGCTATACGTATGATCCAAACACCGCTTCTCTAGCTTTATTTTGTACTACGTTTTAAGTGTTAACAATTATTCTTCCGTTTAAAATTTTTAACTTTTCCAATGTTTCCGTATAACAGAAACCGTCGCTGGCTCTATCTGGTTTCTTAGTGGAAGACGCTGACCTACTCGTCTGTGGAGTGACATTACTGCTGGTAGAAGCGGTTAGTTGCACTTCTTCAAATTCAACCTCTTCATCAAAACTTTCCTGTGACTCCTAAAATCACATTATTAGCAGCCATTTATACTCATTGTTGATTAACTACAAACCTGTTCGATGTCAAATGAATCTTTTGATTTTCGTGGTTTTAAATGTGGTTGTAGCGAATCCTCTTGTATTAGGGTCATTCTCCAAAACGGGGACAGATTACTATTTGTGAATAAAAATAAATTAAAACACTTTTAATCTCAAACTAGATTGTATTATTAATATAGAACATAATCCCAAAACGGCCACGAATTAAAAGAAATATTTATCCATTTATTTTAAAAAGAAGAAAAAACCTTCCCATGGAGTTGACAGCCTCATTTACGGAGTTGATAAATTTCAACAGAAAAAATGTCGTCACTTCTGCCGCAAAAAATATTGTTCTTTATAGAAATGCTGAATTTGCGGTTCAATTCAATTGGACAAACCTAACAAAATTACATATGATGGCTGGATTCCCATTGTAATCGTCAAAATTAAGATGTACATGCCAATTAGGTATTACAAAATTTGATCAATTTTTAGAATTTATTATACCTCACCATTACACATAGCATTACATACGGCACACATATTTTCAATCGTTATTAAATTATTTAAATACTGATAACTGTCAGATTAATTATTAAATTTTCGAACGTATGTCATAATTATTTACAAGCCATCTAATAAATTTTCAGAAAAAATAGATAAATTAATTATGATTTCAGTTAAGATTTTATATATTTATATTTTATAATTTTGTTACTTTTACATTTAGCTCAATTATTTTCTCATCAATACTTGTACTTTAAAAGCTTTATTATCACACAAAATTTGAAGAAAAACGGTTGGCATTTCCGGAGATGCGATGACATTTTCATTTTGTTAAATTTATTTTATTGTGGTAGCCCTGGCAAAGATTTCTCTGCCACAACCTTATTTTCACTACTAGAGGCTATTAAGCATACGCCCAAAAAGTTTGATTGCTATCGACGCAGAAATGCCGAAGAAAATCGAGTGACAAGAACTTTTTTAAAGATTAAAAAAAAAAGTAGTAATCTTTTTTTTTCATGTTGAATTCCTGATTTTTATCAAATAGTTTTATATGCTGCCAAGTCTTATGGGATCAATGTTCCAACATACAAAATTTGGTTGAGATTCCTTTAGTATTTGATGAGTTATTCACTCTTGAAGTTTCAACTTTGACAACTTGTAATTTTTGACAGATGACAGATATAAAGTTAAATTTACCTATTCTGGATAAAGCTTTTCAAGGACTTTAAAATAACCTATCGCAAGAAAAAATCGTTTTTTAAAAACTTGTGTTATTTTCTTGTAGTGGCACTCTTAAAACCTTATTTTCACCTTTCTACCATACTAAATTTGGTCGTGATTGGTTGAACGGTTTTGAAATAAAGCGAGAGACAAAATTTGACGACCGACAGACAGATCGCCACAGAATTTTTTTTCTTATTTTTTGCAAATCTTTACGTTTCTGAACACGGTGATCTCGAAAATGTAAAAAAAAATTTTTTTATTTATTGGAGAAAAAACACCCTAAATTTTCAAGGATTCTATGGAGTTGACTATTACTCTTACTATTACTAAGATTCGCGAGGTTGAAAAAAAAAATGAAAACGTCACGAAAAACACAAAAAGCATTTGGCCTCTTCACCAAGAATAAAACAAAATTTTCCTTATTGGTTTGCATCACTCCGATGCAACAGTTACTAATTTGCTTGCGCTTTTATGTAAGTGGAAATATGTTAATTGCCACTGGTGATTTTTGTGGTGTTCATAAATCATCTGTTTGTAACATCGTTCGACGTGTTACAAAAGCAATTTGCACGTTACGAGAAAATTACGAGAAAATGCAACTCTTGCATTAGATTGTACTCATATAAGGATACAATCTCCCGAAGGGGATCAAGCTGAACATTTTCGTAATAGAAAAGGGTATTTTTCTCTCAATGTGCAAGCAGCATGTGACAGCAAATTACGGTTTCGAGATGTTGTTGCAAGGTGGCCTGGTTCATCACATGACACCACTATCTTCAACAATTCATTTTTGAAGGCACGGTTTGACAATGGAATGGGCAATTGTTTAATTTTGGGTGATAGTGGGTACCCAAATCTGCATTATTTAATAACGCCACTCTTAAACCCACAAACCCCTGCAGAAAATTTATTTAATCAATCTCAAATAAGGACTCGTAATCCGATTGAGAGAGCATTTGGTGTATGGAAACGAAGATTTCCTGTTCTTGCAAATGGACTGCGAGTTAAAGTTGAAACAGTTCAAGAAATCATAATAGCTACCGCTATTTTACATAATATATGTATAAGTAGAGAAGATGATGTACCACCAATTGACGAAGATATAGAAAACTTGATAAACGAAGATGTTCCAAGAAATCAAAATAACACAAATTATAATAACAACATTCGCAATGATTTAATTTATAATTACTTTAATATGCTTTTATAAAATAAAAAATGAAATAAGTAAAAGATTTATTTTATTATAAACTATACATATGTACATTATTAAAAATAAAAATATTGCTGTGCAGGTTTTCTGCATTTTCTCCTTGGCCTAACTTGCTGTTGGAGTAGTTTTAATCTGATTCTTTTAGTAGCTATGTCCAGTTTTGCTGCTTGCAATTGGAATTTCTATGTCTCGACATCGAGTTGTATTGCTTCACACTGCAACATCAATAATTTTTTTGTGTGTCGCACACGTCATTAATATTGTCAATGGCTTCCTTTCTTGATTTGGCATTTTTTTTATAAATCGGTTACGTGGCCGAAGAGCATTATGCAATGGCTCTTTTAATTGGGCCGGGTTTAACTTTTCCCAAACTGCAGGGGCAGTTGGAGCTACTGCCGATTCAGTTAATAATGCATAGTCTGCATCTGGCATTTCAATTTCGCACTCAATTCGCTACTCCTTGCGTGCAATTGCATCGTCATCCAAGAAGTTGCTTTCCACCATTGCCATCGATGAAAAATTTACAGAAGACCACGATGGTTGATCGTTTGGCGTTGGCAATACATTGTTATCGGCATCACCTGCTCGTGGAGGAAGCCCACCCACAGTCGTCGACAACAACTCCAATAACTTTACTTCGATATCAGTATATTGGACAGGTACGTGGCTACCACCGCCGGTTTTAAACAACCATTGTTTTTCTGCAGCTTTTTTTATTCCGTCAAATTTTATTTTCAAAGATTTTGAGTTGCGAGGACAATTACCGCTAGCCGCATTAAACTCATTGGCGATAACTTCCCATTGCTCCTCCTTTTCTTTCCATGTTTTCGCATCGGTTTTTTTGTTCTCAACAATGTTTGCACATTTTAAGACAATATTAGTGCGCAATTGACTTTCACTCGCAGAAAAATTTATTCCTCTTTCTCGCTTTCTCTTGGAATCGGCCAAAATAATTTAAATTGTTTTTCAAATTTGAAATTACACAGAATAACACTAACTACTATACTATAACCACTCTTAAACACGTTTTCAAATGAAGTAATAGCGCTAATAGTTGATAATACACCAGAACAATGATACCAACATTGGATACTAAACTATTATGTGATAGGTAGTTTACCACAACATTTAAAATGATTGATCAACCCATTTTACTTACCTGAAAGTTTATTCGGCAAGTAACGTTATTTGTCAGGTACCTAACTGACACTTTTACTTAGACTTTGATAAACTGGCCCTAAGTAAACTAAAAATTCTCCCCATGAAGCTAACATTCTCGTCCATGGAGTTAATAAAATTAAACAGAACTTTCTTAAATATACAAACAAATCCAGTTTGTTTTGCCTAAAGCAGAGATAACCATTTTAATAAATAATTTTTTTATATTATTGTTGTGATCATACCTTGTTGTAAGAAAAACATGATTCCACCAAGTTGACAAATAACGATTCCAAGATTCGTTAAACGAAACGACATTTTAATCTTCATTAATTATTATTTAAGGTTTATGCCCATAAATGTGGTTCGTCTTTGAAGAGGAATCGATTTCTTTGCAAAGCCTTCTTTGCAATTAGCTACCTTTCTAAAGATACAATCAAAATTTACTGCTGTAACATCTTCTTTTTCTGGCCAAATGAAGAGCAGATTTTGTTTTTTTGAAGTCATACGTCTTATAAAATTGATGTCATACTTTTCTTCGTGTACTATAGGGGAGAAAACTGTGACCGGGTTCCGCGTACCTGTGCTGTAAATGGTGGGAAAACATTGTTAGGTTATAATAGAAACAAAATGTATTCTAATTACTAAATATGTTGGAGATCGGATTAAGATAAATTTCACTACTTAACGTAAGATGTTCTTTAAAAATACAATAAATTCTAAAAAACTTAATATTTAAATTTAACCCACAAAAACAACAAACACTCACAAAACAGACAGTTTAAAACTGTCATGCGCAAAACTTCAGTAACAGACGAATCTCGGGTACTGCCATCTGTGATTCGGATTCTGAAATAATTGTTACAGATTTTGATTGGAAAACTTGAATTGTCCACTTCTGCCTCTGTCCACATGTGCCCCCCTCTCCCCTACCAATTAGGAGGTGTCGATAATAATACTTATAACTTCCAGTGTACTAATTTATAATACAGTGGAAAAAATAGCTATAAAGTCACAAATATTTTCCATCTCCGCTTTTACCAGAAAATATAAAGAAAAACAACAAAATACAACGCTGAATACAACTTTTTTCTACTCATCAACTGTTCAGTTCTTATACTGTTTAGTCTGGCTTTAATATTCTTCTTCGATAACAAGGGTTTCTTTGCAGGAATGCATAATGCTGCATTAAAAAGATTTTTTTAAATATCTGTTTTACTTTTTTCTACATCTTCTAAAACGTAGTATATACTTCAATGAATATTCGATTGTAGTGGTTGAAGGTTCTCAATGATTTCAAAAATTATGGGCAATACTGTATTTCTATCTTATGTACTCGGCTACCAAAATATAGAAAAGTCATTGTGATTTGCAATATTTGAAAATGAAAACTGATGCACGGGAGTCAAAACTAGTAGTATATCAAAACACAAGGAATTGCGGTAAGATGCAAAAGATAGGAGGCTAAGCTTGTCCGACCAGGGTTGCTAACTCCAAAAAATCTTTCTCCCAAACACAAGTTGATAAACCGCTAAAAATCTCCCAAAAAAAATTCTATATATAATTTAGAAATCTTTTTATTTTCATTAATTAATATTAATATATTATTATAATAATTATTATCATCATTGTATCACTAAAAAACTACCATTTTGCATTTCCCCCCTTTAAATTTAGAAGGAAAACCACCAAGTTGGGATCCCTGGTATCCGGACCTTCGGACCTTCCACATTTATTGTCCACGCAGGTACGCTATTCAAAACTGTCCCCTCCATATCTCCTAATCTATAGAGTTTACCAAAAAAAATGTAAAGAACCATTTTTGTAGAAAATTTCACGGCCTTTAATTTTGTATAGAATCATATTTTCTGTATCTTATCATTTTCGAGATATTTGACTAAAACTGTGGAAATGTATGGTTTTGACTCCTTCCCCCCCTCGCCCCACCCAAACCCGCCGCTCTAGAACGGGAGACTTTTTAGTACTCATAGAGGAACGAGTAATGAACATTTTGTGACTATTAAACCTTTTATTTTTTGGATTTCCCGGTTTGGGTGTTTTTTTTTTTAGTCTAATTATACTGTACTATGTTTGGTTCTCTCAATTTTTTAATTTGTTGTACTGTAAATAAATTTTCAAAAGCTTTTTTCTCTTCTTTTAGTATCCGAATTTCCTCTTTTAACTGAGAAATAATTAGCAATTGATCTTCAGCACGATTATATTCTGTATTGACTATAAAATAAAAAAAATTATTAAATTAAAGAAAGAACTATGTAAAAAAATGAATGCAACAATGCTCACCCAATGCTCTTTGCCAAAACAAATCGGCTTACATTTTCCTCTGGTGGTTCATTGATAATGTCTACGTTTTCTATAGCCTTTGCCAAAACAAATCTGCCTACATTTTCCTCAGGTGGTTCGTTAATAACGTCTACATTTTCTATAGCCTTTGCTAAAACAAACGTGCCTAAATTTTCTTCAAGAGACTCATCGATAATTTCAACACCACCACTACCACATGCACTACTAAAATTATGTACAACTTGATTAAGCGCAATTTTATTATCAGCCTTAAAAATTACTTACGTTGATTCAAAGATGTCATCATCGACAACTTTTTTGCGTTTTCTCTTCCCAAGTTGAGCACCACTGTTTTCACTCTATCGATTTTAAATGTAACGTTGGAACTGCATCTGGTTTAAGTTGACACCGAGTTTTTGATGAATATCCCAGTAGTTCACTTTGTAAATTTCGTTCATAGTCATTTTCATTAAAATGTTTCGAACAAATCCTAGCATTGTCTATATTAAATTTATCCTTACGTCCACAAGCCTTGAACCAAATATCCCTAATTCTAACTTTTTTTGGAAATTGAAATAGCTTGACATCTTTATTATAATTCTTTGTATTGGAAATAATTCATTACTTTTAATATATAGCATATTAAGTTTTATTACTATTTTTCAGAACGCAATGACCTAATACTGAGTCAATAGTTTATGTTACAGATCATTTTATGTTCATGTTCTAGTTTTTAGTCTTGTAGCAGCTTTATTAGAATAAACACGTTAACACTTGCTCTTATTATTTTTACAACGACCTGCAAGTTAAATTCCGTACATAATTATTATTAATACCAATAATTATTATCAATAAGTTATGGGCCCAGATACCCAGGTGATTGCAAAATTACACAGGTCAAATTATCAGTAACCAGCCTGATAAAATTTGCAGTGAAAAATATCAAGTATTAGTGTTAAATCCGCGCGTTTCGTAAGTTATAAAAATGGCAATAACCTCGTGGCGAAGTGAACTAACACAATTAGTTAAATTCGACGGCACCAATTTTCAATT
This sequence comes from Cantharis flavilabris, assembly GCA_949152465.1. Lineage (NCBI taxonomy): Eukaryota > Metazoa > Arthropoda > Insecta > Coleoptera > Cantharidae > Cantharis > Cantharis flavilabris. Next base: position 14,740,669 of record OX424440.1, on the reverse strand, counting down.
GTGGAAATTCAGCGTCTCTATTGTCTTTAAAGCTGAAAAGCTCATGTCAATTGTAAATGGACAATCTGCAGAACCCAAAAATCAGAATTGAAAAAAAAATCAGAAAAATTGCAGAATCAACTGAATGGAAAGATTGGGATTCAAAGGACACTAAAGCACAAGTCATATTTTTAACTGCGTTGGCACCAGAAATGTTACAATGTCTCGTAAATTGCACGTCCGTAGCAGAAATGTGGAAGAAATTAACCACAAAGCACGAACAAAAAACAGAACTGTCGAGGGAACTAGTATGGCAAAAAATTTTACGAAATCCGCATGATCGATGGCATATCGATTTCTAGCCACTTAGCAAACGTCGAATTGATAGTAAAAGAACTTCGAGATTTAAATGAAAAAATCAACAATAGTGCAATATCTTAAAAAATCATTAATAGTTTACCGCCGAAGTATAACAATTTTCGAACAGCATGGGATTCAGTTACCCCAAATTTGCAAAATTTGGAGAATCTTACGGCTCGACTTTTAAAAGAAGAAGTGCGAATGACGACTCGAGAAGATGAAACTTCAAAATTAGCACTGCAAGTAGCAGCATTGCAAATTAAACTTGACAAAAAATCACGTCCAGCAGAACCGAAGAAAAGTTCAAAAATTGCAGATCTTAAGAAAAGAACGAGCTGTAATTACTGCAAGAAAAGAGGACATTGGGCGCGCGAGTGCACCAAACGTCAAACAAGTGCAAGAAAGAGCACCAGCAATGAGCAACAAAGTTCAAATGATGCCTATGTTACAGATATTTCAACATTTTATTTGACAAGTGCAAATTGTGAAAGTGAAAAGTGGAGCAAGGTGTGGTGCTTTGAATTGCACAATCTGCAGGTATACTTGGAGGTACACTGCAGTTGAAAGTGATTCCGTGACAAACAATTAAAACAAATGTTTAATTCCTTCACCTTTTCAGATCTTTGCCTGCTGTAAATTCAATAAATTGTTCACAACTTGTGATGGTGTGCTCACTTTTGCAAAGTGCGCAGGACGGGTTTGTCGTTACAAAGGATTTTGAATGAAACTTAGGCTTTTCGTGCGTTGGTTTCACTTGTCTCCTTTCAATGAATGATTGTGCTCTAAATTGATTTTGGTTCGATACTTGCTTTTGAATGCCATGTTGTAACTGACTTAAAACCTCGATAGGATTCGCTTCGGTTAAATCTTTTGAGTCAATTGACTTGTTTGCCGTACTGCATCTTGAACTATTTACAGAATCGTTATTAGGCGTGTTGCGACCTGATCTATTTAATTTACATGAATGTTTGTTGATCAAATTCTTAGCGATACCAATTTGATCGTAATAAGCGTCTTCGAAATTTATTAAGTGAATTTCTTCCTATACGTCATCGTCATCAAGAGTTTCGGGAATTTGAGAGTGATTGCTTTCAAATTCTTTTAGTAACGGTAAAACTGTATCAAGTCTGGCTTTTAATGGCTCAATGATTTTGTTAGTAACTATTTGTGTTGTTTCGAGAGAAGGTCGATTTTTAGCGATAAATGTTTCAAATCTTGTTAAGTTTCTTTTTAATTGACTTCGGTACTTTTTTAATTGATGCATGATTACAAAATCGAATTAGATCATTAATAATGCGAACGATAAATATTGAGTTAAATGAAATGTCAATTTCAAATACAAACAGAATGATTTTAAATCGATATATGAAATAGGTAACTGTAATACCGATGGAAAATTGCACTTTGCTAAATCAAGCAGGAACCTGTAAGGAAGGTAAGTAAGTAATGCAATATTTACCCGTTTTTGATTTGTTGTGGTGGTTGGCACCCTGACAGTGGCGGATCATGACGTTCGGCAGACTGAGGCGCAACTTACTTCAGCGCCCCTTTCCTTCTGGAATATGCCTACCCAGTAGGCCGTATATTTAAAAAACAAAGACAGTTTTTCTCGAATATCATTTTTGATACGAATTCATTACATATTACATAAAATTTAAAAAATAAATATAAAATTCTGCTGTCAACAAAAAAAAAAAGAGAAAACAAAACATTTCATAAAAAATAAATAAAAAATGCTATCACACAAAAGACTCTAAATATGAACTTTTCTGGACTTTCTTTTTGCAAAGTCATCTATCACATCATCAAAGTTCAGTTTTTGCATGACTTCTCTTTCGATAAAAAGAACTGAAAGGGATTTCAAATTTTCTTGAGATAAACTATTCCGCTGATAATTTTTTATTCGTTTGAGAACGGAAAATGATCTTTCTCCACTTGCGTTACAAATGGGTATGGTTAAAAATATTTTCAAAATGGTTTCAACATTGGGAAAAGTTGAAGATAGACCGTCTATGATTAATTTGTACATATCTTCGGGATTCGACAACTTCATTTCCTTCGCAAAGCTTTGGAATTGAATAAATTCTTCTTTGAAAAGGGATGTATCAATATCTTCTTTGTACAATTCGAGCAATCTGTCTATGCACAAGTCTCTTTCCACTGTAGAAATATTGGTATCAAAAATGAATTTGAAGTGTGCCAGAATTGAATTGTATGCTTCAGCTCGTTTTTCCATCTCAACTATCAGAACGTCGCAGACAACATAAAATACATTTACGATGAATGATTTTCTGCCACACAAAATTGTATCGTTCTCTACAGATTCGTCAAATGGTATTTTTCTTTTTCTCGTCCTGTTTCTCTCATCTTGAAATGTCCTAGATTCTGTCAGTGTCCCAGCCTCCTCTTCGATGATTTCGAAATTATTTCTGGTGTGCATTATGTGGTCTTTTAAAGATTTCAGCAAAGCAACTCCATTGAAAAGATTCGTATGAGTATCTTGAAGACTCTTACTGGTGATGTTGATTCGTTGTAATAATTTTTCCCACATAACGGTCAGGAGAGCTATTTCATATTCATCGAATGATTTTAAAAGTTTTTGAGCTTCAATTTTACCTATGGGTTTCTCATGTGTACTGTTGGTTACTGCAGTAAGAGCTTCTTTAATTGAACCGTAATTTTGTTTCAGTGCTGACACAGCATCTGCCCTGGCTGACCACCTAGTATCACATATCCTTTTCATATTTGGTGATTTCTTCGGCAAGATATCCATCAACGTTTTCCAACGACGCGTCGATCCAGAAAAAAATACGAACAGATTTTGCACAAAATCAAAAAATCGTATTGCTACTGAACAAGATTCCGCGGCACAATTCCCAACTAAATTCAAGGAATGGCTAGCACATGGAATGTAAACGGCATTAGGAGAATGTTCTTTTAATCTAGTTTGTAGACCACTATATTTCCCCGACATATTTGACGCATTGTCATAAGACTGTCCTCTGCACTTAGTTAAATCTATTTTGAAAGTATTCAAGACATCTGTGATAATTTTTGCCAAATACGCCCCATCATGATGCTCAATTGAAACGAATCCAAAGAAGCATTCTTTAATTTCCCCAGCCGTATTCACAAACCTCAGAATAACAGTAAGTTGATCTACATGACTCACATCTGGTGTAGAATCGACGATAATAGAGTAGTACATAGCTTCTTTAACTTGCGCAATTAAATGATTAGTGACCTTTTCACTCATAATTTGAATAAACTCCTCACACACATGATGAGATAGGTAATTAACATGCCCTTTTCCTGTGTTCGAGAAGCGCTCTAAATGATTTTTAAGGAAACTGTCAAACTGCGCCAAATATTCAATACATGTTAGATAGTTTCCCTTTCGTTCTGAATATTATCCTTCCCTATGACCCCGGAAAGCTATTCCAAGCGAAGCTAATAATTTAACTGTAGCAACAATTCTCTTCAATATTTCACGCCAATAATTTTCTTCCATTTCACATTTTTCTGCAAGACTGCTGTCGACTCGCCCAGTAACTGATGAACGTATTTTGAAGCGACACATAAAAGATATATGTTCCTTGGAGCATTCATGATCTTTTAAATCTCTTGAAATATTTTTCCAGGAATTGTAACCCGTAATCAGTTTATTACTTGATTTTGAAAATAATTTACATACAAAGCAATATATCTTTCGACTTGTTTCAGAGTATATTAGCCACTCTCGTTTCTCTTTCTTGCCATTTGCTTTGGTGCAATAAAAGTCACTAGTATGGAAATTTCTCATATAGGTCCTGTTTCTATCAGTATATTCAATTTTCAAACTAGATATATCGCCAACGCTGTGTGGAATAAATTTTACAAGATAATCTATTTTTCTGTCAGATAAATTACTAGGCCACAAAGCAATGTCATTTGAACACGGAAGTGAATCCTCATAATTTTCATAATTAACATTACAATTATCCTCTTCAATATTATCTTCCAATTCATCAGATTTTTCATTTTCATCTAAAATTAAAATAAAAAAAAATTGTGAACTTCCAAAAAAACTTAAATTATTATTATTATCTATATCTACAGTGTGTTTCACTTAGATTGGTAACACCTCAATAACTTTTTTATTTTTCAATTAATAAAAAAATGAAAAAATCGTTTATCTGTATACAATGTATATGTACTTACTTGTTGAAGCATCAAAAAATGGTGAAAATTCATTGTTTTTATTGAAAATACAGTCTTCTTCCTCATTACCCGTACTTGATGATGACGGTAATGTTAAACTTTCGTTAATAAAGGAAATATCACTGCTACACTTTGATGCAGACTCATTTGTCTCTATAATTTCATCAGTTTTTTTTTGCGGAATTAAAAAGCATGACATGGATTGTCGTAACTTATCTTTCAAAATGTCTTTTTCTTTCTGTAACCTGCGGTTTTGAGCACCTGATTTCTTTTTATTTCCATTCATTATGAATCTCAAAAATTAAAATAAATGTTTAACATCCAAAACAACTATTTTTGCTCACGGCGAAATCGCGAAATTCGTTCAACCTTCCCGTCGCCCTATTACCTACTACACCGAGTACCACTGCCAAATGCAATTCGCATCTCCGACGCGACACCAAGGTATTGTTTTATTCGGGTTCACAGTCAACGTCAACAGAGTCACGCAATCTCTTATTGAAAGCGGACTCCCGTTGCATCATTCATGCTACAACTGGACCACTGCATCGAATGTTAACTTGTAGTGGGAGCTAGCGGCGAGTCATAACAAGCGCAAACTTTTCACTACAGCCAATGCAGGCAGTAGCAGTGCAGTCAGGATAGGTCGTTGGCTAGTTCGCTAGTTGTCCCCGTTTTTATTGTTTTATTGGAGTTCAATTAGAAGGCGCGATGGTTTTATTCCATGAATACTCAGTATGGAAAAATTTACTTTGTTTTGCCCTGTTTGGCGCCCCCCGCCTGAAAAAATACGAGGCGCGCGCCTCGTGCGCCTCACCTATGATCCGCCACTGCACCCTGACAGAGACTAACGAAAATGATTGCAATGATGGCCGTGCTTCACTCACCCTGGGTTTTGAGGCTAACAATGGCGTCACTTGGAAAAATGCGGGAGGATTTTTAATTTTAATTACTTTGACCGCTTTCATTAACGTTTAGTTGGAAACCAATAAATAATAGCTCGATCTAGTAATTAAAATACCTGTGATGATGTTGCTTCGGTAATTGGAGGTATTACCATGAACATGTGGTAGATGTTTCTTGATTGCAGAAACGGAAAGCGGAACTGTTGACTTCCTAAGTCGATGGAAATCCGGCTCGAAGGACCAATGTTTGGGGCTTACACACTTGAAAGTTGGACGATAAGGGCCGTCTTGCTTCCGAAGTTGATGCCGCGTGAAAACGTATATCTGTAAACGTTTTCTTTGAAAAACGCTTGTAATTAATTGAAACACTTGCTCTGTACTGTCGTCAGACTCTTTGTTAAATTAAAAAAGCTTGCCTTTTAAATTATTTAATTCTAAAATGGATACAATAACTTTATTTAACATTTAACATTTCACATAAATTTTCATTCGGATTGGTTAGTTTTACAACTCGAACCTTTCATCGAAGGAACGTAACTGGTAACTGGTCACATATCGCGACTAGCAATTTCACCCCCATAAGTTCGGGGAGCGCGCGCACTGCACAAATTTTTCATTTTCAAACAACGCTCTTAGTAGCGCGAAATGTGACTGAATGTTGAATAAAACACTTATTGATTGCACTTGGTTTATTCATAAACGTTACAATTTAATAAAAAGGTTTGAGCCTTTGTTAATACTGGAGTTCCAGCGCCAAAAGATCGACATGCGCAAACAATAACAGATACAGTTGGATGCAAAATACAGCATGAATAAATTTAGCGGCAATTTCAAATAATATAAAACAGATTGCAATTCTAAACACCTATATCTAGTAATTTTAAACCCTGCACTTGTATGGAGTAATAATCTTTACGATTGCAATAATCGGTGTGTCATTCAGTTGGCTTATCTATCTTAATATGGGTGCCATCTATACTCACTGTAATTTAAAATAATTAATCAAATTATATAGTGTTACGTCCTCGCTACTGAACGTAAACTAATATTATAATTATAATAATATAAAATAATAACACGGTAACTCGTGTTATGAGCCAACTTAATACTTTGCTAATGTAAGAAACTAACTGCCTTTATTTTACAATAAGAGTCTATCAGATCCGTTCCTAATAAGTTTGTTGTTGTTGAAGACACAAAGCAGTTTCCATCTGTAATTTGGTCCTGAAATGAAAATTTGCATTTAAATTCTGTGGTAAATAATAATTTGTCCCCTGAAGCGGATTTAGGTACTATTGTAAATGTTCCGATTTAACGATTGTGTCAGAAGAGACATGGAAAGAATTAGGAAAACCTCAGGGACAGTCACCTACAATAATACGCGCCCGCTCCGGTCACTCCGGCTACAATAACTGGGGCAATCAAATGATACCACTTGATGGATGGTTGGGTGGACAGGAGTGCGTTTGAGTTTAAAGATTCGTCGAGTGTTTCTTCATCAACAATCCATGGGGCATACCACCTTCGTTTGTATGTGGTTCCAGCTAAGTTCTTATTTACCGCCTTGAATGTCCTAACATTATTTTGCGTGTAAATAAACGCTGGTCGCTGTTTATCCTCCATGTGTTGTGCTATGGCTCCGTCCAATATCACTCTCCTCACACTCCAGTCCATGAGTCTACACTCATCCATGAACCCATTAACTATTGTTGTGCAATACTTAATGTAGTTATCGTTTACCTTCATCCCTATCGTTCTACAATACAGATAATCTGTCGCCTTCTGTATCTCCAGTGCCTTATCGTAAGTTCTTAATCCACCTACTGTTCGCATGTAGGTTCCTGGGGCTATGGGATTGACTGCATACGCCTAATTTGGCGCAAGTGGGGGCACTTCTAACATTCCAATAATTGGATTTGCTGGATCGTTAATTTGATGGGGAACTTGTGGCTGTTGTTGTGGTTGTTCCCTATCATTTCTGCCTAGAATTCCGGCAAAATACTCTGCCCATCCTTGCGCGTTGTTTGGCACTTCTTCAGCCATTATCCTGCTGGTGCTGGACCTCCCTCAATCATATCACCACAAGTTGGTTTAGTATTCTGCTGTAACTTGACTTGACTTTTGATTTCTTCGAGATTTGCTTGCAGTGTACTAATCATTTGGTTTTGTTGTTGGAATAATTGTAAAAATTGTGCTTCCATTATGATTTGATTAAATACTTTTATTTCAATGCCACGTGCTGTTCAAAATAAAATCCTCGTCGCCACTGTTACGTCCTCGCTACTGAACGTAAACTAATATTATAATTATAATAATATAAAATAATAACACGGTAACTCGTGTTATGAGCCAACTTAATACTTTGCTAATGTAAGAAACTAACTGCCTTTATTTTACAATAAGAGTCCTTATATAGATAAAAGTTCCTCTGAAGTTATTACCAACTGTATGGTAACAACTTCCAAAAGACATTGTGACACCCTGTATTATTATGATACAAGGTGTAATAAGGTTACAACTAATTACACAAATTGTAGAGATACAGGGCGGTTGCTGAAGTCTGTTGTCTGCTACAACATATAGACATGTGTAATTTTATAAAATCTTCTCATCAATAATACCAGGAATACCGTTCTTTTGGTTGTAATAGGCCCTAGTGATTTCTTTTTGAACTTTGTCAAGAAACCATATTACAATATAGTTTTTATTTTGCCTTGCACACGAATCGCAGAATATATGCAACTCGCGCACTGTTTTACTAAGAATTTCGGTAACAAAATAAAATAACATTGAACACACGTCATCTGCTCCTTTCTTAGCAATTGATTCATCATTATGTGTAGAAAATTGATCGCCCATCTGAGAGTACGTGAATATTAAAAAGGAAACTTGTCTGCTATAATAGACATCGTTTGTGCTTATATGGGCAAAGGTAGATTTTTTTGGAAGTCTATTGTGATTTTTTCAAACATTTGTGATTTTTGAGCGTCTCCTCTAACTTTATATTTTCTTGCATAGAACGTATCGGCTTTAGTTTTATTTAGTTTCAAACTGAAGTTTATTCAATTGTTTATCAAGGTTATTTTGCTTATCAGAATAATTAGGATAATGTTGCTATAACAGATATTATTCTCATTTCGTTAGCTTTTTGTTCATTACAATAACAAAAAACGATTAAGGTAGCATCAATCGGGTAACAAATTTTTAGTAATTTGTTTTATTTTTCGTAGTACGCCTCTGCCTTTATGAATTTGTGCGCTTGCGAAACTTCTGATTTATGGGTTTTGAACGTTAGCGGGATCTGTTTTCGGCGGATACACGGGTTTTGACTTGTAGTGATTGTGAAAAGGTGGCCTCGTCGATTTTTGGGTAAGTTCTGCTTATTTGATTTGACCTGGAGCGTTTTGGGACAGAGGTTTTGAAAATCGTCGCAGCCATCAGGAAGCTGAGCGATTTTATTTTATTGTTTATTTTGCCGCTGATTCTCATTCTGAACTTCATTCAGATGATTGCAAATATCAACGATATTTGGCGAGTCATTCCATCGATTATAATTGTCATTGCTCGCATTAACTTTCCAGCTATGTCGTATTTTAAAACAAGTTAATTTTTTTACTTTTGGTGTAACCAGTAATATTTACTTTAATAATAACTCTTTTTTAAAAAAAGATTATAAAATGTATTTCAATTTATTGGCAATTCCAGAACAAAACTTATCACTATAAAATAGTGATATAAAACTAACTACTACTCTGTTTCAACTACATCTAACAACTACTGTTGGAAAGACTACTGTAGACTACTGAACTTGACTTATCAGTGATATTTCTTATTTCTGGAAAAGATATAAAACATTTTAAACCTGTGTGAAATACAGAATTGCATTTTATATCATTGTCGCACATTATTATTAATTATAATGAAGTAATATATTTTTATACGGTTATATTAATGGTAGAATATAACTTAGCCTACTTGTGTTTTTATGTTTCTCCATTTGCGATAATATTAAGACAAGTAGCTATGATTTCTTCTTTGACTTTTTTTCCATCTTTGAGCCGATAGCTGTGGGCTTACTTACAGCAAACTACCTGCAGTGTTTTTTTTTTGTTTTTACGGAAGCCATGCCGCTTCCAACACATATACAGTTAGTTTTAATATCCGGGGTTTTCTACACAAGCAAAAATGCGGATTACTCCAGCGTCTAGAGAATTTATTTAATATTTTTATTTTTAAATTTTAAGTAGATAATTTAAAATATGTGTAGGTTATACACAGCACAACATGCTGTATACTGTTTACAGATGGGATTGGTCGAAATAGCCATCATTTATTCGTATTTCTAAAAATCTTTCATTTTGGTTAACATACCAGTGTTCGTTTATGGTTTTACTATTTACTAATGATTTGACCGAACTTGGGTTTGAGAATTTATGTAAATAATCCAATTCAGATTTCGACTCAATTGTTTTATGGGTTTCGGATAGTATCAGGTGTATCACTTGGATGTACTTCCATGATTGTTATTTTTCTTCCCTTTACCAATCCATTTAGCATTACAACATTGCATTCCAAATAATATAAACAGTAATAAAAACACTTGATAGAGGATATGTTTCACCTTTCCGTATTCTTGCGTATTTTCTCCATGAAGGTAATTTCTATATGAATGTTGTTAGAATTCAAAACACATTAGCCCATTCGTCATATTATTCCCATCCTTCGTAAAAAGCAATTACAATTGTTGGAAAAAACCGTGAAAAGAAGAAGTCCATGAATTAGATACAAAATAATTCGTCCTACCATACGTATTGCTTCCTGAAGAAGTTTTCCACTATCGCCATAAGCACCACATGAATCAATATACCGATCGTTCATTAACATAATATTAATATTCGGGCGATAGTTGTGGTCGGTGTCAATTATTGATTATATCCGATAGTTTTGACCAATCCAGTGGCAAAAAAAACAACTTGGAAATAATTCTATTCGAAGGAAAGTTCATCCTCGTTCGTTTCGAACTTTAAATATGTGAGTTTTTCGTAATAATTGGAAAGCTTATCTAAAACTTCTGCCACCGTATAGCTGTCATTTGGTATCAAACGGTTGATCAGTTGGTACCTTAAGATGATTACCAAAGACCGGATTATAAGGATCGTTTAATTTACCACAAAATAATTATACAGGTTGAATCATCATAAACAATATCCCAAGTGCATTCAAATTGTCGATAATTTTTTTGAGCTCACGAATGCGTTTGTTGCTTTTGCAATTATCCCTACTCGAAGAGAAACGAACGAAGGAACGAACAAAACTTATCAATTGGTCATAAGTTGGCATATCTGTGGTTGGGAATTAATCAATTCGAAAGCTGATACGTTAGTTTTGACTAACTTTTTAAAATTAAAATAAACACGGAATGCCCTTATAGACGACGATAGCTCAGCGGAACTCAGGGCGTGAATCTTTACTAAATAAACCGCAAGGTCTCTCACAGATACGAATCGACGTCTGCGAGAGCCGAAACGATGGCGTCCTCCAGCAATCTTCACACACCAAAACCACTTACGAACTTCTCTTACAACTGAAAGTAAAATGGTCACACAAAACAAAGACATAGAACAAATAACCGGTATTTAATATAAATTAAAAGATGTACACTGAAAAGTTGTACATAAACACATTTACAATTTTGGCGGCAAAACGATAAATTAAAAGAAGTAACGGGTCGACCACGAATCAAGAATAATAAACTAAAACTACTTAAACTAGGCGATAAAATAGATATTATTAATAATACGACAACAACAATCTGCGTACAGAAGTTATATACAAAATGTACCGGCCTTCGTACTGGCACCGTATCGATAGTATTTGTAATGAAAATGGCGTAACGTCTTTATCAAATTTTAAGTCGAAGCACTTCACAGAATATTTAAAGTTAGTACTCACATTGGTTGTTTTCTGGCGGTTAGCTTCGGTGGGTTGAGATGGCTGGAGTAACGGTATCACCCGGTAAGCGTAAACGTAGCTGCGGTACTGATGGGAACTGAGTTCCGATGCCACCGTTGATGTGGGTGAAGCCAGGGTCGAACTAGCTCGAATGGCCCGAAACGGTAAAGCTTGATTGTAGCAAGCGGTAGCGGTAAACAGCACGATAATCTTATATGCTGACCAAAATATTGACCACATTAATCCAAGTGCACTACGAAAGTTTATAGCCCGCAAAAAAGGAAAAACAACAATAATGGTCGCGATAACCTTTAGCACAACAAAACATACGGCTTATGCCATGAAACCACACGAATCTAACTACAAAGTGTCTTTCTGCTACGACAGTCCGTAATAGAATGCCATGGTTCGAGCTCTCCCTTCCACTCAACCATCGCGTTCAGGGGGTCTTGCCTGTCCAAGCCTGCAGGAAAGGGTACGCTATCTCGCAGATGGCCGCAATAAATTATACCCCCAGACCCCACAAAAAATTTACTATCTCGCCACATTGCACCTAAACGTAACAAAGCATTAATGGTTTCTTGAGATAATTTCGACATAGCCAGGTAGGTGAACCAGGTGACACTGGTATCAAAATTCTTCAAAAAGGTTGCCTACGATAATTAGAGTATTATGGCATTTATTATCATATTGAATAAATTTGTATATCACTAAATAAAGAAATTATTGTATTTTTAATAATTTAATAATATCGAAAAGTGCATTTGCAATTTTGCATATGTCTCTGTATAATGACGCAATTAGAAACTTTATCTCACAATTTTGCAAATAATGTTATTATTGCTTTTGCTGTGTAAGCTTTTGAATAATTAGAAAATAGTAACAAATTTGTTTTGTATTTTTCAGCTCTTGCTGAAGATTTATGGGAGCTCGAAAAATTGTGATTGGTCAAATTTTCTTCTTTACCACATGCGAAATGGAGGTTTTGAAAATCGTCGCAGCTAATTTTAATTTTTATCTTTTAAATATTTGCCTTTGATTCTGTGGCAAATTATTATATTAATTTTTAAATCACAATTTTTCATTTGATGCAGAGAGTTGCTAATAATATCAACCACATTTGGCGAACTATTCAATCGCTTAAAAATATCATTGCTCGCATGTGTTCTAAAGGTTTTTTGTTTTTATGACATTTTATATTTAAGACATTTTTTTTTTCAGCTAATAATACGTCATTTATAATAATGACTTGCATTTGGTTTAGCCTTTTTATGTTTTCTTGGCTCCTTTCTCATTTAAACTACTATCTGTTGGTCGACTAACAGCAAGCTGCTTGCGGTATTTTTATTTTCGTGGAAGCCACGCCATCGATTCCGCATTATATCCGCTAGTCTCAACATTGTGGGTATTTTACTTAGATTTAAAGCTGGTTTTCTTTACCAGCGCGCGGAAGAAAATTTTTTCTCCCCTCAATGGCAATGGAAGGAAGAATTTTTTAAGAAGAATAATTGCATGATATCTTCTGTTTATGCATAAATTGCATACTGCAATTATCGGGGTCCCTATTGCATATAATCCGCGTTCTAATTATGACTAGTCCGCATCCCTTATCCGCAGTTACCACCTTAAGTTTATTATCCTGGATTTTCTTTCTAAGACCTTTTATTATTTGGTGTTCTTTTTATTTGTTTATTCCGTTTTTCTTAAGTCCCCGTATTTTTTAGATGTTCAAATGTTTTCTTTTCTTCTTGTAAGAAGCTAGATATCTCATTTCTAATTGCTACTTTATCCCTATTAAATTTTATTGTCGCTTCTAAATCAATAGCCATTTCCACCAAATTCGGTGTTGTATTCTTTTATGAAATCTATGTATTGTGGGTATTTTCAAACGTGAGTCCATTGCATGTTTAAATTCTTGCTTTTGTTTAACTTTTTCTTTTTTCTGGTGGTATCGTTAGTTCCGTATTGTTCACATATGTCATCAACAATTCTCAAAAACCACAGCAGTTCCTCATTGTGTAAATGATGTACCAATTCGTTGTATAACCAAAGTAATTTACTGTTTATATTTTTCAAAGTAAGTAATAGCCACAATGGCCACCTTTTCTGATAGATAGGGTTACCAATCGTGATGGTAGTGTTTCTACATATGAACTACACAAATGGACTTTTTGCATTACAAATTTCTTCTATCACACTTCGAAGTTTATTTAAATTCATCGGTGACCTCGGTGAAATTCGAAATTTCAATAAAACCCAGAGAACTTCGATGGGTGAGAGGTCCGATTTGTGGTTGCCACTTGATAACATGAATATCATGTTCCTGTAAATAATTTGTGACAATTTTAGTACGTCATAAATGGAGAACCCCTTGAGGCCAATATTTAAATAAAACAGGCACACTTTCCTCAAGTATTTATTTAATCTTACGTACTAGTTTTGTCTACCGAGCCATCATCAGCGTATTCTACAAACATAAATTATTAGTACAATGAGGCGTACTACCAATTCAATATTCAAACCGTCCGTTTTTTACAAAAGATGAAACAACATTCAATGAAAATCAGATAATTAAAATAGCAAGCATACAAAATAATACTTTGTATCCCCGACTCGTAGAGGTGTCGTAAAGAGTCTGAACACAAAATAATTGCAACGATGACTTCCAACGAATCAAGTCAAAGTTTTGCAGTGTTAGTCAAAAGCAATTAAGATTAACTAAAAATAAGTTTGCATGGAGCACTTCAATTTATTTCGGTAGTGAAATCAAAATTATTGTCAATTAAATGAAAATTAAAATCCCGATAGAACTTAACGGAGCAATGTATCGGTGGCACTAAACTAAATAACATGAAAGTTAAAAGTTGATTTCTTAAAATTTTGAAAGTTACTTAGGTCGGTTAAAAAAAATGCAAAAACCGGTAATCACAATCAGTGGAAATAGTTCAATTCGTGATGACGTCACAACGGAAATTTTTGAGAAATTCAATACAAGGTGGACCGTTAATTGTTGGTAAAATCAAATTTCGATGGATGTTAATTAAAAGAATCGTAGTCACTTACAGTTGTGTAGAGTAAGAGCGGATTAACGTTGAAAACTAAACAAGATGGACGCTGAACAACGTGGTTGAATGATGAAATCTGCAATCATCGCCTCACTGGGTTGCAAATGGTGGTAACCAACAAGGTTTCTGGATGTTACTTCGAGTAGTCGACAAAGGATGATATTGATTTTTATGCGATTCTTTTGTTCAAATGGATTTCCTTCAAATTTTCAAGTGAAACGCAATCGACCTGGGATTGCACAATGTTGACTAATATCTTGGAATTTGGTGTTTCAAATTTGCAACAAATGCAGAATGGTTCTTGATCTACCTCGACCATAAAGAGCCCCAAAAACTTCAACGGCACAATACTTAATTTTTCCAAGTTTTACAACAAAAAGAGAACCCTTTTCCAACGCACAACCTTCTATGAGTCAGGCTAAGTCAAGACTGCTCGCTGCGATCGTTGCGCATTTTGTCATCAAAAGGGGAAGGGGAATTTACAGGTAACTGCGTTAATTTAATAGGAGCTGTCTGAAGCTTAATTATACTATTAACCGATAGAGGGCATACGAATGTTCTTTACTAAATTAAAAGTGACAAAATTTAATTTGTTCCCGGGCTAGCGAATGTGACAATTGAACGAAATTGGTTTGAATAAAATTTTGAATGAACCTGAATTAAAAAAATGTCGATTAACGACATGTTAATGTTCGAAAACGCGAAATCTCGGCAAATACGAATAACAACCCACGACGTCTGCGAGAGTCGATAGGGTGGTCTTTCCCAGCCACCTTGACATACCTGAGCACTTTACAATAAAAGTTACACCTGAAAAGAAAGTTATAACTCAATAAAAGCCCCTATAAAAATCACCGGTATTTAATAAACTCAAATTACAATCAGTTTTCTGAACGATGTGCCCACAACGGCAAATTTTGCGGCAAACCGCGATCCTTAAAACTATCAAACGGGTCGACCACGAAATGAATGACTTAAAATTAATTAGAACTAATTCTAAATAAACAAGGCTGTACACTTCGCATGAAACGCTTGGTACAATTAAACAATCGATAAATTCGCCCGTACAAAGTCTCAGTAAACTGGCGAATAGCGATAATGTTAATTCTGTATTTACTAAACGAAGCACTTCACACAAAATACAAAAATAAGTACTCACATTGATAATTGTGGTAAGTCGCTTGGGTGTGTCCTCGATGACTGGAGATGACGGTATGCTGCTGGACGTGGTCACAGAAAGGTGCATGAGCAATTTTCCGATAAATGGTGCGTTTGGGTACGGCAGTTTTGTCGGTTGCTGATTCAGTTGCGTCTCGAACTTGGAAAAATCACGTGGTATTATAAAAATACCTTACATGATACCAAATACAGGTCCATCTTCATCATTGATATCTATAGTGAGAACATAATTTTTCAAATATTTAGTTCCTCTTGCATTAGCCCAAGCTACTTTAGAAATAGACTCCTTACCTTTTTCTAAGGCGAGACAGTGAAGAATTTCAGTTTCAATAGAAATGTGGGTAGTGTTTTTTTCCCCACGGTAACTGCAGGTTTTTATTATTATTATTTTTTTTTATTATTCTATTAAAAGAAGTTCTAGCACTTATTTTTGATACTCTATGCTTTGCCTCGAATCGCATAGAGCATAAGTTTCGAAGGGGTCCAAATTTTGTAGACTTTTTAGAATAATGAATAAGGAAGTGAATTTTGGGTTTTAGTGTTTCTTTATAAATCTCTAAATAAAGTTTATTATGTTCCTCAACTGAAGTAGGTCTTCATGTTCTAGATATGTTGTTCTACATAAAGTAATATCTAATATTTTTCGTAATAACAAATACAAATTCCAAGAAGGATCATCACTAGGTATAAGATCTCCAACAATTAACCCAAAGTATCTGAGAAAAGTTAACATTTCAGAGGCAGATAATTTTAATTTTCCTTGCTTTAAGTGCTCCATTTGGAAGGTGACTGGTTTGCTACTCCGATCTGGGCCGTAATCGAAAGCAAACATTCTATCATTGAGTACTTGCAATGAAAACAAGTCCAAAGTGATGACATAATGTTTAACTAAAAAACCCATAACATAACCAGCAATGCCTTCTAAAATATCATGCATCAAGTCAACAGCTATTCTGTCGAAGATATCAAAGTCTTCAATCTGAAGCCAGACACATTCGTCTTTCACCCCACTATCACTGAAATGTTGTTGTAATAACTCTTGGTAATTGTGCATGCTCCTCAAAAGAGAAACATCTTCATGGCACATGGTTCTTAGATCGTGTTTCCTTACAGTACAAATTCTACAAGGGTAATTTGCTGAGAAACTTGCAACGAAACCTATTAATTGATGTAAACCAAGATTGTCGCCTACGATAACATCAAGCTCAAAATAAATTGTTTCATAATAATCAGGAAGCTGAATTTCAATGCCATTGTTCATTAAAAATTTCAGTTCATGTAACAGTGGTTGGAAAATAATTGCGTTGCCAAAATGTACTCGATCTGATGAATGAAAAAGTAAAGCAAGAAAAATACATTGTAAAGTGGAAGAGTAATGAGGAGGCAGGCATCATATGGATACATACACCCCCTAATTTATGCAATCCAGCATGACCACCGAGGACATTACCGGTTTCGTAATCATCGAAAAATAAAATTAATGGTAAGAATGACTTATTTCCGTGCCTACTTTTTCTCTTTCTACACGAAGATCCTTGTACGATGTTTGTTTTTAAAGAGTGATCGTATTGCAACTCCCTGGTATAATTCAACGTTTCTCTTAGAAGGTTGGGAATTGAAAAAAACTGCCTCAATACTTTAGAAAGAGGCACAAACTGTTCGCTGCATGTTACGGGTTTCAGACTGGATGTCCCTGCTTGTCTCCTCTCATCTAGTCGTTGCCCTATAACCACTTCCTGAGGCGGAATGTATAAACCCAGTGTTTCAAAATATTGCAAGCGTTTGTACTTCTATTACTGATGATATATCCTCTCCAGATCATCAGGATGTACTTACGTTACATGACCGAGCAGGTATTGCTTACTCTAATTTCTTTCTAAAAAAACTGTATGCCAATCCGCTTATACCTCGACAAGCTATCCAATCTATTGTAGATGATGTCCGATCATTGCTTACCAAAGAAGTTTGTCCAGCCGTTATTAACGTCGTTAGACAAACTGTAAGTCATCCTTTGTTAGAACAACAAGTCATCGACGTACTGGACGGTTCATTACACGGCATGGAAACTGAGTACAAACGCTTGCAATATTTTGAAACACTGGGTAAGTACATCCTGATGATCTGGAGAGGATATATCATTAGTAATAGAAGTACTGGGAATCAATTGACGTGCTTCGTGAATAGATAAATGGTTTCTAAATGAGTTCTTTAATTGAAATTGTCTTTCGCAATCGGGTTGAACACACGTGTAACGGGCAAGCAACAACATTTCTGAAGAATGACAGGAATCTATGTGCTTCAGTAGCTTTTGGGATGAGCACACCTAGCACTTACAAATGAAGCAGATGAACATTTTATTATGTTTTTTGCAAATTCCAAATATATCTATTAACAAATTTAAAAGCTTTAAAAATAAATTTAAAAAATCACAAATTCCAAATATATGAAAAAATGACAATGAAAAGTGTAATAACGAGACTTAATTAACTAATTTTAAATTCCTATTTCTGACATTAGGGTGCTTACAGCAATTATTTTTTATCGTACTGCGTAATAATTTCATAAAGCCCCTCCTGAATAAATGCCCAGATGACAGACGATTCGGTCGGATATTCGGCGTTCAACTGTATAATAATTTTAAAGCAGCAATCTACTGCTGCAAGGCACGTTGGTAGTTGATATCGGACGTCGTCTACTATTACGAAATAAGTTTTTATTTTACTAAGTGACGACCCAACAGCTATAATGAAAGGTTGTAAGGTGAGCCCCATAACCTGTAGCTTACTTTGTCTCCTAGTCACCGTCTCTTGTACTAGGTTCTCTGCTGCAACGACAGTGATTAAGCTCTCGCGGGTTTCCACTCTACTGGGCCTCCAGGTTCCCTTCTTCTTGCGTAAGGTAGTTACAGACACTAGGTAAGGTAAACACAGAATGCAACCAAGATTGGAAGTATCTTCTGCTTCTGAAAATATAATTAATTTGATTAAGTGAGAAAAATAATATATTACGAGTAATTATAGTGTAGATTTTTAATAAAAATTTGAAACTTATCTTACCTTCCTCGCAACTTATAAAACTGTCAAGCTGTTTCTTTTCGATTTCATCCTTACAAATAAGAATCCTCGTTTTAGCTAAACCGTAAATTTTTTGTTTAAATAATGGGAGTCTTTCGTAAAGTTTATTTATAGCTGTGAAGTATGCCACTTGAAAATCTTTACGAATCTGAAACAACAACATAATTAGATTTTTTGTTGAACAAATAATAATTTTGCAATTTCATATAAACATTATATATAGACAGAAATACGCACCAAGAGGTATCCTCTGGGTTTCTTCAGAGCTGGATAGTCTTGAAAGTACTGGCTTATAGTGCTACTATCTTTGGTTAGTTTTAATAGCCGATAATAGGTTGTGCGGTACCAATGACTCTCTACAACTTGCCAGGGGTCTGTACTGTTGCGTAGCGACTGCACGCTTTCCTCTACAATCTCGTTTTCAACAACCGAGTCGTTTTCTAATCCTGCGAGACCGGGAGGAAACCTGCTACTAGATGTTATCACTCCCGCGGCTCTGAGCGATTTTATTTTTTTATTAACACAGTCTAAAAGCTTTTCTTTTGAGGATAATAAGAGGTGGAATAGCCAAACCCTCTGGTTAATTTTACAATAACATAGTTCAATTTCCTTTTAGCTAATCTAACTTCTCTATATGGTTAATTTAATAAGAGTCATAGTTTAATCCACTATATACGATTCTACCATAAAGCTATGGTTAATATAACTATTCAATTTAAATTCAAAAAAATATAAGAATAATACAATACGTAGAAAAGCAAAATTCAAAAAATTAAAAAAGAGACAAATATCACATAACAGGTTTGAATTAAGAATATTTGAAATTATGAAAAATTTGTAATACGATAGTACAATATAACGAAATAACCATGAAATATGTTATGTGATATTTGTCTCTTTTTTAATTTTTTGAATTTTGATTTTTTACGTATTGTATTATTCTTATATTTTTTTCAATTTAACCATAAATGCATACTAAAAACCACAAATTTACTTAAAATTTTTTATTTTGAGTTCTTTTTCTCTTTTTTTACTATTCAATTTGTTAATACATCTTAATTTTTCAGTTTTTACTACTAACACAGGGTAGAATTAGCCAGATAGCGATTAACTAAAATATAGTTAAACATATTTCTTTCACTGTGTGGCTTTGAAACATACAACGTAAGGTTTCCTTGTTGTAACAAAAATATCGTAGCCATACTTCTGATGGAGGTGTCTTCTAATAGTGCTTGGATGCGGACGGTAATTACCTTCAATCTGTTCCACCAATTCTTCCATGGTGAATTGGCATTCCTTATTGTTTTCTAAAAACCAGTAAACTGCTTGCATACTAAGTCAATAACTGGATCTACACGTTGTACAATACTTCGCCCAAATTCATCATTTTGGTTTCTAGCGAGGCTAATTTCCTCACAGGATATACCAAATTGCGTTTTGAGGGAGGATTTTTAATTTGTTTCTTGCCGTAGTCTTGAGGCACCTCTCCACACAAGAAACAGTTAGCCTCATCCTTAATTGTGTCAATAACATCTATTCAAATCATTTTTGAAATCATTAGAATCCACTTTAATTTGATTTGAATTAGGTTTACACTCGGAACCGGCATTCAATATTTGATCTAAATGACGTTTCCAAATAACATCTAATGATGGAATATAACATGAATACTGTAGTGCTCTTTCTCCGCTCTCCTACTAAATTTAGGTCGTTGGTTCTCGAAAGTAAAATGGTTACATGCAAGATAATAAAAAACTGACAATATAAAGAACGTATTTATTTGCAATCTGAACAAAATTAACAAAAGGCAAGACTCACACGGAATTCGCTGAGCAGCACGTAATTTGAGCACTTTCTTCGGATATCTTTCCACAGGAACTTGTCTTCGGTATTCGCGTTACAACACGTGACCAATAAACTTTCCAACAAAAAAAACTCCTTGGCTCAACTTTGGACCTCCACTCCAACTTATTACTTGCTTCTACCACTCTCCAATTTCAACTCGGACTTTATTTGTCCTCTCTTAATTTTTTACTGGACTTGCTTTGTCCACTTTCATTTCCCAACTGATTGTTCTTCCCCTCTTTATATTTTTTTATCTCCTTGGTTTTCTTCCCGTGTACACAGCGCCGGGGGGATATCCGAAAAGGCTTAGGAAAGACAGGACTATCTGAACACGTAATTGAGAAAGTTCATGGTTTCTAATCGAAGGACGTCAAAATTCTTAAAGCGGATAAATGTTTAAAGAAGAGAACATTTTTTGAGGCTGCGTATATTTCGACCGCAGATGAAAACATCAACAAGCAAACAGATGTTTACAACATAGGTGAGGGTTATTACACCGTTCTAAAACACTATAACAACAAAATCAGAGCCCCAACCTGAAGATTTTTAAGAGAACACGATCCCGGTTTTATCTGTACGATTTGTGGCGGTATTTTAATATTATATCCGATTATGTTGTCACGTTGGTGGCCTAAGTGTAAGCTCGGACCTTATGTTGTTACCTTATGTTGTTTATCATTTCAACGACTTTAGAGTGATTATTTTTAATTTGTGAATTTTACTGACATTTTAATTGCATGTTTTACGTTTTTTAAAAGAGTGTGAGTGTCATACATTTTATATTTTTGACAAGTTGAATTTGTTGGATCCTCTATTTATTTTATTTTGATTTAACTGATTTATTATTTTTTATACACTTTTGGTTCAAACGTATCTTACTGTACATCGGTTTATGTAAAAGCCAACAACATCAGCTGTTTTGAGGTATGTTAATTGTTCACTCACAAAATGTATTCTTACCCCGTTCATCCAATTATAGTCCTGAAGATGGTGTACCTTGCATCACCGAAACGTCGACGATAAAACTTGTTGTTTAATTTAACACGTTCCACTAACCCGATATTTTATTTATTATCTAATTTTTGGACGAGAACTTTTTGATTACTTAATATGAAGGCTATCATTCTGTGTACGATTTTGGCTTTGGGTCTCAGTTCGGTAAATAATTTATTTAAGTTTCCAGAGATTATTATACATAATTGTTAAAAATTACAGGCTGAACGAGATTTGTCACAAATTAAATCTTTAGTTGCTCTTAGATTCGAAGCCTTCCATGACCATGTTGAAGACAGAATTACGGGAGGCGACGAAATTTTATACCTTGCCAGGTAAAAATAATAATGCATTTGTTTGACTGTGCATATTTTTTATAATTTTTTTAAAGGTTGCTCTTTTCATTGAAGTTGAAGAAGGAACTGCATTCTTTGGTGGTTCTCTAATTTCCACAAGATATGTACTAACTGCTGCTCATTGCGTTGATGAGTAAGTATTTTTGAAGTAATTTTAATAATTCACTTTTTAACTGTAAGAGTATAAATTATTTTAGTACCACATTTGTTGAAATAATTTTGGGTGTACACAATGGAAAAGAAGATGAACCTACACAACAACGATTCAATGCCACCAAGTTTATCGTTCACAAAGGTTGGAATCGCTTCAGATTGATTCATGATATTGCGCTTATCGAACTTCCCGAACCAGCTGTTTTAAACGGTAAATTTTATTTCAAGTCAGGTTGACAAAAATTCATTCATTTTGTTACAGAAAATGTTCAGTTAATAAGTCTTCCTAAATATTCGGAAGCTGTAACTCTTTTAACGGTTAAATAACCCAAGCCAGCGGTTGGGGAAAAGATTCCGATAAATCCAGTACTATCAGTCCAGTTTTACGTTATGTCAACTCAAAAGGAATTAGAAATTTTCAATGCTCGGTATACTGTTTGGGCAAAATTAAAAGTACCCATTTATGTACATCTGGCAAGAATCGCGAATCTACTTGCAGTGGTGATTCTGGTGGTACTTTGGTAATTGGAGACAAACAGGTAAACGAATATATTTGTTAAATTAAAATTAAAATACCTTATTAATTTTTTTGTAGGTTGGCATAGCTTTAGCTTCGTTTGGATTAGCTATTGGATGTGAGAAAGGTATTCCAACAGCATTTACTCGCGTGTCTAAATATCTCGATTGGATAGCTAGTAACACGGATGTTGAAATTCAAAAATAAATAAGTGAAATAAAATAATAATAGTTTATTAGCTAATGCTGTATTCCAATTAGGTTCTTACTTTCTTTTCCTCTTCGTTTTTACACTTATAAGTTGTTATGTAGCTTGATGGAGTTGCAGTAAATATATATTTCGTTTCTTCTTAATCAGCCTATTTATCCACTCCTGGACATAGGCCTCTTCCAACGAGGAAGGTTTCAGCATTTAGACCTCACGGTTGCTTAATCCGGGTTGGGGAATGCCTGTAACCCTGTTTTTTTTCCGTTTAGTAAATTAAAAATATTTACAGCAGCATTAAGTTTAATAATGGCATGATATAAGTCAATATTAAATAGTTTTAATTATGAAAGCAATTATTGTGCTCTTTGATTAGCACAGTTTATAAAACTTGACTTTTAAGTCATTAGCAATTAATGTTCGTGCACAGTCAAAAACTGAATTTTGTCTCTCCACAATAGCTTGCTCTACACTGCGTTGTTTCTCATACTTGTGACTAATATTATTTAACATGCACCATCAAATCCATAGGTATTCTTTGCACTAAAATTTTGTTTATCGGCGTTTTCAACATTTTTACAAAATTTCTTGCGCTTCTTGCTATTATTTTCTGTTGTACAACTGTTCGGGTTCATTTTCCAGTAATGTTATTGAAAATAACATACCATCGTCGTCATTTACAATATTTCCATTCGAAGTATACAATTTTCCGGTAAAATGAAAATTTCATCATATTTTTAACGGAACAACTTAAGCTTTGTCATAAAAATTTGAGTCGTCGAGACAAACTAGTCCAATTCCCGGAAAAAGGAGTAATTGACTATACAACTCTGCGAGAACGGCGGTCCAGCTAACTCGTAGTCAGGCGGGGTTCGATTGTACACGGACACTGTAACGCACAGGGGGAGGGGACAAATAGACAAATATCGTGATACGTCGCAAATAGAGAGGGCGCCACTCCAATGTTGATCGCAGAATCGAAATAATATGTCCCTGGTAGTTGCCCGAAGATGATTTCACCTCGAACACTTACCTTTATTGTTTCGGCCAACGCAATGGTTAGAGATTGGAGACACAAAACCTTAAAATCCAAAAAACCGCGACGTTAAAATTCTATTATTATTATTATTATTATTATTATTACCATTACCAAAAATACCATTCCTTTGATTTTTTTTCTGTTTGTATCCAACCACTTTTCTTGTACCTGTGTATAAGCCCGTGGTAATGTTGTCCAGTTCCTTATCTATATTTCTATCCTTTTCTTTATGAAGAATTTCTGTTTTGACTCGATCTTCATATCGCTTTCTTGTTTCTATGTTGTTTAAATCATCTGTAGCTATTCTTTTGTTGTTTTGTTTCGGTGTAGCCAATCTGCGTTGGCTCCTCTGTATGTTGTTATGTCTGATATCAAATTTTCTTTAATATCTTTAATATTCTAGAGGTAGAAAAATAGTACTTCCGTCATAATTGACTTCATTCGACAATAATAAATCAGAAAAACTGTACGTTGTTTAATGATGGAAACAAAATACTTTTATCCTAAAATGTAAGTTCAAAGTCTTAATAGAAATGGTGTACTTAGGTATGTAGTTTTAGCGAATTTAGTGAAAACCAAAAAAAGCTATAACCGATGTTTTAATAAAAGGTCAATTGTAGAAGGAATATATTTATTTAAGTGTGAGTACATGTTAAGCCTAAGACGGTCGGCATACAACTGGTAGCTCGTAGCTCCTTGCTTTTACGCGGACATGCGCAGCATCATAAATATCATAACATCTCCCTTTTTTACATTGTTTAAAAATCATAAAACATGATTTTAATTAACTTCTTGATTTCTAAATTACCAACTTATTTTTAATTTAACAGACTTATTTACTTGAACAAAACTTACTTTCTAATTTAGGAAACTTACTTTCTAATTTAACAAACTTACTTTCTAATTTAACAAACTTACTTTCTAATTTAACAAACTTACTTTCTAATTTAACAATCTAATTTTAAAGGTTAAGCCGTACGGGAGGCTTTACTGTACGTCCGATACGTGTCATACCGCGCGTAACACTTCGTTCACTCGCGTTATCAACGACACTGGTACGAGTATTTTAGTTATTTAACAATAACTCACCATTAACACTGTTATTGCCATTTGTAAAAGAGTAATCATTTGGCAATTCGTAATTATAATTTACACTACTGCTGTTACAATATTTATTATCAATTTCTTTATGATTAGATTTTATAATAATATGTTTCCTATTCCTAATTATCACATTACCATTCTCAGTCTTAATTCTATATGATCTAGGACAACCTTTTCTTTCCCCTAATATTTTCCCTTTCGCCCACTTTTGATTGCCTAATCTAAAATTTCTATAATTTATTACTTCTCCAATCTTTAACTTGCACAGCTCTTTAGCAGTTTTGTTATAATATTTTTCAGCTTTTTTCTGATTAATTTTAAAATTATTTCGAACTTCATTGTAGTTATTAAGTTTTGGTTTCAATAATTTTTATTTATTGGCAATAACGTCCTTTGCCTTCTGTTGTACAACAACTGTACAGGGCTAGGAACGTTATTAGTTAGTGGAGTGTTCATTAATTCTAGTATGGCCATATTATAATTTAGTCCTTGAGCTTCGGCTTTGATTATGGTTTTCTTCACCGTACCAATTGTTCTTTCCACTTGGCCATTGGATTGGGGGTAATATGCGCTAGTTATTTTATGCTCTATATTATATTTTGTCATGAGCTGTTTAAATTCTATGGAACTAAACGGTGGACCTCCGTCTGTAACAACTGTAAACGGAATTCCATGTCGGCAAAATATTTCTTTAAGGTACGATGACACCGTTATAAAATTTGTTGAATTAATTTTGCGAACTTCAACATATTTTGTTAAATAATCGACCGTTACGATGTACATATCGTTTTTAGTTTGGAAGATATCAATGTCAACTTTTTCCCATACTAAATTTGGTAGTTCGTGCGAGATTAAGGGTTCTTTTTGATGATTGTTTCTGTGTGCTAAACATAATTCACAGTTTTCTACTAAATTGTTGATTTCGTTATTCATCCCCGGCCAATAAAATAATTCTCGCGCTCTTAATTTCATTTTTTCTCTTCCAAGATGTGAAGTGTGTAATATTTTTAAAATTTCAGTTCTCATACTTTTTGGTATTACAATTCTGTCATTTTTGTATATTATACCATTAATAAACGTTAAATCTTCTTCAATGTTGTAATAAATTTTTAAAGACTCCTGCATCTTCTGTTTTTCTTTTGGAAACCCTACTTTAATTAATTTTCCTAATTCGTTTAATTGCTCATCTGTTCTTGTTGCCAGTTTAATTTGATTCATTTTATTATTGGATATTGGAAGTGTGTCTACCACCATGCAATATTGATGTTCTACTTGACCAATGGTTTCTTCGAAATCTTTATCCACATCTTTTACATACGCTCTTGACAATGTATCTGCCCATATTAATTCTTTTCCTTTTTTGTATACCAAAGTAAATGCATAAGGCTGCAACAATAAAAGCATTCGTTGTAGCCGTGCAGGTGCTTTCAATAATGGCTTATTAATTATGCTGACTAGTGGCTTGTGATCCGTTTCAATTGTTACATCTTTTCTGCCATATATGAATTGTTTAAATTTCATGCATGCGAACGTGATTGCGAGCATCTCTTTTTCTATTTGTGCGTATCTTTTTTGGGTTTCTGTGAATGCTTTCGAAGCATACGTGACGGGTTTGTTATTTTGCAGAAGCACCGCTCCACAGCCTTCGCTGGACGCATCACACGATATGGTTATTGGATCATTAATTGAGAAAAATTGCAATATCGGTGCTTTAATTAATGCTTGTTTTAGTTCATTAAATGCTTCTTCTTGCCGCTCACCCCACTCAAACAAATTTTCATTTTTTAGTAACTCTCTCAACGGTGCCGTTATTTGCGAATAATTTGGGATATATTTATTTACGTAATTTATTACACCTATAAATCTTTCTATTCCTTTCTTATTTTGTGGTCTTTCCATTTTGGTTATCGCTTCAACTTTAGAATTATCAATTTGTAATCCATCTTTACTTATTATATGCCCCATATAAGTAACTTTATTTAGACCAAATTTGCATTTATTCGGGTTTAATTTTAATCCGGATTCTTTCACTAATTTCATTACCTTTTCTAATCGTTCATTGTGTTCCTTTAAATTTTTACCAAAAACTATTATGTCATCGAAATAACTGTCTACTCCCTCTACTCCTTCAAAAATTTCTCTTATTCTTTTTTGAAAAATTTCAGGTGCAGATTTGATTCCATACGGAAGTCTCAAAAACCTGTACCTACCAAAAGGTGTATTAAACGTACATAATTTACTTGAAGCTTCATCAAATTTTATTTGCCAAAACCCATTTGAGCAATCGATTACACTAAATATTTCTGCTCCTTGTAAATTTCTGGTAATATCCTCTAAGGATGAGATATAAAAGTGTTCTCTTTTTACGGCCTTGTTTAATTTTTGGGGGTCCAAGCAAATTCTTAAATCCAAGTTTTGCTTTGGAACTATTACCATCGAATTTACCCACGAAGTTGGTTCATCAACTTTTTTAATTATCCCAGCTGCCTCCAACTCATTTAATTTCTGTCTTACTTTGTTTAACAAGGCAAACGGTACCTTGCGTGGTGGGTCTACAGTAGGTGTTACACTTGGATCGACTTCGATTGTGTGTTCCTGTGCTTTTACGCACCCCAACCCCTTAAAGATCTCTTCGTATTTATTTAAAATTTTATTTATTTCGGTATTTTCATCAACTAGATTGACTCTATCGATATCGACTCTTTCAATTAAATTTAATTTTCTGCATGCGTCTAACCCCAAAATTGCTCTGTCAACATTTACAATTTTAAATTTTATGAATTCTGTCCTGTTGACATCTTTTTTTACTTGAACTTTTAAAGTACATGACCCTATCGTATGAACCATTTCATTCGTTAATGTGAAAACAACACCAGGTTCTTTTTTGAAACACTCCCCTTTAATTTTTAAATTTTTAAACACAGAGATGGGCAAAATACTTACATCCGCCCCTGTATCTAGCCTAAAATCTACACAAACTTGATTATTTACTATACAATTTTCGGTCCATCTATGCAACCTGTTGTCATGTTTTATATCTACGTTTCCTACAAAATTGTTTTCATAATATTCATTTAAATTTAACCCTTCTATTGTCTCTATTACATTTACATCATTATTTTTAAATTTACAAGCATTTGCAAAATGATTTAAATTTTTACACTTTATGCAAGTTTTGCCATATGCCGGACAATTGTTAATTTGATGTGACCGTAAACATCTAGTACAACTATTTATAAAATTTTTACGACCTGTTTCCTGTGGGCGCTTTGTTTGTGCTCTTCTGTACGTGCCGTTTTGACGGTTCATTGTCCCTTGGTTATTCCCAGGACGGATTACCTGCTGCTTTGTTGTCGCCGCCGCCTGCATCTGGTTTGTTGAATCATGTTGTCTTCTTTTGACAATAAAATTCACTTGTTCACTGGTATTACCGTTCATATTTTCTATTTGCTGTTTTGTTGTTTCCGCGACCCGACAAATTTCCATTGCCCGTGTTAATGTTAAATTAGGTTCCCTTAATAGTCTGTCTTTTATGTGCACTTCGCGAATACCCATAACGATTCTGTCTTTAATTAAACTTTCATTTAAGTCACCAAATTCACAAGTACTTGATAATTTTCTTAATTCCGTGCAATATTCGTCAAAATTTTCTTCTACTTTTTTATCACGCCTAAAGAACTGATATCTTTCGTAGGTGACATTTTTTGTAGGCAGGAATTTGTTATTAAATTTAGCGATTATTGTATCACTGTCGGTACTATCTTCGCCATCTTCCCACACAAAAGTATTGTAAATTCTAAGTGCCCGATCTCCAATTAAATTTAACAGTACATACCCTTTGTTTTCATTTATATTTGTAACTTTCAAATATATTTCAAATTTTTGTTTGAAAAATGTCCAGTTTTCCGACATATCACCTTCGAAATCTAATGACTTTGGCCATAGCCATCTTTATTTACAAGCCATGAACATAAACTTGGCAACACCGCAATTTTGAATTTGGTAGTCCTATGAAGTATTTCAAGACTGCATAAAAATGGTTAAATTTTGTCTTTTTAAATATTTAATTACACAAAAAATTATAAAAATAAAAAACTAGTATTTAGAAAATTTATTATAATAAAAATAAAATTTGCAAAGTTAGCTTTTCATCAAGGTTCTTAGCTTTGGCTTTTCGTTTTGTTTCGCACTATTAGTAATATTACCTTTAATTTTAATGTAATTATTTAAGGCAATATTACTAATTATGGAAATGATCACTTTATACATTTTTCCCAATGTAGCAGTACAAGCACTACATATTTTATTAATCGATGAAATATTTATTGGAATCTAAACTTGATAATGTTAAACGGTTTATACGATTATTATCAGTTATAATACAAATGACTTTAAACCCGAATCCCTGAACAAAATTCAAAACTTAAAGTAACATTTCTTTTAATTCACTTTCTGTTAGTCCACTGATAAAGATTTTTAAGTATAAGAATAATCTTATACCTACTTAAAATATTTTCGATTTGTGACCACCTACTTAATTTTAAATTTTGTGGTAATATCGATTGCAAATCATGAGCACTTAATAAATTTTTTTGTACAAAGACTGTAACAAATAATTTATCATCACACTCCACAATCTATCCGATCAAAATTATCGTTCACATCAATGTTTAAAATATAAAAATATAAATAAATAAATCTCTTAATTTACACATGATTTAAATCGAATTTCAATGTTTTTCAAGCGTAAACACTACCATTTCCATCATAATATAAGACTACCGGGCGGTGTTGCCAAATTTCTTGTTCATGGCTTGTAAAATAAAGATGGCTATGCTTTGGCTGTTGCGCCATCCTCATTGGGACTGATTGTTGAGGTTGTTCTTGGTCAGGCATCTTCTTTTAATTTATTAATTTCACAATAATTTTTTTTTTTTTTTTTTTCACACTAAGTTTTTAATTTTCACACTAGTTTATCAATTCACAATAATTTATTAATTTCACAATTTATTTATTTAATTCACTTTTCCGACTGCGCCATGTTTTAATAAAAGGTCAATTGTAGAAGGAATATATTTATTTAAGTGTGAGTACATGTTAAGCCTAAGACGGTCGGCGTACAACTGGTAGCTCGTAGCTCCTGCTTTTACGCGGACATGCGCAGCATCATAAATATCATAACAACCGAGTAGGTAATATAAAACAATAAGTTGAGAACTAATCGTACATGGGTTACAATCATCAACTAGCATAGATCGCAACACATGGAATAATACTATATAAAATAAAATAAATCAATAACAAAAAATTGATATTTACCGTGTTTGAACAAAAAGAAAATTAATTTCACTAAAATCGTCGTAAATGGTTTTTTCTTTCTTTCGTATGACGATAAGTCTTAGTATTAAACTTATAATAGAACAAAACAGTAAAATAAATGCACTAATAATAATAATTACCTAACCTAAATAAATAAATAATTAAACAGCACTAGGAATAAAATGTTTAAACAAAACTAAACAAAAACTTTAACGTTTTTGTAGTGGCGAAGAACCATAAACATACGTAGAAGTTGCAAATTACTCAAAACACGTTTACAATAATTTGTTCAAAAACTTACAGATTGGAATGACCCGTGTACTCCCAAATGAGGTTTTGTGTCTCCCTTCTCAGAAACATTATAGATGAGCCCATCTGGACAGCGGAACGTATGACAGGAATATGCCATATGACTGGAATTCGTGACAACGTTCGGAATTGTAAAAACACATGGTGTTTGGTGTGTTTGAGATACTTTCGCCAATTTTCTACTTTATTTCGAGAAATTTATTAGTTCTTTATATTTGTATATTACAATTTTTGCTGTATCTCGAAAATCAAGAAAGTTATTGCTGAAAAACGATGATTGTGTTCTATTTCTACTTGGCACGAGTTCTACGATGACAATTGTTATTTGCGTTTGTATTAGAAAAGGTTACAATGAATATTAAAATAATTAGATATTAATAAATATATATAATATTTAAAAGTAAAAAAGTGGAATTTTATAAAAATTAATTCCCGTAGAAATTGAGATGGTAAAATATCATAGCAATGTATGTTTTAATATTTGTCTGTCAAAGCATCTAAACTATTTTCTTCTAAGTACCTGGGTACTAATTATTGGAATTAATATTATAAGTGTTTCTAATTTTTTTATTTGTGTATTTGCATTAGTACAATAATATAAAAAGTAATAGTTCCAAGGAAATGCAGAAGTGTACGGTAATTGATATTAAAAAGTCCAGCTGCTGAAAAGTTTGGGCATTGATGGAACGAATGTGTTGCTAAAATACATAACTCTTCTCTTAACATGCGATCTTGTTCAATATTGCTAACCGCTGGTATTGCTGATAATAAATTGTAGCAAATAGTAGTTGTATTTCTTACTTCATTGGTAGTCATATCACATATTGTAACAACAGCCAATCCCATAATCTGTAACATATAAATTAATTGAATATATCCAAAATAGAAAGTACTGCGATAGGGTTCCGAATTGTTTTACATCTGAGGTAGCTTGCTAGGCTCGTCTCAGACGTGCCTGTTAATCCTGGGTTTTTATTGTTGTTTATTGTGTAATGTTGAAATTTTTTCCATATTATATGTAGTATATGTGGAGGTGTTTTCCTATTGTTAAGATCCTGCGCAAAAACGTAAAATAGCCTATAGAAAAAATATTTTAATTGCTATTGGAGGACTATTGGAATTTTAGCATCTTAACAAATGGAAAGGCCTTTCGCAAATCATACTTACTGCTATTAAGAAACACTCTATTCCAAGAACTATATGTATATCTAATATCAGTTGGTGGTGATCAATTGCCACGATCATACCATTAATCAGTTCCAGTATCTTGTTAAAAACTGTAAATACAATAAAAAAAGAAGTCCAACCGAAAACTTGATTAATCAGAAATTGATTTCTTAAAATAATTTTAAAAATATTTCTTAAACGGCTGACTTTTTGTGCTGGGGTTAAATTAAAATTTTCTTTAGTCAGTGCACTTCTAGAATTATATATGCATTGCAGCTGATAATTTAATGTTTTTATTTGTACTTTTAGTACGAACACGTAGCGATAGAACAATATTATAGAAATCGCGAAACAAAAGTCGCCACAAGTTTTCACACTATAGCTCAGAAACAGCATTATTCCACCTACTCTTAAAACGGACACGTAATCGTAAATTATTGCACAGAAGAGTAACATTGCTATAATTCTGAGTCCCAATTCGAAGTTTCCTAATTTTTCAATCGCTTCCTTTAAGTTCAATTCCAAATTGACTTTTTCGAAAAACATCTTAACTTTCATAAATTTATTGGCGTTAATAAACGCCGACCTGTAAGTAACAATAATAACGAAAATACCGGACAAAAATTGGTTAACCAAATTCAGTATATAATACGGTATAGTGATCTCGTAAAAATACGTTAATTTTACATACACGGACAGAATATTTGAAACAAAAAGGATTGTAATTAACACAGCCGCGTAAAATTTATATTTCTTAATTTTTGAATTACAATCACTTAGAGGAATTATTCCTAAAAATATTCCAATACCATGTATTATTTTAATATTGCCTACGCAAGGGTGGTTTGGTTTCGTACCATACATAACGATTTATTTTTCTACTGTAAACATTCCTCAACTCGTTATTTCAATACTTTACCTATACAATTAAGAATTTAGTTTTTGTATATTTTTCCATTATTGTTTGAACTTATATTTGACAGTTTATAGTTAATATAATTGATGTACAATAATAAATAGATTTCAAAACAACAAAGCGTTGTGAATAATTAATTGAAATTATATGACGATTAAAATAACAATTTATAAAATAATAGACCACCGATGGTAGACAGAAACAGGGTAAACATCGGAAAAGTTCACATTTTTTGTGATTTTGTTGTATATAATCGTCGGCTGAGAATTGGAAAAACTAACCGATAGGATTTTCAAATTTTTTTTTTATAAATTAGTGCAACAATTCTAATTAATATTCAAATGTTTCTAAAAGTGGGACACATTACAACTTTAGACAATATTAACAAATTTGTTCGGAATGAGTTTGCTGTAAACGCCACTAAAATGACAAGTTGAAATTTAAATGGATATACGGCCAAGTTTCTTGATATACACTGGCTCACAAAATTATTGGCACAAGATAAATTTATAACGAAAATGCACCTTATTCGCAAAATTGGTTGTCTATATTTAAATTTTTTTTATATAATTTATTCCGGTATGGCTTTGAATTATAACGACATTATTAAAATCAAAAAATGTTTATAATTACATAATTAATTAAGGTGAAAAATGTGAAAATTCATTTACACAAAATTATTGGCACAAAATATAAAATGTATCAGTTTTCAATTTATTTTAATATTTTTAGAAACTAGTTGCATTTCCTTTAGCATCAATAACGGCTTGAAGACGTTTTGGCATACTTTGAACCAATTTTTTCGTTATACTTTCGTCAATTTTATGCCATTCTTGATGCAACGTTTCTTGTAAAATTTTCTTGCTAGTTATTTCGAATTTTCTAATTCTACGTTCCAATTCCGACCAAAGATGCTCTATTGGGTTTAGGTCCGGTGATTGAGGGGGTGAATGCAACTGTTTTGGTACATTATAAAGTAACCACAACTTTACTATATGAGCCGTATGCTTAGGGTCGTTGTCGTGTTGAAACCACCAAGCTTTGGAAAGTCCTAATTTATTGACGCTGTCTTTCAAATTTTGCCTTAAAATGTTCAAATAATGCTCCTTGTTCATCGTTTCATCAATAAACACCAAATTGCCCACCCCACTTGCAGCCATGGACCCCCAAACCATACAATTACCTCCGCCGTGCTTGACAGTTGCACACATATTTTCTTTATTCAGTTCCGTATTTGCTTTCCTCTACATAATTTTTCTTCCGTCGGAACCAAATATATTGTATTTGCTTTCATCACTAAACAGCACATTATTCCAAAACTCGTGGTTCTCGTTTATGTATTTCTTAGCAAATTCTAAACGTTTTTTCGATTAACTTCTGAAATGAATGGTACTTTACGAGCTACACACGACCATTATAATGAGAATTTCTTAGTGTCCTGCGAATAGTTTCCGCAGAAATGGGTTTATTGATTAATTGTGGAACGTCTGAATGTAAAATTGAAATAGATTTTTTTGGATGTTTTTAAATTTCTCTTACAATAAACTGTTCATTTTTAAGAGTAAGTATTTTTTTCTACCGCGTCGAAGCTTATTTTGTAATGTTCCTTCGTTTTTAAATTTGTTGATTACATTTCTTATCGATGAAAATGACCTACCGACTATTTTCCCAACTTCGCGGTATGTTTTACCTTGACACACTAATTTTAAAATAAATTTCCTTTC
The DNA here is from genome assembly GCA_949152465.1 of Cantharis flavilabris. Taxonomy (NCBI): domain Eukaryota; kingdom Metazoa; phylum Arthropoda; class Insecta; order Coleoptera; family Cantharidae; genus Cantharis; species Cantharis flavilabris. The sequence goes on along the minus strand of OX424440.1, from coordinate 14,706,309 downwards.
AGTAATATCAGTTTCTTTTTGTTTTCGACCCATTTTATATAAATAACCCTTACAACTGTGGTTAGAAAAGTATAACAACGCACTATAACACTAACTGCATGGCACTAGCCATAAAACTGCAATATTAAACAAATTTTGACGTCATTCTTACTTATTTACAGACAGATTATTAGGTTTCTTTAGACTTGTGCCAATAATATTGTGCATCTGAGATATCATATTTTTCATTGCGTTGCTGGTTTTTTGTGTAGGCATTACATATTTTTTGATTTTAATAATGCCATTACAGTTCCAAGTCGTACTTGAATAAAGTATATGAAAAAAAAAATCAATTTTCGATAACCGATTTTGAGAAATCAGTGCATTTTATTATAAATTTATCTTGTGCCAATAATTTTGAGAGCCAGTGTACGTACGTTAAACTAATTCTTAAGTAAGCTAAAAGGACAAACAACAGTGCTGTTTGTGTGTCACTTCACTCAGTTAAAATAAAATAACTATTATAGTAAAATACTATCTAAATTTCACATAGGGGAAGATATTCTTTCAGATGGATGGGAGTTAAAAATCATAAAAGGAATAGAAGAAAGCATAATATATATTTCTGAATAAGTTAATCAAAGAATTTGATGTGTTTTAGAAATGATTTTATTACATATTTATATCAAAAATTAAAGTAAACAAAATTCTTAATTCTAAGGGATAAGTAATACAATTTTATATTTTTTGAAGCGCTTCAAAATATCTCTTATCTTCATCTGGTAAAAACTTGAGAAGACTTTTACTATCTTTTTTCTTCTCTCTGTTTATATTTGGATTAAATTGAAGAGAAACCAATTTTTGGCTAAACAAATATTTTGGCGTTTTTAATATTTTTTTGCTTGCATGCTTTTCAGCAGCTTGATGAGGAGGGGAATGAATTTCAATATTTTTCAAAAATCTGTCAATTGCGCTATGCACACAGTTGATTTCTTGTATTAGCGAATGACCCGGCTCGGAGAATTTTTGAGTTATTTGTTGAATATTTTGATTATCATCCAAAAATTGTTTTATGGCGGTTGAATTTATTTGGTTTTTATTTTGTGGTACACACAGTGGCGTATTTATCCAAGGGCCATGGCCCAGGGCGGAAGGCTTTGAGGGGCGGCGCGAGCCGTCTCTCGCGCTCAGCTTGGGGCGTCTTTTATAATCGTTACCTATGCTGAGAGAACAAATAACTTTTAAAAAACTTAACTATAATAAAAATACAAACAAAATGTTATTTAAAAAAAAAACATAAGTATTATTTTGGTCGAAAATTCACATTAATTACCGATCATCAGCCTCTGCAATATGCATATTTGATATCAGGTTATAGTTAGGTACACGATAGATAAACTGGTTGATATACGATATACCACTGGTGCAGTATTATTAAGTAGGTAATTTTGTATTGTATTCATACAATTAATAGACGGCGTTATTTTTAATCTCAACCTGTTACGCAATTATCAGCTTAAGAAGATTCAAATTATAAACACAGGGTGTTCTACGGAGCACTTTCCGAAGGGGTCGAAATGACATGTCATAAGGACAGTACAGGGGGGGCGTTGAGGATTGAACCTCACTCATAACCTTAAGGTTATTATGGCCGTAGCTTATTCTAGCTACCGAGAATTGTAATAATTCAAAGTTAAATCAATATAATCAAGAACCCAACAATGATAGACATGTTTCGACCTTATTAGGTCTCATCAGTATCATATAGTTGAATTCTTGAAAATATTGATTTGATTGTTCACCTTATATAGCATTTTTCGCGCAATGCTTATATGTTGGTATCGACCCCTGGTTATAAATTCAAATTATAAACACAGGGTGTTCTACGGAGCACTTTCCGAAGGGGTCGAAATGACATGTCATAAGGACAGTACAGGGGGGGCGTTGAGGATTGAACCTCACTCATAACCTTAAGGTTATTATGGCCGTAGCTTATTCTAGCTACCGAGAATTGTAATAATTCAAAGTTAAATCAATATAATCAAGAACCCAACAATGATAGACATGTTTCGACCTTATTAGGTCTCATCAGTATCATATAGTTGAATTCTTGAAAATATTGATTTGATTGTTCACCTTATATAGCATTTTTCGCGCAATGCTTATATGTTGGTATCGACCCCTGGTTATAAATTCAAATTATAAACACAGGGTGTTCTACGGAGCACTTTCCGAAGGGGTCGAAATGACATGTCATAAGGACAGTACAGGGGGGGGCGTTGAGGATTGAACCTCACTCATAACCTTAAGGTTATTATGGCCGTAGCTTATTCTAGCTACCGAGAATTGTAATAATTCAAAGTTAAATCAATATAATCAAGAACCCAACAATCCTTCAAGGTTCAATCCTCAACGCCCCCCCTGTACTGTCCTTATGACATGTCATTTCGACCCCTTCGGAAAGTGCTCCGTAGAACACCCTGTGTTTATAATTTGAATTTATAACCAGGGGTCGATACCAACATATAAGCATTGCGCGAAAAATGCTATATAAGGTGAACAATCAAATCAATATTTTCAAGAATTCAACTATATGATACTGATGAGACCTAATAAGGTCGAAACATGTCTATCATTGTTGGGTTCTTGATTATATTGATTTAACTTTGAATTATTACAGCTTAAGAAGCAAAATGTGTTTCAAGTTTTATATTTTCTTAAACGTTTTTTTTTAAATATAAATAAATCTTATCGACGACCACCTTTTAAGACCCAGGAATTGAAATTCAGAGAAAAAAGCTTTAAATAAAAATTGAAAATAAACATAAAATTCTCAAAACGCATAAAAAAACTAAGTGCCAAATGATCACTATCTTCGTAAAGGTTGGGACACACATAGCCGCACCGCGTCCGTACCGTGCCCGCACCGCAAGTCGACCGACTGTCGGTGACGGAAACGCGTAATCTGGAACACACATGGCCGCACCACGTCCGCACCATGTGTTGGACGTCGACGGCAAGAGAATTGCACAATGGATACATATCGCGTAGTCCCCTCCTTACCGCAACGACTCTGCACCGACACAGTCCAACTCCACCGCACGGAGGTTGTAACGTACCCGACTAGTTTCGTTTACTTTTTGACGGACACCGTGCGTTCTAGTTTTATTTATAATAAATTTAAAGTATTCAGATAATATTATTAAAAATGGATGCAGAAAAATTAATTGAAGAAATTAGAAAGTGTCCAGTACTTTATGATCAATCCAACGAAAAGTATCGAAACGTGGATTATAAAGAACGAATCTGGAAATTAATTGCAACCACCTTGGAGCTTGCAGGTAAGTCTAAGGTTTTATCTTTTTGTCTTAAAATGTTATGTGCTACAGTTACCACAAAAAGTATACGTACATAGGTACACTTGAAGATTTTAAATTCAAAAATTTATAAATTCGGTTTCAAAATAAATAATTTAAGAAAAGTAGGTAAATCTTTATTACTACTTTTACAAAACAAATATTTTGCTTTAAAAATGTTTCCGTATTATAATAGAGCAGTTCCATTCCACATTCTAAGATGGCCGCCCAACATCTGATTGGAAGTAATAAGTATTTAAATTCGATAAAGTTTGTTAAGGATTCAAGTGTTTTCGTTGCAAAAATGTATTTTTTTAATTAATGCATGCTCGATGATTAGAATTCTTTAAAAATAAATTTTTGTAACAAAAACACTTTAATCCTTAACAAACTTTATTGAATTTAAATACTTTAACTTCCAATTAGCTGTTCGGCGCCCATCTTGGAATAGGGAATGCAACTGCTCTATTAATTAGAAAGCCAATTTCAAAGAAACAAAAAGAAATAAAATATTGTCATGTTTTTTTATTAAATTAAGTTAATTATGAGCCTTTACGGTAAATTTAGTTATTCAAATTTCATCACCCGATGAGATTAAATTAAGTTTTTAAAATAAAATAAAATAATATGTTGACTTGTAGTATAATCCTAAAAGAGGAAAGCTTTAGTCATAAATTTCTAAAATAAATACTTACCCGATGAATTATTTGAGATCATTTCATAGTTTTGCTTAAGAATAAAGATGTTTTTAGATCACAAATCTTCGAATGAGAGGATGATGATTAATAATGATCAGGGCTGTAAATGATAATGCATTTAGGGCCTAAAACTTAAAATAAAAGTGTTTAAAAATTAAAAAGAGAAAGTGTAACAACAAAAATTAATATTCACCGGTCGAATTTGGCGCCATTATTTTATGTTTGTAAATTGGTAATTTTGAAAATGGCAAGAACAAAATGCGCAGAATAAAAAAAGGACATTGCGACTGAGACCACCAAACGTGTAAGTTGATTAAATTGGGTCTCCATAAAATATAAAAATTTAACCTGCAATCATAAAAAATTAGTTAAAATTTATTAATGTTGCAATCAACAAAACAAAGTTAATGTTACTTACCGTAAATGAAAAGTGAATTAGTTAGTAAACAAGGAAGAATTTACAAGTGGAATTATCAATTAAGTGCACGAAAAATTAAAACAAACAAAACTTTTGGACCAACAGTAGCCGTTTTTAAACGTGGGAAACAACAGCAAAATGATCACTGGGAGAGGCCGCTTCCAACTTAAGCACAGGGTGAGCGCAATATTTGTGAAATAAAACTTAAACATTTTTTTAACAACTTAATAAAACTACGTCGTAATGTGATAAAATTTTATTATTATTGAAATTGAGTCATTGCGTTAAATTTTCAATTAGCTACGTTGCAACAATTACGTTTTAAATAAATTGAAAATTTATCCATACGGCTTCTGGTTAATTATTAATCGTTCTAATGTTAGAAAAAGATTTAAAAACATCGTAGCATTTTATTTTAACTCAAGTAAATGTTAAGGGTTAAAATGGTAATAATTTAGAAAAGTCGATAACTAATTTGAGTCATTAAAATTTAAAATTTATCAACGTATTATCGTTTTATTTTATAAAAAAACATCACAAAGAGTCTCATGTTGAAAGGTGTGTGCGCTCCAGCGAGGCGTTTTTCAGTAGCGGGTGGTTTTTGCAAATTTATACCGTTGGGGGCATAGCAATATGTACAAAAAGTTGCGTTTGGTTAATCAAGGTATCACAACTACACGTTCTTGCCATTCTACACTGCCTTTTGGCGAATTAAAGAAATGTTTAAATTGTTCTCGCACAGCAAGTGCTTCTCCTGTTGCCCTACCGCGACGACGAGGTAACATTTGAAGATTCGGTGAATTCTCTTGTGTGGAATCAGTAAAATCAAACTGATTTCATTATTCCGAATGAAGTTGTGCAAAACACATGCCGCAAAAACCACGCTGGTAATATTATCCGGTGATCCTTGTAGGGGTCTCATAAAAATTCTAAATTTTTGGGTCAAAATGGCAAAGGCATTTTCGGATAATCTTCTGGCCCTGCTTAACCTGTAGTTATATATTCCTTTATCATCAGTAAGATCTCTTCCTGGAAATGGCTCATGATATTTGTTGTCAGAGGGAAAGCTTCATCGCCTACTATGACCATTGGTCGTGCGGTATTTGTTCCAGGTAGAATTTTATTTTCCGGGATATTAAGTTTTTTGCTGTTTAGTGCTCTTCCAAAATTAGAATTCGATAAAACACCACCATCTGAGTTTCTTCCATATGCCCCTGCGTCTACTAAAATGAAATTGTAACACGGATCAACCAGAGCCAGCATCACAATGGAATAAGTTTTTTTGTAGTTCCAGTAGAGACTTCCCGACAATTTTGGAGCTTGTATGGTGACGTGCTTCCCATCCAAAGCCCCGATACAGTTAGGGAACTGCCACTTTTCCCAATATTCATTAGCTATAGCGTTCCACCTGTCTTCATTTGGCATTGACATCACTTCCTTTAAAAGTATCTCCACTATTGCCTTGAATGTGTCATGGACAATAGCAGCAACTGTTGATTTTCCCAACCTATAGCTGAAAGATATGGTTTTGAAGCTATCTCCAGTAGCAATATACCTGAAATAAAACATTAATTTTATGTTACATTTTCTTTGTTACAGGTGGAGTGGATGAATGTAGAAATGTAGAAATGAAATGGAATTCTATTCCAGATCAGCTACGTAGGAAGCTTCAGAAAAGAAAGACAAAATCTGGACAGGCTGCTGCAAAAATCCGAAAGTATAAGTATGAGGACATTCTCACATTCTTATTACCTCATCTTAGTGAAAGGGAGGGCCTAACTAACGTGCCACAAGTAGTCAATTAAGAAGATGTTGAATTAGAATTTGGTAATGATTTTCAAGATATTTCTTCTCAAGGAATCTCCCAAGAAGAAAATCTAAGCAATGTAGACGAACATCACAGTGAAGGAGAAATAATGCTAACAGGCACTAGTAAGGACACCACTATATGGTCAAAAGAATCGTCAAAGTACCAATCAATCGTCCAAGTACCAAGTAAGAATCAATTGTCTGCAAAAAATGATAAGTTTGCCATACCTTCAGTAACCAAAGGGAAGATTCCTGGTCGTGAAGTGAAACCAGAAGAATCGCCAGCAAGCAAGCTAATGGCCTACATATTAGCAGAGAAAGATGCTGAAAAACAAAAAGCGCCAATTTTACAAAGGTATCTACATGATCCAGTTGATGCTTTTTTGTGTGGAATCGCGTCTACTCTCAAATCACTCGACGCTATTCTTTTGAATGAAGCAAAAGGAAAGATTTTTGGTATAGTGCGAGAATTAGAATTGAAACAGTTACAATTAAATTCGGGTAGCCAAGCAAGATGTTTTGTGCTGAACTACTCGACGTCACCTTCACTAACACAGTTGTTACCATTCGAAATACCTTCTTATATTACAATACCAAACTACTCAACGTCACATTCATCATCATCAGAAGAGTCGCCATCAGCTTTAACACCTTTACATCCTACAACAGCAGATCAAACTATAAATCATAATGAACCTTCATATGTAATCAGTTGTAATACCTCCCATACTTTTTTGTGAAAGAATCATTTTTATGACTTTCTTTATAAATATTTGTTTTAGTTTCTAAAGGCTTGGAGAATTTGTATTTTATTTACGATAACTTTTGCATATTTAGGTACCCATGTGGAAAATAAAAAATGATTTAAAGTAATCCAATGTTTGATTTCTAGAACGTTTACTTACCTCAAACATACAGCCAAACGTTCTCTTGGTGTTATCGACAGACTCCAATAAGTATTTTGTTTTTTAAGCCTCTCGTAGAGTTTCAGTTCCAGTATATTAAATGTAGACATCGACATTCTGAAGTATTCATAAAATTTTGTCTCATCGTCCATAAGATGAGGCAGCAACAAGCTATACTCCCATTCAACACATCTTTTCTTCCATGCGTTGTGAACCATATTCTTCGATTTTTACTTTGCTTTTTTCTCCTTTTAACCTCTTCTTCTTCTTCTTATAAAGCAATAGCTACCATCCCTAATTCACAATTTGTAAACGTTTTTAACATTTTGTCTTCACGAAACAGCTACTTAAGTTTCTAAAAGAATACTAAAATGCAATCGACAGATTCCACGGTCAACACACAGTCAGGCCCAGATAAGTGCAGATAAGTTTGGTTTCACGTCGTCGCCACAGCCGACTTGCAGTACGACCATGTATGTCCCATTCGGGATGGTACACTTGCTTTAGTAAATGTTTAATTGGACAAGAAATCATCGCAAAAATAAGAGAATATGGGTTTATAAGGGTCATATAATAATAATTAATTTAAATATATAAATTCTTAACTTGTGAAAATTGATAATATTGGAAACCTCAATACAACAGGTAAATTAAACTAATAAAAAATTAATATTTCATTGCAGCTTTCGGCGAATGTTTAATAAACTCTCTGACGAAAGCGACAACCTTCTCTGAAAGCTCAAAAATATCGATTCATATTAGTTTAATTAACTTGTTGTATTGAAGTTTTTGAAACTATTCTAATAATAATATACGAATATTATATTAATTTAATATTTAAAATAAAACTGAAAGCGAGATTGAAACTTAACCGCACCGTGTCCGTCAAAAAGTAGTCAGGCACGTTACAACCTCGGTGCGGTGGTGTCGGTGCGGTGTCGTTGCGGTTAGGTGAGGACTACGCGGTATATTTCCATTGTGCAATTCTCCCGCCGTGTGACGTCCAACACACGGGCGTCACACGGTGCGGACGTGGTGCGGCTATGTGTGTCCCAACCTTAAATCGTGCACATCTTAAATATTTTATTGCTGACTTAAATATTAACAATAAGCATAGCGGAAGGAAATCCGCTCTCTAGTCATTGTTGTCTGTAAAATACAATCGTAATTGTATTTAAGTTATTATTGTACATTTTTGAATACCTACTTTAAATCAGTGCATCGTGCATCAAATTATTAAGTTTTGAGTTTTGATTTATTATTACTCACATGGATCCGATTAAAATAAAGCTAAGCGGTCATGCACACAGAAGAAAAGCTTTAGAAAAAACGCATAAAGAAGAGAAACTTTTACACAAACACATAAAATTCATAGCTTTTACAATAAAAATAATAATGAAACGTCAAGTTCAACTGGAAAGGTAGGTAAATTATTTAGTTTAATTTATTTATTTATTTATTTATTTTTATAAAAATTATTTTAAAAAGTGGAGAAATAAACGACTGTTTTCTTTATCCTTGCAGACTGTAGCTGAAGGCGAAAATGTAATTACGCAGGATCAAGTAGCTACTAATATTACTAACAATTATTCTGACACTGCTGCCTATACTGTGACGTCTTCTGCATCCTTGAATGCTTTAAATTCAACTGCTACCCTGTCTGCACCTTTGCATGAAGTTTCTGTTTCCTCTAGTAAGCCTCAAAGTACAAATTCTTTTTTTATCGAAAATGATCAAGCTCTGTGGCTAGTAAATGAAGACTTAATAGATTATTTTTCAAAAAATGGCTTTGAACAGAATATTGAAGACGAAGATTTTTCAAAATCTAAACGAAGATCCGATTACCGATATCGCTATTTACACAAAGATTGTCTTAAAACAAATCTAATAAATGGGGAAAAGGTTTCTAGAAATTACTTAATTTATTCAAAGTCACTTGGGTCTGTATTTTGCGGACCGTGTCGTCTTTTTGATAACGGAAAAAGTCCACTTTCTTCAAGTCAAGGCTTCAGTGATTGGAAACATACATATGAAAGACTTCGTGTACATGAAACTAGTTTAGGACACAAAAATGGTATCCTTAAAATCAAAAATCGAAGGCAGTCTAAATCCAGAATTGACTACAAATTATTTGAGCAGTTAGAAGATGAAAGAAAATACTGGCGCAATGTGTTGCTTAGAGTTGTAAAATCTTTAGCTACACGTGGTCTTTCGTTCCGTGGCAATATAGATAAATTTGGATCTACAAATAACCGAAATTTTATGATGATTTTAGAAGCAGTTTCTGAATTTGATCCGTTTCTGGCAAAACATATACAAAGTTTCGACAATCCCGGGAAAGGCAACACGTCATATTTGTCTTTTGCAATGTACGAAAAAATAATAAAAATTATGGCAGATAAAGTCACAAGAACAATAACGGAACATCTTCAAAAGGCTAAGTACTTTTCTTTCAGCGTAGATTCAACCCCCGATATTACACATGTAGATCAGCTTTCTTTAATTGTGAGATTTGTTCAAGACAATGCAGAACCAGTTGAACGATTTCTTTGCTTTCTTCCAAACACTGGACATAAAGCAGAAGACATGTTGCTAGCTGTTATGGACACCTTCAAAACACTGAATATAGATATTAACAATTGCAGAGGTCAATCTTATGACAATGCTAGCAATATGTCGGGGCAGTATAATGGCCTACAGGCTAAGATCAAAGAAAAATGTCAGTATGCTACATATGTACCTTGTGTAGCACGTTCGTTAAATTTGGTTGGATTATCTGCAGCTGAATGTTGCTCAGAAGCTACAAAGTTTTTCGGGTTACTGCAAAATCTATACGTGTTTTTTACAGTATCAACGGAACGTACGAAATTACTGCAATCGTTCTTGACTAAGCCTGAAAATGTAACTGTGAAAAATTTATCGCATACGCGATGGTCAGCCAGAGACGACGCCTGTGCTAGCCTTAATAAAGATTGGAACCAAATGATAGCGGCTCTTGAAGCTATAAAAAATGACCCAAGCCGCCAAAAAGCTTTGGTTAAAAATGAAGCTATAGGATTATTAGCTCAACTGAATTCGTTAGAAACGGCCATATTAACGGAATTTTGGGGATCTAATATTAAAACAATTTAATATAGTTTCCAAAATTCTACAAGGTGTTGACACAGACGTAGATGTAGTTTCTAGGCTCTATGAATCCCTCATCACTTTCGTAGAAAGTAAACGGGAATCTTTTGATGCCTTTGAAGAGGCTGGTAAAAAGAAATCCACAGAAGAATACAGAAGCGATTACAAAAGAATTATTAATGTCCAATTTTTTCACTTAGAGAGATATCCACCCGACAAGTATAAACATACCGATAACCAATCAAATTAATCAAGTGACCAAACGTATAACCGTTTTGATTGGTTATCGGTATGTTTATACTTGTCGGGTGGATATCTCTAAGTGAAGAAGTCGGACATAAGAGGAAGAAACTAGACGACGAGTATTGCGATGGTGAAGTATTGTTGTAAGGGCGGGATCATTTCAGGGTTAATACCTTCATCTCGATATGCGACCAATTATTGAACGAGTTGAGAAAACGCAAATCTTCATATGATGCAGTAACCGCCAATTATTCATTTTGCAAAAATGAACTGAAGAAATTGTACCCAAATGATCTTGCGGATGATCTCCAAGAAGAATGTGTTCTTTTAAAGCAATTTTTAAAGTCAGATAAAAGCAAAATGAGCTTAAGGCAACTTAACCTGTTCATTAAGCAAACGGATTTGAAGGAAGCATTTCCATATACGGAAATAGCATTACGTATGTTCCTGTGCACTGCAGCGACAAATTGCTGTGCTGAACGTTCATTTTCAGTACTAAAGAGAATAAAAAATAACCTACTTTCCCGGATAAGCGAGGAATTGAACAGTTTAGCAATCCTGAATATAGAAGCTGACGTAACAAATTCCATAAATTATGACAGTGTTATTGACGATTTTGTTAACCAATTTGTGCATCGTAAAAAAATATAAATATTTACTAAATGAATTGATAAAATTAAGTTTTGCTTTTTATTATAAATTTATGGGGCGGCAAACCTTTTGGGCACAGGGAGCCAAATTTTAAAATACGTCCCTGGGTACACATGAGTCACTCCATAAGGTAATTCGTTTTATATCTGGATTGTCAATTACCACTACTTGTAAAATCTTGAACAGTGCAATTTATATATCATTTCCACTACATCCACTATGAGCTTCAGACCAAATGGCACATTATGTAATTTTTTGCTTACATGGAACCATTACAGTTTGTGTCATATTATAAACATTAAGTTTGCGTTTATAATAAAATGATGATGCATTTCCTTTGGGTAACGAAAATACACTTTGCATGTCATAGCAAATAACAGCATGGAAAGGATCGAAGTTACTCCTATCGAGTACGTTCCACTTTTAAAGCCAGTTTTTCTGTTTTATGCCTATCATATTCTAATTTATCAGTTATATTTAATTCTGCTTTATTTTTATGAAATATCAAGCACTTATCACATTGATCTTTTTTGGCTTATGTGATGATAAATTAAATTCAGAATTAAAAATTGAACGGTAAATATGAATTCCCACAGGATTAGGAATTTTTTCTTTGTACAGTTGAAACATCTTTGTCACAGTAATATTACTTTCAAGATATTTTCTTTGCGAATCTGCTCGACAATTATGTGAATCAACTGTGGGAAAACTTGATATGTGCTTTCTAATCTCCTCCAATTTGTCAACTGGAATAATTTTTTTTTGATACTTTCCTTTTTTTCTAGGAAGAGGACAGCCTGCTTCATTTGTTAAGTAATGTTTGTAACAATGATAAATTCGGTTTTCGTTAATTGAAAGCGTATTTAGAAAAAATGTTTTGCAAACTCTGTGCGTTATATTACAGTCAATTTCTAAAAAATATTTGAAAGAAAACTTTTTGACATCTGATTTTATTACTCGCTTACGTTTAACTAACTCTTTCTTAACAAATTTAAAGTAGAACAATCCTTTTTTCGTCGTCGGTGAGATTCCAAAATTTATTATGAATACTGGTTCTGTTCTCTTGCGTAAAAATTTTACTACATAGATAAAAACATGTATGCTTACACATAGGTCTAATTTTTCTTGGAGGCACAATAGTTCCTTTTTCATTTATATAACTTTTACCCGAAGCACGCAACTTCTTTTTAACGTTAGCTTTCCAGAGTTCTGGACGTCGTTTTCGCTTTTTTGACGGTTTAAATGAAACTGGTGAATTTTCAGTATCTACAAAATAATAAAAGGAAATATTATATTACATAGAAATTGATACAAATTGGAGCTAAAAAATTCTAATTTGTAATTATAATTATTATAGTATAAGAGTTCTTCTCAAGTTTTCATCATCAGTGTCAATATCGGTAATTAACTGAACTGAATTTGAGAATTCTGATTCTGAAGAACAGTAGTTAGGATCTTCAACTGAATCATCCCCTATTTAATAACATTCAATTAAATATTTGGATTTATAACAGTTTATTTTAAAACAATACCTAAAAATCTTCAGATGAATGCAACGAAACATCCATATTCGAACCTGGAGGTAATATTTCATCTTGTAACCTATACACCTTAAGTGTTAGTTAAATTTATTTTAAATTTACTACTTTACTTACATTAACAACGATGGCGATAAACTTGGAGGTGGAGACTCCATAACACATCTGTTTCATTTAAGACCTTCAGAATAACTATCCCAAATATCATCCTTGCAGTTTTATCATAATATTGAAAAAAGTTTATACTATGCAGTAATAAAAAAATATACCTACTGCAATTTTTCAAATCATTTAAAATTAGTTTGCAGTATATCCATTCCAATTTTAAACATACTTGAATAATTACAAACACGTACCGCAAACAAATTTTAAGAAAGTTTTTGACATATATACCGTATAGCCATTCCCTATCTACCGGGTGCTGAATGAGTTAGCCAAACATAGGAAATTAACATGTAAAAACTTATTTATGCAAATTCCTGCTTCCCTAATTATTTTAGAGAAAAACTGAAAGACACAAAAATAATGCAGAAATATAAACTACGAACGATAAGAGCATTAGATTTCATCTAACTTTTACTTAAAAAGCCAAAAAATACTTTTGAAATTGTTAAAAGTTTCATTTATCGGACTTGCCATGAAAGTTTCCATGGTAATTATTTTGGAAAATATAAATTAAATTGAATTTATTACATGGCCAGTGCGATAAATTTGATTTTTTGACCTTTTAAGTAAAAGTTAGATGAAATCTAATAGTCTTATCATTTGTAGTTTATATTTCTGTATTATTTTTATGTCTTTAATTTTTTCTATAAAATAATTAGGGAAGCAGGAATTTGCATAAATAAGTTTTTACATGTTAATTTCCTATGTTCGGCTAACTCATTCAGCACCCGGTATATACCGCAAATAAATTTTGACTAATTAAAATGCCAATTTTATATGGAAAATTTGACGTATACGCCATGAATTGGTTTATACTGATGCAAACAAATTGTTACAGCAGCTCAAAACCATGGTTCATACACTAAAAAAATTCTGAGTATCTCAGCAATGAAAAGAGATAGCTTTTTTCTGATTAGTGTAATCGAAAGAGCAGGTCCGAAAACCCCTAAAAGTGTGCTTAGGTTAAAAAAGTCTAAATTGTCATTTACGACAAACTAATTCTCAGCCGACGTGTGTTGTTAAAAAACTTCAATATTTTAGTTTTGTCGTCTGTCGGGCTAAATATTGGCTGTAATACTCATTACACGCAAAAATTCATTGGATATAAAGTTTCTTATGTCCGGATTACACAATTAACACATTCTACGAGGTTTACCTGAGGATGGTAATTAGAATTATATCACACCTTCTAAACCTTATAGTATATTATGATATATTATTAAGTTTTACTAAGTTTTCTAAGCGCAGTACAGCAGAAATCCTGATGATCTGATTCCTTGCTCGTCTGTCATATTTAGAGAATCTCGCGAACTCCTAATAAATAAGTATATCATAGTAAGCTTTAAGTTCAATTTTTATTAATCTGTGTGAGTACAATCGTATAAGTTGTAACAACGCCAAAAAATTGAAAAAGCATCTTTAGATCTACTTTGAACAGCTCAATAGCAGAAAAATGAGGGCATTGATTAGTTGTATGTGTAACTAATACAATTAATTCTTTTCTGCAACTGTTTTCTTGACAACTACTAGATATTGCAGGTATTCCACATAACAAATCATAGCACAGTGTAGAAATTTTTTTGAATTCATTTGTTGTTTTGTCGCAAATGGTAACCACAGCGTTTTCCATTATCTATAAAATAAAATATACATGATAATAAAGTCGAAATCATAAATTTCTAAATAGTTGTGTTAGTTTAATATGCTTTAGGTTGAAGATTAAACTTGTATTTGAACCAATTCTATATTAAAATAGTTTGAGGATTGTTGACTTTCCATTATATAAAGTAGAATTGTGGAATTTGTAATCATTGCAATCTTTGATATGCCTTTTTGAACTCAAGATGTAAGGAAACACTACATATTCCAGCATTCCGTAACATTTTCTGGCTTCGCAAATCAGTGATCAATCTCGCGAGATCTGTAATTCTTCGTCGTTTTAATAATGTAAAAATAAACTTACCCAACTAGCACAATTAGTCGCCGGAACGTAGCGGTGACTACTATAGGGAACCGCGAAGTCGTCGCTACTGGAGATGGGCACGTAATAGGCACGTGCCTATTACGTGCCTGCTACCAAAATGGGGAACACTTTTGTGGTAACCATAACGTCCCGGGGTCGTTCCGGCGACTTCTACCGCTACGTTCCAATAACGTCACCGTTACGTCGCGAGGACCACCCGGGGTGGTAACTACGACTTGATTGGGAACTAGACATTTTATTTAGGGTTTTGGTTTTGTACCTGCTTTTTTCATTGTCGTAAAACTTCTTTTGTAAAACTTATATTTCTTACCTTCATGATCCTTGTCTATTTCTTTAACAGATAAACAAGATGGAATATTTAAGAAGTACCTAAATATTATACTACGTATGAAAATACTATAAGAGAATATAAAATTACATTATTTTTCCATGGATAGGGTGATAAAATTGAAACGAATGCAAGTTTATTGTTTATTGTTTATTAATTGTACATCGAAATTTGACCGTGCGCCATTGAAATTCGTATTTTTTTAATTAAAATTTTTATTTCTAATATTTGTCAATTAACAATCTGACACCGGTATACATAGTAACAATTTGATTATTATTCTTTGGGTCTTAAATCTACTTTTTATGCATTAATTTATTATATTTAATGCAAAAATTGTCTTAAATTAGTATTTTTGTTCGTTATTCTGATTCAAGGTTCATATTTTACAATAATGGCTGCCATCAATAATATATAAAAATGGCGTGTAATTGAAAAAATAACTTTAAAGTCGTCATCACCCAAAACTGTGACCTTAAAGTAGCGACTACCTTGACTCTAGTGACCAGGTGGTCGTCATCACCCAAAACTGTGACTTTAAAGTAGTGACTACCTTGACTCTAGTGACGAGGTGGTCGCCGCACTGCAAAATTATAACTTTAAAGTTATTGTTACTGCAAAGTCTTGAAAGCGACTTTAAAGTAACCGTCATTATGATGGTGAGGTAAGCTTTACAACGCAAACAAAACCTTACTATACCGATATAACTGTACAAAAGTTTCTGTTGAAACTGCGCGGTTGCATTGCGAATTGGTTTATTTATTTAAAAGAAAATATTTCATATTAATGGAAATATGATTAGAACCAATTTCAAAAACATTATTATATGTTTATTTTATTATTTTAATCATTAAATATTATTTTATAGACATCGAATAATACGGGACTGTGACGGCGCCAGGGGTGGACCAGAGTGGGCACCCGCCCTGTTATTATATAATCTAAAGCTATATTTGATAGCCATATAAGTTGTGAGATAAAAGGTGACAACAAAAACAGGGGGGGTATATTATTGTAAATTATATATTATTTTATAGGCACCAAATACGAGATGATTCAGGTCTTGGAGTCCTACTGAGAATTATCGTATGAATTTTAAAAAATATAATTTTTCTAAAACTTGAAATACAAATTGGTACTAGAAGGAATATAATGTAAAGTGATATTTGACAATTATTTACTTAAATATTTAAAAGTCCTGATCGATTTTTAAATTCTGATTGAATTAATGAATTAATTTAGGTCAAAAAATTAATTATTAATTAAATTAATAAAAAAAAAACGGTTATGGTTATATGGTTTACCAATGCTACTTAAAAGTGGTGGTAACTTTGAAGTCGCTGTTTAGTAATCTAAGTTAGTCACCGTTACTACCATTTGCCACCACTAAGTTGCGAAAACTTTAAGGTCGTCGAGTAGGTAATTACGACGTCCCCACTACCAGTAAAGTTACTTCGAAGTAATGTAACTTCAAAGTAATCACCATTGGTAACAATTACGTAACAGCGACTAAAAATTTCTCCAATTAAGTAATTTATACATCAAAGTCGTACATTTAGTAGCGGTTACGTAATAGTTACTCAATAAAGGTTCCCGTCTCAGTTGCTGCTACTTTGGTGCTAGTTGGGTACCCATACAAGACAGCATGAGACTGCAACAATAAGTACAAATCTCAAAAATGTGCAAGTTGGTTTCCAAAAATATATACCACGTTCGCGCTGTGATAATGTGCATATACAAATAAAATTTTAGATAGCACAAGGACAACAAAAGCGCAAACCACAAATTTCAAAAAGTTGTACGATTTTCCAGATTTTGTAAAAACATTCTCATTGTTTAATCCAATATCAACTTCTTTAAGCAGTAATTTGATTTAATCAAATTTGTCTAAATTAATAAATGCTGTTGAATAAGTGGCCATGCTAATTATAATAATTCGAATCAAGAAACTACTAATATCTAGCCCAAGTTGTATAGATATATAATCAAAATCTAGTCAGAAGATGGAAAAAACATCTATTGTAACCTTTAAATTCAAACTTTTGAACGCTATTTTCTGAAAAACGGTTGCTCATGCCAATTTAAAAAAATAATCGATTGATACGTGGTTTAAGTAGTGTATTTCGATATTAACCATATCAATATTTTAGAAAACCCAAAAAATGCACGAAATACTTTTCGGAACTAAAATGTTTTTAAGTTATCACATGTAAAATACACTGTAAATATATATTTGCAAACGTTTTCACTATACTATGGCATCATCAGTTGATCAATTCGTATAGTAGAACATTATAGAATTAGTAAAATAATATTTCACAAATCTAAAGCTATTTTTAAAATTATTTGAAGTTAATAGTATATATCAATAAAGATAAAAATTGATAAAAAAATGTATATCGTCGGCGATCTGACAATACCTGCTAACTGCTATGTAATTTCTATGTATTTTGGGAAAATTTTATTTCTTCACGAAAGCCTTTTCCACACTTTAAATTTACCCACGGCCACTCGTATTGTCTGAAAGCAAGAGACTCAGTAGTCGATTCTTGTTGTAAAATTTTTTATTATGTAAATCCAAAAATAGTTAATCCATAAAACAATTCCATTCAATTTAATTTTAAAACAAATTTCGTACTCAACAAATGGGAACGACGATTGTAACCGCGGCTTATCGTCCAGGTGCTCACCGCTAACACAAAATTTACTAGTAGAAAAAAGTTCTCGTCCGATGTAGGGTTACTCAAAAACAGGATATTGGGTTAGTGGACACCAAATGAAACTACAAAGTTACTTTGCCGACGTTTCGAAGGTATAATTAAGCCTTCATCTTCAGGACTGTGAAGAAAGCAAATATGGAACATCGGTACAATAAGCAAACAGAAAACATTCTTACCTCCGTAACTGGATGTAAGGTAGGAAAATTGGTAATGGAAAAACAACAACTGTAAATCAACCCGGAAGCAATAACAAGCTTTAACAAAGTCCAAAATATTATGTAAAGATATGAGTTCATGAATGAATAAATACTATAACTAATTAATAAATACTATAAAAAACTATAACAAAATAATATTATAACAACAATAAATACTATAAATAATTAACTCCTGTAAAACACTTTAAAATTGAATAAAATTTTCAAAAAGATAAAGAACTCATCTGGAAATTGCTAAAATTAGAAGGGTCCTAAGATAAAATTGACCAATCAATAAATACAATTATTGAAAATAAAATATTTTCGCAATTGATAATAAAGTAAAAAAACACCGGTCAGAGTCATCTAACAATGACCACTCTAACAGTCGTGTCAACCAATACAAAATACATCTATAGGGAGGTATGTTAGTAAAATAATAGGAAACTGCCAATGATCATCAACATTACGTTGTACCCGTCATTTACGAAAATAAGCCTGTTTAGTTTCATCTTCAAAACGTTTCAAAACAGTGCGAAAACTCTCACCAATTTGGAAAAAGTCCGTTTGCTTGTTAAGATTATCATCCACAGTAGATATATACGCAGCCTCCAAGAATAAACGGTTGTTATAATTAACCTCCGTGGCCAGAACCTCCACATCTTTCTCTTCAAAATTGTGTGAGGTGTTTATAATGTGCTCCGAAATTCCTGTCTTCTTAGAATTATATTTAATGTCGTAGGTATACTGTTTTAACCTATTACTTAAAATTTGTTTAGTTTGTCCCACATATCTCCGACCACAATCACACCTGATGCTGTAAACAACATTCGCCTTATTTAGTATTGGGACAGTATCTTTGGTTTTAGAAAAAAGTATTTTGTCCAACTTAAAATTGTTGTAAAAGGCAAGTTTTAAAGAGCCATCGGTGATTAAATCCTTCAGGGTATGTTGTAATTTATTTTTCAGCCATGGATGGTAAGTGATTTTATGATATCTTGTGTTTTCTAGGATCTCCTGTCGAAGCGCTTGGCTGGTATTTAAAGACACTTTCTTCTGGAAAAGAGCACAGTCGATTAAACGAGCAGGATAATCGTTCTCCAACAACTGTCTCTTTAAGTCGAGGAGTCTAGTGACGATCAAGTTATCAGGTACACAGGTTAAAATTCTGTGTTTTAAAGTGGAGACCACACTCATTTTCTGGTTCATTGGGTGCGAGCTGTTGAAATTCAGTAATCTGTTCGTGGAAATCGATTTTCTATAAATATCTGTAGACAAAGTTCCATCTACCCCTCTGATCACTCGGAGGTCCAAGAATGGAATCGAGTTATTAGATTCTACTTCGTAAGTAAAAGTAAGTAGATCAACGTAATCATTCAATATAGCTATACAATCTTCCACTTTATCTTTACGAACAGAAGTGAAAATGTCGTCAACATACAGCAATAAAAAAAAGGCATCTTAACCCGATAGCACCAAAAAAGTTTTAGAGTAGGTCATTCATAACAAAAGCTGCGAAAACCGGAGAGGAAGGGTCACCCATTGCACTACCCACAAGCTGTAAATAAATTTCATTATCATAGCAAAAATAGCTATTATCGTAAATCATAGTAATCAACTTGATAAATTCATCCAACGGTATCGTAGTGTGGGGTGAGATCAGATCCCAATTGTTAGTGATGGATTTAATGACTGCTTCTTTAGAAACATTCGTGAAAAGAGAATTAACATCGAACGACACCAACGTATAATCATTTGGAATTGTCTCATGAGTGATCTTCTCCTTAGCCTCTGCGGTGTTTTTGATGTTAAAAGGCAAATAAGGCAAAGCGTTACTCAAAATGTTATTGACGAATCTAGCTAAAGGAACTGATGGTGATTCGGTTTTCGCAGCTTTTGTTATGAATGACCTACTCTACAACTTTTTTGGTGCTATTTCTCGGCATTTTCATGTTGCTAAATAAAATACTCGACGCGACGGTACTAACTTTCATACGTTGTTAACTGTCCATTATTCCTGGATACCTGTATACTAATTACTGAAAATTGATTACAGTTTATGTCAGTATATAATTATTTTAAAACAGAAATTACCTAAATAACGATACCTTGATGATAATAAATCTTAAAAATTAATGTGCTGAATAGGAATACAAGGTAGTAAAATTCTTTGGCCATTATTAATTCAGATCTGATTATCTTCGTAAACTTAATTTAGTCTTAAGAAAACATATACCTACACCTTTACACCTAAAACAAATTTATTTAATATTTTCTTGTCAATTATTTCACTATTTATAAACTACGTACCTGTACATACATATTTTGATAATAGATTTGATTTCAATGAATTTGTTGTGTGTTTTGAAAGTGAAAGTGAAGTTGCACATAAATGTCAAGTAAGTAACGTCTGCGTCATACGTAATTTGATAAAGGAGAATACACATCAACGCGAAATTAATTTACCGCTACTTTTATCACATAATCATATTTCATTATTTACCATAAAGTTTTTTTTTTAATATTCATCCCACGAAAATCTCCAGTGTTACATCAAACTATATAGATAAACAATGATATTACATATTAAGGTTTTGTACAATATATTATTCACTCTAATTTTCAAGACTCAAAATTTTAATATGAATTTTTCGGAAAAATTGTACTATTTATTTATATTTATTTAATGGAATGGAGGAAATCAACTTCAGCAAAAAATTTATAACCTCAGAAGAACAGTGTGGATTGCAGAAAAAATACCCAAAGAATGGCAGACAGAGAGAATTATTCCAATTCATAAAAAGGGAGACGTCGAGGAGTGTACTAGTAATATTACAGGGGCATAACGCTACTACCGGTGGAATATAAAGTACTATTATCCCTAATTTTTAGAAATATTAAAAAAGTATACAGAACAAGCACTAGGAGAATATCAGTGGGGATTTTGAGAGGGTAGTTCGACAGTTTACGCAATACATATACTAAAGCAGTTGACAGAACAATGTTATGAGCATAACATGAAAATTCATATGCTGTTTGTAGATTTTCAAAAAGCCCTTGATACTGTAAATAAAGAGAAAATTATTATAATATTGCTCGAAATGAAAATCCCAGAAAAACTAATAAACTTTCAATGGTTAACACATAATGCAAAGAAAAAAAAAGAAGCAATAAGATTGGTGGTTGAATGGAAGCCAGATAAGGAAAGAAGCAGAGGAAGACCAAGAATGAGATGGTGGGATAACGTAATGAAAGACTTAAATGAAATGGAAGTCAAGAACTAGAGAGAAATGTGCGCGAATTAATTAATGTTTTGCAAACAAAGCAAAATCACACGAAAAGCTATAGCAAAGAGTAACAACAGAAGAGTAATCCACCTCATGAAATGGATTCTGAGGACTTGTAACGTGCCAAAAGACGTTTTGACCGTTACAATATATTTTTCAAGTTACGCCACTGGATCGCTATTGGTTGCGATAATTTTCGTTCATTTTTGATAAGCGGCATTACTCGTTAAATTTCGAAAGAAGTTGACGTTTAATCGCTGTGTGTCCTTTTTTTGGTTTACTAATGTTTTAATTTGATTTAATTTTGCCGTATAACGGGTAATTATTATATTTTACTTCTATTTAATTTGTTTAACAAATTATTTTTAGCACCCAGGTTATGGGTTAAACGTTTATTTATAATTATTCGTATTTGGTTGTTATCACAATTTGATTTTTGGACGTCGTAAAATGGAGTATATCAGTGTTGTAAATCTTTTCTAATCCGCATATGGTTCTCATATTTTGTCCTTGGTTTTACGATGACGCTGTTTTATCTGTCATCTGTTTGAAGATTTGAGTTGGAGAATATTATTTAGCATCAGTTATCCTTAGAATGGTTTTTATATACCCGTTTGTGTTTCGATTTGCCATGGTTGGTTTTTCTCACAAGAGGCGTTTCCTTGTGAATGTGTTTGCACCTGGTAGATCGGAATTGATTTCAAATTGGAGAACCGGACTTTGTGAATTTGTTGTTTTGATGTTTCACCACCTTTTCAATCCCGGACGTGGATTTACGTTTTTATTTGGGATGGTACACCTCGACTTCAAGCAGATGATTTGATTTTTATGAAGATGTTTCAGTAATGATTAATTGAGTTTGCAGTCACACTTTCTCGGTTGATGAGAATTAGAACTGGCAAGCTGTTGATTTTTTTATGAGTATTTTGTGTTCTCTATTTTGTAGACTTTCATTCCTGGATGGTAGACCAACAGAATGATGAAGTAAATGTTATTGAATTCGAAGGGTCCTGACGAAGGAAAGACAATTGCCGAGTCGTGAAGTTGGTAGTACTGCATTCAGGGTAAGTCTCATAGAGATGCATTTACTTGTTTTAAATGATGCAGTATGCCAGGATCTATTTTGTAAGTCCATTATCCCGAGATGATGAAATCCGGTGTGCAATTAATCTTTGCTGGGCATAACTTCTTTTTGTTGAGTTATCCTCTTCAGGGGTACTCAACTGTTTTTTTTTTACTTGACTGAATCTACCCCTCAGGTGGATGTCAGTTCTTTACTTTTGTATTTTTTTATTTTGTTTTCTAGTTCGTAATCCTCAATTACGTCCTAGCTTTACTTGATCCTTATGTGTATGTTTTATGTTTTGTTTTGATTAGTGAATTAATTAAACTTGTCGACATCTTTATTTTCTATCTGTGCTAATACAATAAATCGACTCTTGCTTTCTTTTTAGTTTTATTTGTATTAGCTGGCGTCCACTTTAACATCGTATTTTTCATTTAGCTGAAATCAAATCTGAGTACTGAAGAACTTTTTGTTACGAACCCACGATGTTTTTCGAAACACCCACGCTCTCGGGAACTGAGTTTTAAATAACACAGCTAGCTAACGCGTACAGTCCATCTACGGTTAGGCAAGTGGCAGTGGTAGTTTAATTTTGAGCAAATTACGCTACAGACTTCTAAAAAGTGGTTATATTTTGACGAGAATGGAAGTCTTTGATAGATCGATTGATATTTATTTATAAATTACATTAATTTTTAAAATTAACCTCATCAAAATTCATCTTAATTTTTCTCAATTTTTTAACATTAATAAATGCTGACTCGTAAATAATAACAACAAGAAAAAGAAGTGTCCAAAATTGGATCACCAAATTGAAACTTTCGTACGTAGAATTTACAAAAATTATGTATAAAGAATAAAAATTTAAAACAATAAATGCTGTAATTAACACTATCACTTATAATTTGAATCCATGAATTTTTAAATAGTCATTTGGAGATATTGTCCCGAAACATATTCCTAGACAATGCAATATTTGAAAGTTTGATTCTGAACTAAACATAACGATTTGAATTTCTATTATGAGTCGACATAGCTTATAATTTCAAAACCGATATAATTATGAATGACCTATTATTATTTTCAAATTGTTGCTTTTGTTTATTTTCCATAAACTTGTATAATAGAACATTTAAAAACGAATAAATGAATGGAGGGTAATTTAATATTTGAATATTACCTTACGGCGGAATATAAAAAATACATTAAACAATATGACATTAATTTATTTTAAGTGTACTTATCTACCGCTTTAGATGTAGTATGTAGTTTGTAGGTCATAATTTTACAATTATTAGATGTAAACATTGACGTTGACATTTACAAAACCTACAATTCTTGTAGGATTCAAAATGTCCTGAACATTTGTATTACTTCCAAGTTATTGTTGAATTAAAATTTAATAATTTTTATTTAAACTAATGTTTATTATTTATAGTAATGAACGTTACGAGTAAATATCAATACATTTTTTTTAATGTTACAATCGATAAAAATAATATAACAACATAATCGATGGTAATAGTACGAATCCAAGTAAAACACTCATAACAATACCATAAAAATCAATTATTTGTGTAAACAAACTAAGTGCATTTTTAAGTGTTTCGATGTCATAAAAGTGATGTGATTGGAATAATAAGAATATAAGTAAAACAGATGTAAGAAGAACTATTAAAAAATTTAACAAAGAAAATCAAAATAATATTATGTCAAATATTCAGATCGTAATTATTAAAATAATTATAAAACAAGAAATAATAAAATCATAGTGAAGTATTTAAGCTTTGTGGCATCCATCTCAAATTACTCGAGGTAAATATTTAGTCCAGTCAAATTAGGATTTCACCTGGAAATAATTAGGGGGAGCGATTATTTTTTCTTAAACTTAGGAGGGGGTGTTTGGTAGTGTGAATCTCGATTTTCGGGAAAATCCCCCCATTGCGTTTGCCGCCATCTTGATTTAAAGGGTGATTTTTTGTTATTCAAATAACTTGCTTATTAGCTGCAGGGTGTGGCTTGGGTCCTAGGGCTCAGAGGGGGGGGGGATGATAATTAAAAATGTACAGACCAACGAACCATTAATTCGATGTTAAATGTTCGATGTTATAAAAGTCTATGTTGTATTGTCTTTCTTTGTCTGTCTGCTTTTGTCTTTGCTTTTGTGTATTTGTCTATTTTTGTTTCTGTATTTTTATTTAAAAAATTTTTTTCAGATCTTTTTTCCAAAATTAAGTTTTATGAAGCAAAGAATTGTTTATAACTATTAAACGACCACATAAAAACAACAACAAAAAAGTGCATATTGAGCCACTAAAACGTTGATTGGTCAATTAATGTAGTTTCAATCAAGCATCTCGCCTTTTGCAGACCCACTTAAACAAAATTGAAATCTGGTTGAAGACTTGGCGAGTTACAGCTAACACCACTAAGTCTGTACACATTACCTTCACCCTCAGAAGAGGAACCTGTCCAAGTGTCACCTTATATGGCAAAACCCTTCCTCTACAGGAATCAGTAAAGTACTTAGGATTTCACCTCGATAGACCCTTAACGTGGGCCAAGCATATTTGGAGTAAACGTCTGCAGCTTGGACTAACACATAGAAAGATGTACTGGCTCATGGGCCATAAATCCTTTCTTTCTATTGAAAATAAAGTTTTACTTTATAAAACCATTTTAAAACCCATATGGACATATGGAATACAGCTGTGCGGTGCTGCCTGCGATTCCAGCATTGAGAAAATTCAACGTTTCCAAAATAATGTGCTACGCAACATTTGTAATGCCCCATGGTATGTTACAAATCATAATATTGCTGCTGATTTGCAGGTAGTCAGCATAAAGGAAGCAATATCATCTCTGAGCAAAAAGTACCAACTAAGACTAAGTGACCATCCCAACATATTAGCACCCGACCAACTACTTGAACTCCAGACGAGGAGACTGAAGAGGTACGACCCGACAGACCTGCCCCAAAAAACTTGAGCGTCTCGCTGACAATTTTATTATGTAGTTAGATTATGTAATAATTTCTAAAAGAGGCTTGCCAGTGGGCTGACTCTCTACTGTGCCATGTATTTAATCAAGTCAAACAATGTTGCTTATCGTCCACGGACGGATTGTAATCACTCATGGTGTCAATAAAAAAAAAAAAAAATTCAGATCGTAATTATTAAAATTGTTGCTTTTGTTTATTTTCCATAAACTTGTATAATAGAACATTTAAAAACGAATAAATGAATGGAGGGTAATTTAAAATAAAACAAACCAAAATTTCCAATGCAAAATAAAGAATCCGACCATCACCAAAAGAAAGAAATTTATAAACTTTCGCATTTTCGAAATTAAATTATCTAAAATCATTAAAATTAATAATCGAAAACGAAAGAAAAGAAGCAATCGCTTCATAGATGAATATTCAATTTTATTGCCACCCCTTAGTCATTTCAAAATTTTAAACCGGACTATAAAATAATAATATAAAATTAATTATTGAGCTTAGTGGACTAAAATCAAAAAAAAAATCAAACAAACTCAAACTTCAAGATGAAGACATAAAGTCTTCGAGACGTCGACTTCGTAAAAACTGAGTTTGATTTTAGTCCACTAAGCTCAATAATTAATTTTATATTATCAAAGTTTGGACGAGAATTTTATTATTATATAAAATAATATTTCTAAAAATAAAAAACAAATTTCTTCCAAAAATTTAATTATAACATTTTAGAAACTAAATTTTAATATTTTACAAAATCAATTCAAATTAATAACTAGAAACATTTTAGTAAACATAAAACAATAAATCAACGCAATGTCCAAGGTAACGAACAAGACACTTTCAAAATCGAACAAGAAGTATTCAAAAACAGTAGAACGCAGAACAAAAAAGAAAACAAATTCATTGGCCCATACACAATCACCCTTTTATTACCAAATATTACCACAAAAATAAAAAAAAGCGAAATTATTCATTTAAAAGAATTAAAGAAACCTAATCTCATTTCAGATGCTTCTGGCTTGTTACCACAGACAAACCAACTTACACAAAACTGACGGATAATCCTGGCGTTTTATCAATCAAATTAGGCACCTCTCAGAACAAAATTTCGCAATGGACCTTTGTGCAAATCTTTGACATTACACAAATCGTAACTGAATTCGACAAATTACAAAATCAATATAAAATTTTAAATTTAACATTTAATAACATTCATATTATCGAGGAACACCGGAAAGATTTTTATAACTCTTACCAACTAATAGATCAATTGTCTAATCAAATTAACAAACAAATTTCGCAAATAAACCCTTGACGGACTCAAAAAGACAAAGACGAGGACTTATAGATGATTTGGGTTCCCTAGTAAAAATAGTAACGGGCAATTTGGACTATAAAGATGCTATTCGATACGATTAAAAAATTAAAAATTTATATCAAAATCAAATGGAAATCAGGACCGTTGTAAAAAAACAAATAACTTTAATGCAAAATGCGATTACCAAATTTAATAGTGCATCATCAGCCACACTTGTACAAAATCAAATGATTCTAAATTCAAAAATTACTCAATTCCAAAAGTTTATCAACGAAACGCAAACACAAAATTTAAATTCTCGCCATTTTGAATTAATACAGAAAGTAATTCTAGAACTAATTAATACATTCCAAGTCATTAATAATGTTTTGAATAATTTAGAAATTGCTATTAGTTTTGCGAAAACCAACACCTTCCATAATTATATTATTGAACCAGTTGAACTTTTAAAGGAAATCAAATTTGTTAGTAGTCAAATCAAAAACACGAAACTACCATTTGAACCAATACTAGATAATATTCTGTCTTTTGAAAATATTTTGGAAATTAAGAGTTACACAAAAATGAATCAAATCATATTTTTAATTGATATTCCGATAGTGGAGAAAGAAAGTTATGACTATTTTGAATTCCATCCTTTACCTATACCTTCAAATAACCATCGTAAAATTATCATTCCTAATTCCAAATTCCTTATCCAAAATGAGCACTTTTATTCGACATTTCAAGAAAAATGCAAAGAAGCGAATCAAAACAAACACTTATGCGAAGAAAACTTATTAGAAATCAAAAACGAATACAAGATTCCATGCGAATTACAACTTCTACGTTTCGCTGAAAAACCTTCGAATTGCAAACAAGAAACAGTAAAAATCAAAAATCTAAAAATCCAAAAAATAGGAACTGGAAAGTGGATAGTCGTAACTCCAAAATCAATAATAGGTCATCAAAAATGCAACGACGAATCGGAAAGTGTTCCACTAAATGGTAGTTATGTGATTGAAGTTTCGAATTGTTGTGAGTTTTTAATCCAAAATTATAGACTGAAAAGTGTTCAGAACAGCAACAACGTACTGAAACTCGTTCCAATACTGAACTTTGATGCACCAATAATCGGAGAAGAAAGTGCTAATAATCTTGAAGTTAGTGAACCTTTGGAACTGTCGAATTTAGACTTGAGTGAATTAAAACTAATACAAAGCAGACTAAGTGTTTTAAAAAGGAAAGTGCGAAAGGTGAATAAAGACTCAATAATGCATTTTAATAAAACAAGTTTCTGGACCATCTTGATTTATTTGTTTATTCTTATTATAATTCCTTTTAAAATGTTTAAATTTGTAAGGAAATGTAAAACTCCAAAAGTTAAAAAAGAGGATGATGAAATAATAGAACATCCAAAACCTTCTAATCGAAAATTCGAAAATGTTAAAATTCCAATTTTCTAACTTACGGGGGAAGAGTTATATTTCACTATATCAATAATATAGTTTAGATAAAGATTACTCATAAAGATCAGCTTCCAAGTGCATTCACCAGATGTTATTGAACGAAGAAAAGTAACGTGTGAACTGCTGAATGGAAGATTTCAGAAATATTAAAAACAGGAATTGTAGCTTATAAAAAAGTTTTAGTTTTCAGTAGTTTAGAAATAGTCTTGTAGTTAACAGTAAAATTTGTAATTTCAATAAAGAATAATTTAGAGTTTTTTTAAAAATTTAAATTTCTATTCAATAAACATAATTAACTTATGTTTGTAGAGTGAAAAATTTTTTTGTTTGAAATTGTATATTTGCTGCGCAAAGCATGGCTGTACAAGTCCACTTTTTTTAACTGATTCGATAAAAAAAAATGCCGGTGGGTCGACGTTGTGTTAATTTTGTTATAAGTCGTGTTACTGAGTAAATTGTGTGAAATAAAGAAAATTTTGTAAAAGAATTGTATAATTATTGTTTACGGTGTTAAGGAAAGTAGCTTTTAGGTAGAAATTCACAAAGTGCAAAAGAAAGCGTAGATAGGAGATACCTACAATTGTGGGAGAAATTGTGAAAAAATCAGGTGGGATTTTAAATTAATTAACAAAGCGAAACAAAATAAAAGAATAATAAAATGGACCATAAATGAAACAAGTGGGATTTGGGAAAATTAATATTTTGATAAATAATAATTTATAGTGTGAAGTGTAGTGTGCGCCAGATGGTCGTGTGAATTAACGACTAGACGAGTCTATTTAAAAATTACAATTATAAACATTAAAAAAAACTAAATACCCCGAAATTTATTAAGAAGTGAAGTGGATTTCATTAAAAGCGCTGGTAAAAATTTGTGACAAATAAAAAATATATCAATATAATTTAACCTCGTTCTTTTCCTGTCTATACATTCGTTATATTCATTAACAGGTTCATGTTTGGTGTTATTAATAAATCATTATTATTATGGTGCTGTGCAACAACCTTCAATAATTACTAATTATCCTTAATGATTGAATTTAAAATGTACCATTTTAATATTATAACTGATGAAATAATTAGTATAAACAAGATCTAGTATCTCACCGAAATGATTAAGCACAACATAATATATTTTGTAATCAATTTTCTAGTGTGCTTATCTCCAAATTTTGTACGACTTGTATTCAAAAGTAGGTAATATTGTTATCATTTCTAATAAATAATTTAACCTTTTAGTTTTAAGTTTCATCAAATAGACTACAAGATGGATTTTCAAAGACTGGAAGTGATCGATTATAACAAATCTGCTTTCAATTTTATGGAAATTAAAACTTTTAAATTTAATAGAACACGGACAGCTGTGAATATCACTTTTAACTCAAAACTGAACTTTAGCACGGAATTGGAGGTACCAACACATTCTTTGAAGCTCATATATTATTTGCTTAAATTGTTTTAGCTGATAGTGCAATCTTATAAATTTCGAAGTAACGAATATCGCATACTTCACGGAGCAAGCTTTGAAATAAATTACTGTGAGAGTATTGATACAAATCTTGCTGGACTACAAGTTTTATACAAATGTGGAAATTATAGCTCATGTGAAATAATTAAAGTAACATTATTTTGATATTAATTACGGAAATTATAAAATATTTTTGCAGGGATTGACTTATACAATGTGCAATTTTTATCCTGATGAATCTCGACTTCCACCTCTCTTACCAAGTGGTGACTACAAATTTAACATTGATTTTCTTCTTGTTGATGATATAATTGCTACAGTGGTTGCGTATGTGAAAATATATCGCCCAGTTCTTATACCAAAATAAGCAAAACAGTTTACCACAGATTTTTTTAAAAACAATTTAAAATAGATTTTATTTTTTTAAGGCTAGGGTTCTTCATTCGCTTTAGTATTTTCGAAGACAATTTAAAAACATCTGAATGGATTTCCTTCAAATTTGGAATTATGCACAGAGAAAAACATTTCTTCGTATTCTTCATTCAAAAAAATCCTTTTATTAATTAAATAGTGGCAATTATATTGCTTTGGTGGTAACTAATTATTTATTTAAAAATATTACATTAACTCGAACATATTTTTGTGGTTTGTAACAAATGAATAAATTTGTTTCGTTAAAATAATAGATTTTATTTTTTAAACGATTTTAATGATTGCAAAATGCAAAAAACATATTACTCTATTTTGTCGCACTGTTTCCGAGATACAGCAGATTCTTTTTTAAGTTGCTGTCACTCAGGAACCGTGCGACAAAATAGAAAAATGTATATAAACAAAAAGTTTTGCTGTAAAATCGATTTTTATATGATAAAACCTTTAACATGTACAATTTACATTGCTAACATAGGAGTGTCCGAGTTCTTTTGCGAACAACTGTATGTATTTCTTCACTATACGGTTAAAATTCTGTTGTTTTTTTTATTTAGTTAAGTTAAATATATTATTATAGTAATAAAGAAATTATTTCTGACTGATTGATTCACTCATCACAATGTTCGACCAACGCCGAAAATAGATTGCTAATATTGTAATTATTTAGTATTAGCAGGGACGGATCAATAGAGAGGATGACGGAAGAGTCACCTCGCCCAATTAATAGTTATGGACATTATGAACTTGACATTCTGATTTTTGTGACGGGCATCTTTACCTATCGTTTATTTTCAGAAAAGTTTATGCTAGTCGCTATGATCGAGCAGAATGTCGGAAGTGATTACAAATTTGGCTTAATGATATGCTTAATGTGAATTCTATTTGTTTCAAAGTATTCTAGAACAATTTCAGATTAGGTTTCAAAGTTGGTATGTTCGATAATGAGGAAGTATTAGGAAGAGACACAACTTTTTCAAAAAATTTTTGAAAATAGAAATGACGGAAAAAGGAACAAGCAATTTATACAATTTATACTTTCGAAACTGTTGTGACATTAACTAAGCTTACAAATATCGGTAAGATTGATAATTGATCTTTTTATTACAAAATAATTTATTTAAATTGAAACTTTTTAAATCAAAAATCAGAAAGGTATACCTGAGGCCTACCTTATAACGCCGATGACTTACGCAAGTTAGCATGAACATTTTTTCAACTGTTGATTAACAGAATCCAAATATATTCGTTTCTGTGTATAACTAAATCTATATTTTCCACTTTCATAAGAAAATATATTTTTCCGTTAAACAAATACCAAGGGGTAAATCAGCGGAGAGATTTGGTGTACATGAGACAATAAATGTGTGGGACGCAGTGCCGGATCAAGCTATTTCAGCGTCGGGTGCAGATTTGAAGCATAGCCTCCCCAAAAAAGTAAAAACGTAAATTTGAACGTAACTTATCCAAGATGTAACGCGATGCTACTGAAAAATCAGAATCGGCCTAGCACCTACCTGGAAATGATGTAGTATCACATGGACTGCAAGAACTTACTGTATTGCTGATAATTTCGAGATGACTTCGATTTCACAGATTAAACCGTAGATGAGTATGCATCAAGAGATTAAGAAGCACTGGGGGGTATTCTATACCTCCCAGACCCCCCGGTTTCAAAAACTAATCATTTATGTTCATGATCTGTGAGAAGAGAATTGCTGCGAAAATATAGCTAAGCAATTTCGCAAAAATCCAATGAAATAAAACATTCGAAATCCTAGGAAATCCGAGTAAATGTAAAAATTCATGGAAATTATTGGGAAATTAAGAAATCTTAAAAATACAACTTTTTTTTTACTTTTTCAACTTTTTGGAAAGAAAATTTTGTTGAAGAAGAAAAACCGAAGCAATGTTTTGTGAAACAAAAATTTGCCTTATGAGACATTGGCAGTTTGCACCCTCAAAATCAGATGTGAAGAAAGCCGCCACTGGCCTTTAATACTAAATATATTGTATAGATTAGAATACTGGTGGCGCTCATGACGCTACTAAATGTCAAGAACATGGCGGCTCTATTACGTACAATGTACAAATGATGTTATTTTGAGTTAAATTCTGAATTATTATCGTAAACCCGCGGCGAAGTGATAATTCACAAAATAAAATACCAAAAGAAAGCAAACGCTTGGTTTTAAACAAAACTTTCTATACCACCTACCTATACGTATTAGATTAACTTACTATTTTTCCGCGTGGTGACGTTCGTTTAATGTAAATCGCGAAAAATCAAAGAAACCCCATCATTATTTGAGGGTGTTTGAGAGGGAGGCTAAAACCTTAAATATGTAGAAAACAACTACAAAAATTGAGCAAAACAAACAACTTTCTTGCTAAAAATATTAACTTTTCACTTCTCTTACCAGCAAAAATGTAAAGACTAAAATAATCGATTAAAGTAATAAAATAGTGGCGACCGGGGCGGGGGTTCTTCCGAAAACGGTGGGTGATGGGGGAAAACGGAGGTCATATTCGGATTCAGGAGATTAATTTACATTAGAATCAGCAGGAATGGTATCAGGGCTCGGAAAATAAAATTTATTTGCAAACCAGTCTTATCATTGATTTGATATGTAACCCGTCGTTCAGATATTTTATTTATTCAAAATTTAATATTTTATAGAGAATTAAATTAAAAACGCACCATTTTGGAGCCTTCTGAATTTTGGCGCTGGGTGCGGATACTCTATTGCACTCATGGTTTATCCGGCCCTGTGTGGAGATGGGTGAGATGTAAGAGTTATTGGAAGAATTTGAGAAAGATTACAATGATATAGAACAAAAAAGAAATTTTAATTGAGATTGGCACTAGAAATGGTAGCATTCCCTGAAAAAAAATTTTTTAAAAGAACTTATTCAATAGTTAATTGAAATAAAACATGGGTAAAATAGGAACTACAAATAATTAAAATGCTCTTTAGCAAGACTTACAAACTGATTTATCTATCTTTTCACTTTTTATAATTTTTATTTTATTACATTGCTATAAATCTTATTAGGTATAAACACAATATAACTTCAAGGATATAATCCTGCCAACAATTTTTTTCAGTACTGACATCTGTTGATAACCATGCATAACCATTTCTTACGTATTAACCATTAGTTAACATTAAACTGAAGGCGTCAATACAAAGTAAATACAACACAATACAACAACAGAACGTTAATATTTTTGAAAAAGAGAGGACACTGCAAGACAAGGTACTTCGGGGTTTTTAAGTTAATGCTTGACGAAATGAAACAAGTTTTACAATTTAATCCAATACAAAGTGAATATAACACAATACAAAAATGAAATTTTTAATTTTCGGAAAACGGGGGGGGCTAACTTCACGCACATAACCTGTTTACTACTTGTTAACCCAAAAAATAGAAAAAACAAAAGCTTCTTCCATGTTTATTTAGGTAGTTTAATAAAAAAAGTTGAATGACTCACACAGAGCCATCGTGCTTATATACATATAAGCATAATGTTTACCGATTTATGCAGTAGCAGATCCAGACAATCACCATATAGGGGAGGGAGGCGACAAAATAAAAATTTATTAAATATTTATTAAACAGAAAAAGTAGAACTAATACTTTTAATTTTTGTTAATAATAAAAAATTATTATTTTTTTTGAATTATAAGGAGGTGCAATTGCTTCTACCCCTGGTTCTGCCACTTGTATTATCTGACTTGATAATGACAGATCTTATAATTCATTGTCATAATAATAATATACTACCAATTTAAAATTTAAGTTTAGCTTTAACGATTGGTTTTCAAAGCTTTTGCATGTCTTTTCTTTGCTTACTTGAAAATGTATTGAGTAGCATCATTGCGCTCAATTAATTAGCAATTAAAACTAATCGATAAATAAATTAAAAATCAAATACTACACTTAGGACATTTAATTTTATTTATGAAGAAAATTTGTAAACCGCAATTGAATTTATAAAATCAAAATTTATTTGAATTCAGCTGAACCGTTAAGTTTGCCAAAAACGTAATCTTTCCCATTCGCATGCATAATTCCGTTAGTGAATTTCATTATCCATTTCATACGTCTTCTACCAATTTTTTCAAAATTGCAGTAAATGATGTTCTTATAAGTATTGTTTGAAAGTTCTTCCGAAAAATTCTTTCGATGTGTTTGATCTTCATCGTCATTTGAATTTATTTCGGCTTCACAATTTTTAATTGCATCGTCACAATTTTCGTATCTCTTCATTAAATTAGCAGTTTCTTCAGATTCATGATCACTATCAACCTCGCCCTTTAGAATGCTCTCATCAAATATACCATCTAGACTTACATCACTATCATCAACATTGTTAAAAATTGCTAAATTTTCATTATCATTTCTTTCTTCTTCTTCTTCTTCTTCTGAAATATTAGTTACTGCTTCAAAATCGTCATCATCTGTTTCGTTATCCTCTGAGACGTTATCGACACCGTCAACTTGTGGTATTTTTGTTTTATCTATATCTTTGTTTCCTTTTTTATATTTCTGGTTCATAGTTGAAGTAGCTGGACAATTATTATTAAGTTGCTGAAATTCTGATGAGCAGCTTGGGCTGTTTCGATCGTGTGTGTTTCCCATGCCGAGCGGGCCTCGTAAGCCTTTAACATGCAATAAACCATTTTGACGAAGCTCTTGCACTTCTTCTTTAGAAAGAGCACGACTGTGTCCTTGAATTTGACTTGGATGCATCGGTTGTTTAAAATTTTGCAAACCAATTGAAGCAGTGGAACCTTGCAAGTCCTTTAAGACATTTTCAATCTTAAATCCGGAATTTTTCATCAAATTTAGCTTCCGAATTTGTTCTTCGGTCAAGGGCTTACAGTACTCTCCATACGATTTCATCCTATAACCTGAGTTTTGGTACTCCGATGGTAATGAACTCGATTGAACATTGGGATTCATTAAAACCCGATTGATGTTTATTTGACCACCAAGTCTATTGTGAAACTGGTTTGCATTATGTGTTGTTTCTAAAGATGAACCAGATTGAGAGATGCGTGGAGAACTGAAAGATCGAGTTGCATCTAATATATTACCTTCATCAACTAAAGCAACTTTGGTTTTTGTTAATTTTTGTTGCCATATTTGTTTAAATTCAGATGAAACTTCTTCGTCAACGCCAATTTCTAAAAGGTCTTCTCGTACCCCATTTCCTAGTTCATTTATTATTTCTCTGTATATTGCTGACACTGATGTTCTGCTAAGGTGAGTACTCATGATTATACTTGTTTAAAACAAACTTTCTTTGCATTAATGTTTGTTGCTTGATTGATTACTTATATAGGAAAGCTAATAAATTTATACGGTTGGTAATAACTAATGAGTAATAACAAAACAATTTATTTAGATCCAGTCATTGTACCTTAACTGTACCTTCATTTTTTCTATGGTAACTTAGGTAGTAATGTAGGTAAATATTTTATTTTTTAACTTTTTTTTCAATATCTACAGCAGTTGCGCGGCCGTCTAGTAAAAGTAGACTTTCTTTTATAAATGTATCGTTATTATTATTAACTCTTGACTAGCGTTCATTTTGGCACACCCTGGACTACTGATTTTACGATTAAACGAATTTTGAGAAAAACTAATTTTAAGTATTGCCTTTAGGTAAGGTACATTTCCAGGAATTCATCATAAAAAATAAAAATTTAAATCCAATCGAAAGAATTAAAAAACTTGAAAAGTGAAAAATACCCAGACTCGACAGCATAATGTTATTAGAATTTTCCATGTCGTTCGTCAAACCTAAATCTGCGAGCAAAACCCAGACTGCTTCCTTCACTTGGCATGCTTGCCGAAAACGTATAGACTATAGAATACTTTTTATTTATACTGTGAATAAAATTTAAGTATTAAATTTATTAAATTAAATTAAATTGTATTAAAACGTGGATTTACACCAATTCTGCTTAAATGTAATTCTTATTTAAGCGACTCTTAAAAAATTTAAGTAGAGATTTAGTTAAGTTTTTCATAAATTAAGCCACAATTGTTATTCACAAATTTTTGTAATTTTAATTTTTTTTAAGTTTAAGTAGTCAATTTCTTAGGCTCCAATGTTAAAGGACACTAAATTCAGTGTTGCAATGAAAATAAGTGGCACTTAATGATTTAAGGAACGCTTAATACTTTTAAGTACTAGTGGTGCAAACGGTCACTACAGTTAAAATTTAGCTGCTTATTAAATTGGTAGTGTCACTTATTCAGTTTTTCTATTGGTTAGAAGAATATTTAAGGGAAGCTTAAATTTTAAGTGTAGGTGGTGCAAATGGGCATTAAAAGTACAGGGTTTTCAAAAAGTAAAGTAAATAAATAGAAATTAGCATATCTCAATATCTTTGGCTTAAGACGGCTGTATATGTACAATAGAATTTTAAGGAATTTTACCAATTGTCACTATTTTTGTTTGCACGATCATTGGAAACTAATTGAATAAGACAATAAATATGCACTTTCATGAAATATCGTTTCGTGCACGAGAGGGCACTACTTTATGCAGATTTAAACGCACTTCTTAGTTTGCATTTATATTCCATTTGTTTCTTATATATAAAGATATTAAAAATAATTTATGATTTAAATAGTTTGTATATTCATGGAAAGTCATTTGAAGGTTATTAGCATGATTAATTATTAAAATAACAATGAAAATCTTTTTTTTTTAATTGTTAATGACTTTCCATGAAACTAGATTTTTTTTCCAATTTTTTCCGTAAAACCGCATAAAATTCCGTGCATTAATAAAAGAGCTACATGCTTTCTCGTTAAAAGTTAGGTATAAGATCCTCTTAAGTGCAAGATTAACTCACCAAATATTCAAAAACTCGATTTTGGTGCCAATCGGAGCATTGAGTTAACCTGCACATTCTAACAAATAATCGTAAGCCATGAGCAAGTGATTCAACATAAAAATAAAATAATGAAATGTTGATTTACATTAAGTTCCATATAAAACCACAGGGAGTTTTTTGCTTTTCCTGAACAATTATGTTTATTGGGGATACGACCTTTTGCACTTAAGCCATCGATATACTATATAGTATCAAAAAGAATTGCATTCGAGTAAAACAGAAGTTGAGATTTTGGCGAATTTATAACTTTTGAAGTCTCAGAAGTTGAAAATCTTTTCAAAAAACAGTCTAATATGTATACAGGGTGCTGATATGAGTTAGTCGAACGTAGGAAATTAACATGTAAAAACTTATTTATGCAAAATTCCTGCTTCCCTAATTATTTTAGAGAAAAAATAAAAGATAAAATAAATGCAGAAATATAAACTACGAATTATAAGAGCATTAGATTTCATCTAGGTTTTAGGCTTCTATACAACAACGTATAGGAAGAAGCCTTATGGTCTGGCTCCGTGTTTGTTTGTCCGAATGATTAAAAAAAATCAGAACTCGTTACCGTTTTTCTTATATACAAAAAAATTTGCCGTTGGTATCTACCTATTTAAAAGATTAACGCATTTAAAATTCTAATAAAATAAACCCCAAATAATTTAATCTATCAAAAAAGTAGATGTATAGAAGCCTAAGAACTGTCGCAAAAGCGAGTTTCACCTTGTTACTTAAAAAGTCAAAAAATGCTTTTGAAATTGTTAAAAGTTTTATTTATCAGACTGGCCATGTAATAAATTCAATTTAATTTCTATTTTCAAAAATAATTACCTTGGAAACTTACATGGTCAGTCTGATAAATGAAACTACATATTAACAATTTCAAATGAATTGCTTGACTTTTAAAGTAAAAGCTAATGCTCTTATCATTAGTAGTTTATAATTCTGCATTATTTTTGTCTTTCATATTTTCACTTGTTATATCACAAGAGAATGAGAATAAATTGAAAATAATTTCACATATTTTCGAAAAGTTGTTGCCGGCAATAGGTACGAGAGCCCGAAGGGATCGAGTAGCTATTGCCAAACGGCCGCCAGGTGCCCCCCCTGGTTACGGGCCTGATTACAATTACTAATTATTACCGGACTAGTCATTAAAATTCAATTTCCCTGCGCGTATATAAGCAAGAAAGTGTTGTTTTGATGATGATTTTCGGTAAAATCTAATAATTTCTTTCGCACATCATAAAAATGTTAAAACGAACAAATTGTATTATAGGTTTTCCATCCGGTTCGAAATATACTCGGAATTGATAAATTAAAAAAAAAAAGTGGTTCCGCCCGGGATCGAACCGGGGACCTTCTGCGTGTAAAGCAGACGTGATAACCGCTACACTACGGAACCGATGTTTAAATATTGTCGAAATTAGAATTGTTCAGCAGTTATTTAATTTTTGGAACTGCTAATTTTTGTAACTAATATTTAATAAATATTTACTTATTTATTAGAGTACAATATTATTTAATTAAGATTATTTTATAAATTATTATTTCCATAATTGTTATTATGCCACTTTGTAATTAAATTACAAGTATATTTTATCAAAATTTGACATACTTTGGTTGTTCTTTTGGAATTTAAGACAAATTAATAGTAGAAACTAAAATTATAAATAATATTTAAATAATTTTAATTTATTCTTTTGGAAATCAAAATAAATTGTATACAATTGGATATTATATTATTTTAAATAAAACAAAAAGATTGTAACTAAAGAAAATTTTTGAATATAATAAAGGATCAAAAATATTGAAAATAATATAAGACTTTAAGAGTGAAATATGCAAAAGGACCTAAGTGCCAAGTTTCCTAAAATAGAGATTACTGTAGTTACAGCTTCTAAGTGCCAAGAGTGCCAAGTTTTTTGAGTCTCCATCAATATTGACATAATGGCACTTAGTCCCTTTTGCATATTTCACTCTTCAATTTAAGATAAACTTCAAGATAAATTTGTGGCAATTGTGTGGGACAACGTGACTACACGTTGCACTTTCGACCAAATTTTACGTTGCCTTCAATTTTAATTCTGCAAGATTTTAATGTTTTATTTTTGGTTCATTTTCTCGAACAATTTTTATTCGTGATTTTATGCTTGAATGACAATATAAAGTTTTGTACACCATGCACATTTTCATTATCTCGTGAAACTTTTCTCAAATTTTCTTTCACTTAAAACCGAGAAGGCTTTGAGGAAATCCGAGTAAATGTAGAAAATTGAAGGAAATCTTTGGAAATCCAAAGGTAGTTTTGGGAAATTAGGAAATATGAGAAATAAGCATCTTACACCTCCTATTGGTATGCATGCGAATGATTTATGAAAGGTATCTGTAATTGCATATAAACAACTAGATGCAAATCTCCTGGGTTCATTGGAATAACAATACACAGAGGGTATATTCTTGAAAATCTGAGTTTTCGAATACGAAAACGTAATTTAAAATGAAAAGGTTTTTTCTTGCACTTGTTGACTTGTACTGCATTGCGATGATGTAGAAAACACGTAAGTGTATGTTGTAAATTAAATTTACAATTTCGTTGCATATTGAATTGAATTTTAAAGAATTTTTGTGAATTTAACTTATTTTTATTTGGATCTATTTAATGCTGTGGGATGATTAAGTAAGAACTGTCATCTCTTATTTTTGTTTAATTAGTTACTTCTGATGCCCATAGAAACCACAATTTCTTATCACCGTTAAGCGCGACGCAAACGATAAAAAAACAGCTCAGACGATCAAACAAATTTGAAAAACTTTTCTCCTTGTCGTGACGTAGCGTTCTCCATGGTGTCAAGTCGACGACTTGCACCGAACTGACTTCGTACCGAAAAGACTGCGTCATATCGGTCGCGCCGCAACGTGCTAGACTGCATTACAACTGCATTTTCTACAATTACTCTTTTGATGTCTGCACTTTTCATAACGACATTATGTTGGAGCAATAACAAGCTTCGATAACACTTATTCAATCTTAAAGAAACTAATAAAATTTTATTAATTAAAATAAATACAAAAGTACTTACATATATAATTCTAACAATTAACTTTGACTTAGAATTTCAATCCGATTACTTAAGTAACATCTAAGAATACAAATATTACTATATAATTTATTAATAATACTATCGAGTTCTTATAATACAAACTACTTCAAATGCTACGTAATAAATAAATTCAACGTATTTACTCTCAGAGAAAATCTGCAATCCCTCAATGTTTATTTTACTCTCATATATCCCGACACTACCGTAACTAAAATTTTTTTTGCATATGAATTCAATTTATCGAATACTAAATGGAAAACCTTAACAGAACTAATATCGCAATATGAATTCACGTCGACAAACGCGTTGCAGGGTCAAGGAATCGAAATTCTACGATTAAAAATTTCTAATTTTATGGATCCAAAAAAATTCTTTCCTGCAATAGAAGACAATCTTTCGGCGGTCTTATATGCTTTCGGAAGGTTCCAGATAGATTTCAAGAATCTTCCCAGAAGCTCAGCTTTTTCGAATCCCAACCCCGTATTCTTCTAAACTTCTTTGTCTAAATTATTCCATTAAGTACACAGTATTGCTTTAAATTGTAGACGACATATCCGCAATTTCGCAATATTTGACTAAATTTAAGATTTTCTAAACTTCTCTGTTAAACCTGTTTTGATTAGTGAAAAACTCCTTTAGTATCCCTAAAATGCTGGTGTCTAAAGACTCTTTAGATTCCTTTTTCTCGAATCGATATATGGCA
The DNA here is from genome assembly GCA_949152465.1 of Cantharis flavilabris. Lineage (NCBI taxonomy): Eukaryota > Metazoa > Arthropoda > Insecta > Coleoptera > Cantharidae > Cantharis > Cantharis flavilabris. The sequence continues at coordinate 14,665,460 of OX424440.1, read as the reverse complement.
TCACTGACTTTTCTCATTAGCTGAGTTTCTTTATCACCTCCATTCGACGAACCCTCCACATTTGAAGAAACAGTTGAAGTTGCCTCTTCGAGTAGTTCTTTAAAAATTTCCGCCGCTTCCTCTTCTTCATTCATGGGTTTCTTTTTATGGGGTCTGGCGGTGGCCACTTCTTCGTTAAGCATCTTAAAAATTTCTTCGGATTCTTCTTCCCTACTTTTCTTAATCACTTTCGTAGTTGTTTCCACGTTGGTGTGAAAATTTTTCATAACGGTCTCGGGATCGAAAATCTCCACGTCCTTCTTGATTTTTAAATCGGTTTGATTTGTACGATCTTCCATGATATCTGTCAACACTTCGCCCACACTTTCAATTAAATCTTTTTTATTTATTTCATGCTGATTTGTGGTTTCCACACTCGCATCTTCCATCGTAGATATCACTAAACCTTTCGGTGTTGTGTGTTCCCGACCGTCTTCGGCACTTTCCTCCGAGGAATCTGTTTTGGTTAGTTCCGTCGAAACTACAATGGCACTCTGAGAGACCACTTCTGTAAAATTTTCATTCGTCATATCAGTAGTCGTAGGTGTTACGTCGGAACTAGGTGCGTTGTCGTTTTCAATATTTTTGGGTTCTTCCTGAACTGAAATATTCGATTTTAATTCCGATAACTCTAAGCGTTCCAAATGTTCGTCTATATTCAAAGGACTCATAACATCGGGAAGTAGAGGATATTCAGGACTTCGATCGAAAGAACCATCTTCCTGTTGCTTATTTTCCAAGAAACTTGTAGTCAAATTCTTTGGAAGTACAGTTAAAGTTATATTTTCGTTCAGTTCTGTTGTGACCGGAAGATCGAGTGCGCTTGAGTTATTTTCGTCTGAATATACAGTTTCGGTAGAATTTTCGAAAGAAATCACAATTTCCCTTGGTTCCAGTTTACTTGTTTCTAAAGAACTATTTTCAAGGGTAGACAAGAACGTGCTGGTTTCTTCTATCGTATTTCTAGGTTTAACGAAAGAAATTATATGAGATGGAGTTGATGTGGTGGAACTACTAATAACAGTTTCGGTGACGTCGGCATCGACATTCGACTCGTTATTATTTTTGTTCGGATTTTGCACCTGCGATGATTCTTCATGGGTTTCGGAACTATCTTCAGTCCCTCGTTGTAATCCTTCTGCTCCAATTATGGTAATGACCGGAAGTGGTGTGCTGTTATCGCTTCCGGGTACCAATTCACCTTTCTTTAGAAATAAGAGTTGATCGCCAATTTTCAAAACTGGCGGTGGATGGTGGTAAACTTCAGATATTTCGCTTGAATCGGATTCCGTGTCGCTTAAGTCGTTTGGATTATTCTCTTTGTCACGAAATAATTCGAAATCGTTTAATTCTGCGTGGTTATTTTCTTCATCTTCAATTGATTGATGAATGTACAAACTGGTTTCTCGTTTTGGTGGACCGGTAATTGGAATTTCTTTTATTTCGGGAATGATTTCCTGAATCGTTATTTTAGGAGAATCTTCTAGATTATGTCGATTGTCCTTTTGTGCGTCTTCTTGCGCGGTTTCTATTACATCGTTGGTAAGTAATTTGTTGTCGTCCACTTCGACGGTTTCGTTTGGCGATTGGGTTCCTATTATTATTTCAAACGATAATGCGGCTTCCGTTTGCATATCGTTAATTTTATTATTCGTGACTTCTTTGATATCGTAAATGGTGGTAGTGAAGTGGTTACTATCCGAAGTTACGTTCGACGAAGTGAAGTAATCCAAATTTGACGGTGTGGTTAACGCTTGAGTGGTGTAAGGTATCAGTCGATCGACCAACGGCGCTGTTGAAAAAAAAAGTTAATACAAAATGGTGCTTATTTGATAATTGGCACTTACCTCTTGGTGGACAATGATCGAATTTTGGGCAACATTTTCCAGGAACCGTTGTTCCTTCGCAGTCTGTTCTGATGTAACAGCTAACATTTGCGCATTGAACTTCTCCTCCACGGCAATAGCAAACTTTGCATTCACCACCTGGAGGTGTTTCCAATCTTTCGCCATTGCCGTAAAATTTTCCTTCGTGCTCACATTCTAAAAAGAAATATATTTTATAGTTTTTCATTGTTGCATTGGAATTAAACTTTCTTATGTAAGATATGCAAATATGGTCTGCACTTGCTTGATGCATTTATGATGCAACTAGAAAGTTGCGTTAACTTAATTCATAAATTCATACAGATTTAATCTCGTGTAATGGTGTAATAACAGTACCGATTAATAAATCGACACGCATCATTAATGTTACGTGATACATTTAAATGGCAACAGGTTTTTATATTTATTATTGCGGGAGCAATTCTCGATCGAAGATTTTCAATTTCCTTGTAAGAGAAATTTTATCATTGCTTACATAATATCCTACTGAACTATTATAAAAATTTCAGGGAATTTCAATTTTTATTAATCAAGAGAAAGTAAAACGGTCTTGGTAATCAAATAAAACCTGAACGAACTAAAAACCAGTTCAAGAATGAGGAACATTCGAACCACAAAGATCAGGAAATCCAATAACGGAAATGATAACTAAAATGATGTTCCAAGTCCAAAAAGGCTCTTTTTTGGAGTTTTTGTCCAAATTTTCTAAAAATTCTGAAATATGAACTCCTGAGTTTCTACAGATCAATCTGCCTAGTCAGATTCTAGTCAGATTAGAGAGCAAAATCGAGAAAAATGGAAACCATTCAATTTAACTTTAGAGCTGAGATCTCGTCTTTAGAAAATCATATCATTTCTATTTGAATGGTTAACTTTTCCGTCTTTAATGGGTAATAATGCGAAGCTCAGTCTTCAACTTTTCCATTTTATTTTGATCCTATGTTTGTGTTGTCTTATAACCTGGAATTTAAATATACACTCTTTGAGATTGTCCTGGATTTGGGTTAAGTTTATCTTGTGGAATTTGGAACAATGCAATTTTGTAAGAAATAATTATCATGAGAAAACTAAGTCTCCTTCCTACGTTGCACAAGATCTTCTGACTTTTCAGTTGGAACTCCCACTGAAGCCTTCTAAGACCAAGGAAATACTTTCCATTATTCAAAATACCTCCCACCGCAATGATAGGAATATGAAGAAGATCAACGATATTACTTCATTAAGCTTATATTTAATGTCAAAAGCAGAATTTTATGATCAAATAGGTAAATCTAGATGTCAATTTCATTAGCCTTCAAGACCTTGAAAAGAGAAGCATAACTGGATATTATCTGCTACAAGCACTCTCTAGGAGTGTTAATCCTTCCAAGTTACTTAGTGCACAACATAGAAGCAAAATTTGCATATTATTGGATAATTAACTGAATTTGCTATCGAGATACTAAAATATACCAGACATAAAAAAAATTGAAGTTTAGAAATACATGCAAGGTTCCGTTTTTAATACTGAGTAAACTGTATAGATTTAATGTAATTTCAAAACCGGAAATGTTTGTTCGGTCCTCATTATTTTTATTAGATTCAGAATTGCAAAAAAAATGTCAAGAATGTAATTTCAAATTTAATAAAAATATATTCTGTTGATAACAACAAAAGAAACGTATTTCGCGAAATTGCTTTTTGCATGTGAAATACGAAGCTTTTTAGAGGTAAACATAAATTTTGCAGAAATGTTACGGGATCATTAATCTTGAGTAAATATATTTTACGAATTTCTTAAATAATTAATTTCGCCAATCAAAAACTTCTTTCTACCTTTTTCTTCATTTTAATATCGGAGCTTAAAAATGAGAGAATAAAATTTTTTATTTTAAAATTAAAATTTTTATATCCTTACCGCATTGATATTCCGGACAGCACTTGTTAGATTTATGTATGGCTTTACAGCCTGGTTTTTTAACGCATCTCGTCGTCTCGCATTGAACTCCTGGAGGTTGACACTTGCATTTGAGACAGGGCTGATCTGCTGGAACCGGCTCGTCGGCGCCATAAATGACATCTCCAACGATACATACTAATAATATAAAACGTTAATTGATATTTTATATTTTAAATATTAATTAAAAGCTGAAATAACAATAATTTGATAAATTCAAAATCAAACGATGCTCTCTGTTTCCTTTTTCGTGCCGTTTATTTTTACTTCATTATAATAATAGTGCGCAAGTAAGATTTCTCTCATTATTTTTTTAATTGAATTTTTCGTATAAACACAAATAAACGTGATGACTTACCTTCTGCTTGATTTGCGTCGAGTTTCTCTGGCTCAATTTCCGGATAAACTTCACGAATTACTCGAATCGATCTTTTTACTGGACCTGTAATGATTAATGTTAGAATATTTTTGACATAATTAATTAGAAATTTGATACAGTAATCACAACTTGGATTTTTAATAAAGTTGATAAATTTACTTTCGGAAGACCTGCACTCAGAAAAATGAATTTGTTATCCCAGCAAACACCGCAATGCATTTTACATTGGCAATCGACTTTACATTATTTCAACAAATGAAATTGCACCGTTTGAATCACGTGAACCAATCAAAATCTGATTTATTATCAGCAGATGAGTTGTAGCGGATCTGCGTTATTTTTACCAGCCCGATTGCTTTCCAATTTTCTTTTGATATTTCACATTGTATTGTGATGTATCACAATATTCTAATCTAAAGGAAAATATTGACGAGATCCCTCATTATTACAAACCGGATTTGTATGCAAATCAAAATGCGGAGTTCTATTGCGCATATAATTTCATATTACTGCTAATATTAACTTCTAGCAAGTGAAAATAATAAATAAATAAACTTATTTTGATGTTTTTTTTAGCGCATATAGATCCGATCATTAGAGTGTTGAACGAAGCTGTATGTTGTATATTGAATTCTCTTGAATAGTTCAAGTAGCGAATGGTTTATTTGCGGAGTTTTCCGTTCAAGAATTACTTTTGAGATGTATGGTTTGGACGTCGTCGATGTCATGTCAATTTTTTCTACCCGGGGCGAGTTCCTTTTTTAATTTCTTTATTAATCTTGGAGATCCATGAAGAATTTGTATTGCTGAATTATTTGATTTAAATATACGCATTTGTAAAATAATTATTACATGATTATTTCATGATGTAGAGAGTGTAATAAATTGTTAATAACCAGCGGCAGCTTGTCAGGAAAGGCACGGGAAAGCCTCCCCTGAAATTCTGATCTATTAATTAAACTAATAAAATTTTCAAAAAAGTAAAAATGTAAATTTTCGATTGTGAGAACTATCAAAAGATAGATACTCCTTCCACAACACTTATCCAAGAAGTAACGGGATGCACCCGGGAAAGCAGAATCCTCAGTTCAGATAACTGATTAACTGGACACAGATTAAACCGTAGATGAGTAAGCATCAAGAGACGCACGCACACTATACCAAATACCTCATTGGTAAATATTTCTCATCTGTATTTATGTCAATTCTAGGAATTTGGTAAAGAATGTACTGGAGGGCATTCCATGCCCCCCAGACCCCCCGGATTGACAACTACATTTTGAATTTAAAAGCACATACAGAGGCTAACGGAAATGTGCGAACCCTCCTATGTTAACAATGTAAATTGCAAATTTTGAAACCGTTTTTTGACAAATACAAATCGCTTTTATAGCAAATCTTTTTAGACATTTTTTGTTAAAAATTTCATTGTCTTCAATTTTGTAAATATACATTTTTTAATTTTGTAGTCATCCTGTTTTTGATTGGCAGCGACTTAAACAAGACTGTAAAACACAGAAAATATAGTCATCTAGTTTATATCTCGGAGGCGGTACGATGAAATGAAAAAATGAATAGGCATTTTTTCTTGAAATCGTGATTCTCTACATTTTTGTTTAGAAACATTTTTCTACTTTGTCGCACCGTTTCCGAGATATAGATGACGATATTTTTTGTGTTTTACTGAGTCGCGATTAAAGTCGCTGCTAGTCAAAAACGTGGCGACAAAATTGAAAAATGTGTATGTACAATGAAATTTTTAACAAAAAGGTCTAAAAAGATTTGCTGTAAAGCGATTTTTATATGTCAAAAAACTATGTTTCAAAATTTCTAATTTACATTGTTAACATAGAAGGGTTCGAATATTTTCGTTAGCCACTGTAGCACAACAATACAAAACAGTATCGATTTATTTATTGCAATTTCTACCAAGGTTGACCTGTTAATTTGTTGGTAATATAAATAATATAAAAAATAAATAAAATAATTAAAATTTTTCATGTTAAATCTGAATCTTTTCGTGCTTGTACGGAAACTGTCCATTACATCAAGTTGTACCCATTGAGACATTTGTTCAGAATGATGAGAATTACAATATATCGAAAAATCAGCCAAATCTGCAGAAAGACATTTTCCCATAAGAATGGTGCGGGGTCCTTTAGGATTTCAGATTTTCAATTTGTTTTGTTTAATTCAAATTTTAAAAAATGATGAAAAATCTAAAACAGTACTGTTTTAGATATTTTTTAAATTTTGGGTCATTGTCATTGTCAACTCGAAGTCCACTATAACCGGATTCGTTAATAGATTCAAAGAAAAATGTGATTAGGGGCTTTCAACGCCAGTTTATCATTTTCAAGATTAAATGTTCATAAAATAGCTAAGTAGCTAATTTCCGAACAGCGGGCGACTGTCCATTTTTTGCTGCTGCTGACAAGCTGTGGCTTGGTTGTCTTCATGAAGAAGGTGAGAAGAAAGAAACTCGTGAGTTGAAGCGAAAACGAATAGTTAACTTTAGAAGAACTTAAGAAAACACCGATTTTACGACCATTATTCCTTGTTGTGGCTGAAAAGTATTAAAGATGCAGCAGGACCACTTGCTAGTTGGAGTGTTGGCTTAAAATCATCACTATATTATTTCAAGTTTTGTTGAATGGAAGCAAGTAATCTGAGTTACTCTCTTAAAATTTATTAACGGCAAGTTAGTCTTGTGAATGTAAGTAGATTTATGACCGGAAAAGATTAATGGCTGTAAAATCAAATAAATAGGATCAACATTCGATCCATTAGATTGGCAATAAATTATCGAACGAAATATAATTAACTTGGTAAGTACTAATTAATTACAGATTAAATTAAAAATTATTTAGTTAGTAATTGGCTACACAATAAACATTTAAATCGGTGGGTATATCGAATTACCCATTTAGCACATAATACGGTTTCGTAATCCGCGTTTTAATTAAATAAGCGCTTGAATGGAAACAAAAATTCTCTTCGTTTTGTGCTTTTTACAAAATCAAAAGGAACGACAACAAAAGAACTTGAGGAACACTTTAATTGCTGGTAAAGTAATTAATATTTATTTTTCTACTCGCTTAAACATGATTATGAAATGAAATTATTATACATTTGTTTCATTTACACGCAAATTTAAAGTTTCATCAAGCGGTTATTAATGAAGCTTAACAATAAAAATTTAAGCAATTTAATTATCATTTTACATCAAAGCAACCTAAAAATATAAATTAACTAAAAATGCATGTAATAGACGCATGTGTCAAGGTTCGTTACAAAACTGTTATAAAATTATACAAGACCACGTTGTGCAGTTGACATTGATAGTTTATACCATGGCCTATGAGAGCGAACTCTCTCAATGGGACGAATTCTGATCTATAGAAGGAAAAAAAAGAACCACGTAAATTAAATTTGCTTTTTATTTATTTTAATTGTTGAGTGCAAAAAGCGCTGTTATGTTATGGTAGAGCAATCATGCGTGTATCCTCTGTAAATAAAGGTTCTATTATATTGTCAATATATCATTGATTTCGTGTTACAATTTGCTTGGTTTTATTTCAAATTCGGTAGGCTTTATCCTAAAAGTATTGTATGCGGGTGAGTACAACAATACAAACAAAATGTAATAAATGCAAATAAACTATAGTGGTTAGAACGTTGGGCTGCTGAATTAATTTTTTGGGATCAACCGCCACTTTCAATCACTAATAGTTTTTCAGCATAATTCATTCTCCCACAAATCGATCGGATTTTGTTAATAGAACTTGATATATCTTTGAATAGTCTGCACAATATTATGTGGGTTTGAAATAACTTTACTGTGGAGAGGTCTACAATAGTCGGCTGGCTAATAGGTGGTTTATCAATGCAAGATAAATGGTATTGCTGGTACGTAACGGGCGCTTATTCATATAATCCGTCTCAAAGTCCGTGTAACCCACTTTGCATTGACAACCGTTCCGTCTGCAAGAAAAAAGGAAACTTACAAATATTTGCTAAATTAATGCAATACAGCTTATGCAAAAAATGCAATTCTATTCACTTAATGAAATGTCGTGACTCGTTTAAGATGCAATGTTTTGTGTTTGTTAATATAACCATTGTTTTCTATTTGTTGTGGTTATCCATGTTAATCAAAACACGTAATAAAAATAATTATAAATCCTGCTAATACCTACTTTATTTTCATTTTGAATCAAATTAGATGAACACAATAAATTTTTAATATGCATAAAGTCTACAGCATAACTGCGTAATAACTATGATTAAATGTATCATTGGATCTTGTGACGTTATTCCATTCAATCATCCTTAGATGCTGATATTGGATTCTTGAATAAACAACAAAATATAATGATTTAAAACAAATATTGGTGCATAAACAAAGTGCACAGCTTCCGTTTGGTTTTCCTAGTAGAACATAATAACCTTGGTGTGGTTGAATTTAAGTAATCATGGATTTTAACAATGTCAAAATTAAAAATTTTAAAATGAGTGCCATAGCTGTGGCTTCTGGTAAAACTAAGAAAAATTTCTTTAACCAAATTGGTTTTTTAGTACAGTATAATTAGATGTGAACCCCTAAATCCAAAAAATAAGAGATTGGATTGTCACAAAATGTTTATAATCAGTTGCTCTATAAGTACTAAGAAGTCTCCCGCTTGTGAGGGGGTGAGGGGGGGGAAGGAGTCAAAACCATACATTTCCACAGTTTTTGTCAAATATCTCGAAAATGACGTTAGATACAGCAAATCCCGTCCTGCACAAAATTAAAGGCCGTTAAATTTTCTACAAAAATTGTCTTAAACATGTTTTTGGTAAACCCCACAGATTAGAAGATATGGAGGAGGAAAGTTTTAATAAATTTTTGCCTTTCTTGAATACTTTTTTTCAGGATTAATATAACATAGTATTTATATGAAAATAATCTTTGTAAGTTACAGACTGGCATTTGTAATTAAAATTACATATGGATATACAAATCTATATATATAAAAATGAAACGTAAAAAATGTATGTACGCTCATCACTTGAGAACGACTCTACCGATTTGGCTGATCTTTTTTTCGTTGTGTTTGTAATTGTCAGGAAAAGGTTTCTATGTAATAATATTTACGAAAATCCTATCCTAAACAGATTTTAGTTCAGATTTTGGTTATAGTTTGTGACGCACATGAATGGGTTAACGAGATTCCATTTAAAACGTGCATTACAGGGTTAATATCACTTCTCTTCTCCATCACTACCATCAGTAATTGCAAAATTCCAAAATTGATTAAAAATTACAGTAAAAACAAAAAGTAAGTAAAAAAATTATCAAAACTGTTCTCCCCCCATATCTCCTAATCTATAGAATTTATAAACAAATATAAAACAATATTTGTGTCATATTTCTCTCAAATATGACACTAGAAATTTTATACAATAATTGCTAGCAAATTTGTAACAAGACTTAATTGCAAATTTGCTATAATGTAAAACGGCATGGAAAATTAATTTTGAATCTCGGCGTTTACACTTGTGTTGATTGTACCGAGAAAATATACATTTAAATGAATAACATCGGGATAAATTACCATGACATAAATTATCTAGGGGATTTACACAAACTGTCACTTAATTTCGGTAAAGAGGCCTATTTAAATTACCAGGATATTCAAATTAGCGAGAAGTTGGATTAGCAAGTTTTGACTATACCACAAGAATTGTACGTTCGATGATGTGTAAAGTTACTGCGTTACCACCGATATGATGTTAAAGTAATTGTTTAAAATAATTCGTCTAGTTGCTGTAATTATCTGAATACAGATTGTGAACATTGAAGATTATTTATTCAACATTAACTTTGTTTTCAATTTATAAGGCTACTTACCTAGTTGAAAATATTTCGGATATTTCTTTATTTAAATTAATTTGTGCAATAATTTCCTTATTCTTTATTTTCTTTCTGAATTTGGGTCTCTATTTTAAATTAATCGTATGTTGTCAAGATAATTACATTATTAACATTAAATTTACAATATTTGGACACCTAGCACCAGTGGTCTGAAGCGAATGACCGGAAGCCGGATAAAATACTGCTAAAAGAACAGCGGCACTTCTTTCTCAGTTTGTTCGATTGTTTATTCGAAAAACTACATTTTTTATTTTTTATACCTCAAGTGTTACTAATTATTTTATTGAATAAAATCTTTTCCGCCTGAATTGATCACCTCTTCTCGTCATTAACAATATCACTATGAATATTGAATCCCATGAATGATAAAATCTGCAAGCATTAAATACTATTTGTGGATTGTAGACAAAATATTAGATACTCGATTGCCCATGTTGTGCGGTCCAAAGGCCGCACTGACCTACCATAATATGAACCAATCAGAATCAATCAATCTTATGTTACAGAAGAGATGACAGACAGACAGAAATGTCTTTTTATAATTGTCCTAGGGGTTTTAGATTGGTAATTATAACAATAAAGGAATAAAATGTGTTACGTTAATTTAATTCCTTTATTTTATTTATTTGGTTCATTAATTATTATTGTATTATTAATAATTACTATAGTATTTAATTCTCTTTAATTTTCACACAAAACTTGTACACGTGTCGTTCTATCGTTAACTTTCCATGTTATTTTTTCAAACTACACAACCTTGACATTAAAAATTATTATAGCGAAATTATATATTTGCATATAATAGAGCATACTCCTAAATTAATTGATATAATTACCACTTCATGATTTTAAGTTTTCTTTAATCTTCAGAGATGTCGACCAAGTAGCTTCGAGTCTCTATAACCTCATTATGTGTCTTATGTACAACTGGGGCCTATAGTAAACCGAAAATATGCGGAAGATAAATATTATGTAAATTAAGTAAATATCGCAAATTGGGATGAAACAATTTTTACATCGAGTCAAATTCTATCATAAGCAAAGAGACGCACTCCATTGCAACGAATGTCCTATAGCAAATCATCAGTATGTACAAGATACAACATCTATCCAAGCACTGTCAAAGCAAAATATTTGACCGTTGGTCAAAGAGTGTAATACAGGCTTAACATATGCATCTAAATTTCCAACAATTAACAACTTCAATAAAAGGATTTGATTTTTATTTTAATCTTCCAAATCAAAATCCAAAAGAAAATTCAATAATGTCCAAATCTTGGACAGCTTCCAAATCAAAATAATCAATAATAAATTGCTCACTTGAATCAAAACCTTTATTCTCAAAATTAAATCCAAAATCTCAAATTTGAAACGCCAAATTACAACTTTTTTGGAAGACTTACCGCGAAGCGTCCGTTCACCTCCGCGGACACACTTGGAAGGGGTGAGTATCACGTCTTTTCGTACCAACACAACTTGTCAGCACGAAAAGACCCACAAAATTCAAAAATGTACACAATCTTTATAAAATCATTCACAAACAATTCAACATTATACAAAAATAATCATATTCTCTCGTATTTACACAAATTAAAAATCATCATAATCATATTGAAACTTAAAAAAACTGTCTCTTCATAAATCAAAATTTCAGTTATTAAAAAATTTTCCAAGTGAAGACTTGATAACACGACAATAATATAGTACAGTATTTGTAAAATGCAATATTTTTATTATTTATATTTATAATTATAATTATAATGATTCTTATTATTCCAATCTTCAAATTTTACCTTCTCTCTAATCTTAAAATCACCATTTCAAACTAAACACTTAAAATATTCCAATATTCAATTTTATTCAAAATTATATTGAATAATCATCAATCCAAATATACAAAATTACTCACTCAAAATAAATCACTCTTTAATTTCAAAATATAAAAAGCTCAATAAAAGAACCAAAGAATTTTAGTGTGAAAATCTGTTTTCTCCACCAAGTAGGCGTAACATCAACTAATTAGCGGGGAAACCAAATTTACAAATTTACAAAATAAGTAGATCAAATAAAATATGAAATTAAAAAGAACAAAACGAAATTAGAGAGAGCGAAATGCAATGTCAATTTTTTATTCACAAGCCAAACTTGTCGAGTTGTTTATTTACCAATGCTGGAGAACAGTGGCGTAATTAGAAAATACTTTTAGGATGGCCAGATTAAAGATTTTTCAGAATCTCGTTAATCCATTCATGCGCGTCAGTTGTAACTAATCCTATTACATAAAATTCCTGCACGCTTCTGCTGCTCCTGCTACAACGTGTCATTTTTTGGTGAACAAAAACACTCTGGTTGGTCGATTTTTTTACCAATCAAAAAATACATTGAACTAAGATTAGGACTAAAAATATTTGTCCAATATTAATCCAAACAGGGAAATTTGAATTTTGAATTAATCAAAAATGAGGGAGGTTTAACTTCGGCTAGAAAAAATAAAACTTGGAAAGCACATTTATTTAATTACCTTATTGCTCACGAAGTTTAGCAGCAACTTTCTGTGTTACTTTGAAAGTTAATTTTAAAAATAACATAAAGTCGAAATTGTAAACCGGGGGGTCTGGGGGGTGTGGAACACCCTCCAGTACATATCGCAGGATTTCCACTCTATTAGAATACTTGGAGAAGATAGGGTATTTATAATTTTACAAATTTTGACAGGAAAAACCGAGAAATTTGAATTTTTAAGCAAAAATGAAGAAAATTTAAACCTTTGGTTTAGAAAATATTAAAGCTTGGAAAAACATTTATTTATTTATTTATTGCTCTGAGTTTAGTAGCAACTTTTACGTTACTTTGAAAGTTAACTGTCAAAATTATAATCAAAAGTGTAAACCGGGTGGTCCAGGGGTGAACACCCTTCAGTACATATAATAAAATTCCCACTCTTCTAGAATACCTACAAAAGACAGAATAATTATACAAATTTTGAACTTGTTAAACGAATCAGGTATACTGGGGTCTGGTAAGTAATCTGAGTCTGGGGGGTAACCCTAGTGCAAAATTTTCGATTTATTCTGGAGGTTATTTTAATGGCGCAAAGACTTGATAAAAAAAATTATAAACATGAAAATTTGAAAATTAAGAAAAAACTACATCAAAACATTAAATTGCAGTCGGGCGCAACCGGGTACTTCAGTTGGTTATTTATAATAACGGGATCCCTGTTTAGTAGCGAACAGGACAAGTTTAAATAGAAACGCTCGGATTTTTGTCAATCGTTTTTAAGATGTAATAATCAAATTCTCGTCCAAACTTTGATAATATAAAATTAATTATTGAGCTTAGTGGACTAAAATCAAACTCAGTTTTTCGTTTCGAAACGTCGACTTCGTAAAAACTGAGTTTGATTTTAGTCCACTAAGCTCAATAATTAATTTTATATTTTTAAGATGTATTGGAAAGCTTGGCTCAGCACCCCCGATCCAGTTCGCGACTACCCCTCTAGCTCCAGGGCAGGGGTATTATACTCCAAATAAAATTTATGTTTTAAGATTTCTAATCCTCTCCCTTCGTCATTTTGTGGCACTACTGGAGTTTCTCCATAACCCAAGTCTGATATCAGACTTGAGATCATGATCATACTGGTGTAGCCGATGCGACCAGCTATGAAAGCACGATTTCTCGCGCCATAGCATGTGAATTTATGTTTTACGCCACACTGCTGATGCATACAACCTTGAAAAAGCCCAAAATGAATAACTTGTGATGCTTTCTAATGTAGATATTTCAGGGAAATACTTGAGAAAACCGATGGCCCTTTTCTATAATATTGAAATTATTTTCAAGCAAATCGATGATAAATTCGTTATATTTGACCGTAATTTCGTAAAAACCATAGGTACATAATGATAATCAATAATAATAATGTTTGAATTATCTCTTAATTCTAATTCAAATCGAAGATGAAACTATAATTATTATAATAGAATGCAGCAAAATTCTCTGCATCACAAATAGAGATTTTCGCTCAGTTTCGGATTACCTTGTGCACTTGAAACCGTTTATATTCATCGAACTTGCGAGAAAACCACAAAAAACTGGAATTTGTAAATTAATTGGAACATAATCGTTCCTCAGAATCGCTAGATTGCATCATTTATAAATTTTACGAGCTTGCGGATTTAAAGAATTTTATAATTACATAAAAGGCAATAAAGGAATCGATTGTTTGAAATAATTGCTATTACGGTGCTGTTAAATAATTATAATTAAATAATGCGTTAAATTGAGCGTTATACGGCAATTAATAGCGAGAAAGTTAAACAAGATACGATAACTTTTGTGAAAGAATGTTTTCTGGTATAAATTTCTTTAATAAACAATTGAACTGCTCATATGATTGATGGTTATCGCATAGGTACTTTACATAATTATTAAAATTTTTGTTTGATTAATTTTAAATAAATTAATTTTGATACAACGAAAGTGATAACAACTTTTATGATGGAAACCTTCGTCGAGCACAGTTTTCTTTGACTTCGCACAAACAAATTTTAGAAAAACTTTTTATGGTTCATTATGCTTAATGGAAGAAAAATTTTATTACATCTCTTTTTGAGTCGAGCACCAATTAAGGAATTTGTAAATAGATAATTTGCGGAGCAATTCTTCACGATATAATTGGCCACTTCCACTCTTGCAAGAGTTAAATCGGAAATCAAAATTGCAATAAAATAAAAACAAATTGATTACGCAGAAACGAACAAAGTTTGCGATAGCAAGGTATTCGTTATAAACAATTTCGTCTTTACGCAATCAATTATGTGGGAATCTAAAAATAACCGTAGCAATTTATATAATTTATTTTTCCAATTTGTGATTACTTCAGAAACGATCATTTCACTAATCATTTATTTTTATAACGAATTACCTGCCAAGACGATGCCCTGCAGAAATTGCAGAATCAACATGAAGCTCCCCAACAATGTTAATGATCTTCTCCACCACCATATCATTGTGGAACCTGTAAAAATATTTATTTTTAGAATAAAATTTAAAAGCACCTTAGTGGGACGTTAAAAGTTTGCCTTGCTGAATTTATGAACTCCTTAGAGGTTACATCAATTTTACTGTCAATTACGAGGCTCAATTATGCAGCGGTGCATCACAAAAATGTTTTTTTATTTATATACAAAATTCCAGGATAATTACAAAATGATTCTCATAAAACACGTTCAGGTCAAGTTCAATGTTTTATAATTCCGCTGTGGTATTGTAGTACTTTATGATAAGGATTATAAAAATTCGTATTTTATTAAAATTCCATCGTGCTGACTGTATTTTTAATTCCATAGCAGCGCCAGAGCTATCTCACAACGATGCTCTTGCAGACCTTCCTCGAATATTTCACGAATCTTCCGTCCTATACTTTTACAAGGATTTCGCCAAGTTTACCGACAATAAAACATTACCTTTAACCCAAGGACTCACCAAGGAAATATATTTTCCAAAGGTGCAAATTTATATTCAAACGGCACCGGGGGTCACCAACTTGTCTATCAGGATACATTACATAAAGAGCAAAATACCGAGCGTTGACATTATTTAACTTGATACGGAAGAAAAACTGAACGATGTGACACAATCAATACAACTTTCTCGGGTAATTTATTGTTGGCGTTATTACTTTCTGCAATTATTTTAAAAGCTTTGTTTATTTTTCTCATTGATTAATATTTAAACATAACCAATGTGTGAGATTGCGGGCTCCGTATATATAATTTTTTTTCTTACATTAAGGATGCCACGATTTGTGAGAAACAAAATCGAAAGTTTTTTGTAAAAATAATAATTAAACAGCTCTCGCATTTCTGTAAATTTCTTGATCAAATTTGCATGGAAATGATTAATTTTGCTACCCTAGAACATTTTTGGTCAAGCACAACTCAAATATTAATACGGTTAACGTAGGTTTAAATTATAATGGAGTGGACCGCAAAGTCGCCTTCATATTAAAATTGTATTGGAATGGAATTTGCAAAATATTTGCAGATGGTGCTTAATGATATTAAATACGAAAAAGAAGTAATATAGCAGGTATTACGAACATATTTTGAATAATTATGATGACTAAAAATATGACAAGCATTTGAAAAAAAAACCAAATAAAACAATTTTGTTTGTTGTCCACTGTTGATCAACGAAGTGTTTTACATACAATCAAAAATTTTTAAATTTAATAATGAGGAGGTGTATATTACAAGGGTGTGCCTTAGGTTACATATGTATAAACATCTCGATAAACATTCAAGATGGAGCTAAATAGACCCTATTGAGCAATTTGTATTCATCCATTCTATAGTTTTTGGTCAGAAGCCAATCGATTAAGCAGTATATCTTTGATAGATATTCACATATCCTTGTGCCGGAGAAAGCTCAACATTTTAGTTCAACGAATACTTATTCAAAATAGGGTGGGAATGTGAAATGCTGCATGACAGTTTGTCAATAGTACAACTTTTTGCGACATTTGCTCAAACTACTTAATGGAACACTTCCAATTCACAATATTTTTTTTTAATACTGAAATCGTTTTTTGAAGTTTTGAGTAAGAAGAGTTAAAGTATGGCGAACGATCAACTGTTAACACTAGAGCACTAGGTTTTAAGCATCAGCGATTGAATCTGAATGCTTAAACTGCAAAAAGGCCGAATTAATTACGTAATAGACTATAGTTGTTCTGGATCCCTCTGCCATGTATACTATGTTTTGCTTGTACACAATACAAAATTGTAATTTAACAGTTTCAAATTTGGAATCCCAGAAGCCAGGCAAAAGTTACAACATAAAGTTATAGACGTACACTAGATTTACAATTTTAATTCGAAATAGAGCAGCAAAATGGTCATTAACAGTTGTATTTCTGAGATTTCTTGGGATTTCCTAAAAATGTTTCCTTGTTTATGAGAAACTTAGGAGCAATAAAGGTTATTCGGTTCTAAAATATTAATCTGTACTTTTCTTGAATTTTCTCGAGTTTTCAAAAATCAATTCAAGAATTGCGAAAATCCAATCTACAAAACAAATCTCAATATGGGATTTGAAAAAGGCAAATATTCAAACTAAAATTTTACTTTAAATAAAAATTCCAATACATCAATCATCCAAATCAATTCAATCTCATTCAAAAATCGCCAATATTATTCTTATGTATTTTAAAATTTTTAAAATCAAATAAATAAATTACTTACGTAAAATGAAGTCACTTTTATTTCTCAGAAATACAATAATCTTAATCAAAAACTAACGGACAAAATTTCGTTTTATAACCGCTTAGACGGCGATCTTATCGGGAAAAGGCTTGGTTTCCCCCTTTAGTTGTCATAAAGTCAAATGCTTAGTGGAAAAACCAAAATATTTAAAATATTCACACAATTTATAAAATTTTACAATATATAAATCTTAACTTGTGAGAATAAATAACATTAAAACTTCAATATAAGAAGTACCATCAAATAATAATAGAAGTTATTTTTGAGCTTTCAGCGATGCAACTTTCGTCAGAAGTAATTATTACTAAAACTATTTTTTTTAAAATTACTTTAAATAAATACATTTCTGACGAAAGCGATAACCGTCGCTGAAAGTTCAAATATAATTTTTATTATTATTCGATTAAACTTGTTATATTGAAGATTTTAATGTTTAAAATATTAAATTTTGAATAAAAAGAATTGTGATTTAATTGGTAAAGTAAAATAAGTAGGGAGCGGCGATTAATTACGTGAGACGATTTTTCGACCTCCTCACGCCCTGGTGAGATGTGGTAAAATTTTTTTTCTTAATTACGTAATATTTACCGAGACTCCCCCACGTGAGATTGGGTGAGATTCGGATTGACCCCCTCCGCCCCTAAACGTCCACGTAATTAATGGACATCCCCTAATGATAACACAGGTTTGCAAAATTAAATTTTTTTTTTCGAGCCCTGTACCATTCCTCCTGATTCTTATGTAAATTAACCTCCTAAATCCGAATATCGGGGGATGCTCCCCCCCCCCCTATCTATTTTATTATTTTTTTAACAATTATTTTTGCCTTTATATTTCTTCTGGTAAACTAGAGAGGTGAAAAGTTGATATTTGTAGCAAGAAAGTTGATTTGAGAGAAGATTTGTCCCCTTAAATTGTAAAAATCTATAGAAAAAAAAAAAAATCTATAGAAAGCTAGATTCTGAGACCAATTTTGTTTAGGTGTACTGGAGGGTGTTCCACACCCCCCAGACCCCCCGGTTTCAAAAACTGAAAACTTGTGTATGTTGTGTGATTAATCTTACCTACTTAATATTTAATAAGAGACTAGGTATCACTTTTAAAGAATAAGTACATTTGTCGATTTGGGCGATACGCACTGAGTACCCCAGTATCCAACTAATTGTATAAAATTTGTTGTCACAACATATAAATGTATTGGTTCTGAAAGAGAACAAGGCTGCTGTGTAATAAAATTAATCACAAAGCATTCATAGAAATCTTGGATTTATAAAATCGGGGAGTAATTGTTAATAAATATTGTATCGGGGAGCAAAGCCCCCTAGAAATCACAAATTGGTATCGCGACGAATAACCCCCTAACAAATAATCCTTACAGCAAGTAATCTCCAAAGTGAATAATGATTATTTTGGGTTGGTTGGGGATCATTTGGTATGAATTTAACCGACCTCGTATCTCTTATAATAACTGAAATCTCCATGGTGGAGAGAAATCTCCAAAACGAACACCTTGTATAGGATATACCCCCTAGTGCTTCTTAATCTCTTGATGCATGCTTATCTACGGTTTAATCTGTGTAATCGGAGTCATCTCGAAATTATCAGTAATACAGTAAATTCTTGCGGCCAATGTGATGACTAATCATTTCCATTTATTTAGGTGATAGGCCTAGGATTCTGCTTTTGCGGTTGTCTCTCGTTACATCTTGGATAAGTGTTGTAGATGGAGTATCTATCTTTCGATAGTTCTCAAAATCGAAAATTTACGTTTTTACTTTTTTGAAAATTTTATTAGTTTAATTAATACTTCAGAATTTGCCTATTCCTTCCCCGGACAAGTCGCTAATTACCTGATCTGCACCCAGCGCTGAAATAGCTTGATCCGATCTATTTTCTTTTTGGAATAGTTGGAACGTATGTGACTTTTAGTTTGGTACAATAATCATCCTAAGGTAAAGGCAACTGGGATTTAACTGAAATTAAAACTTCCACTTATTTAAAATATCTGAGAACAATGAAACTGTTTTTTAGCCATATTGTGTTATTTCTCGTAGAGCCAGATCTTCAGTCCCGGTTTTTCTTCTTACTTCATTTATGTACTTTGAAACTATTTTATTATTCCCCTTATGTTTTAATAATTTTACCTGGTGCCCATCAAAACCAGCACTTTGTTTTCCTAAATTAACAGCAAACACTTGAACAAAAGAACTTTCGAGCTTCAGGCTCTCGACCTCAGCCAAGTTAATCGTTCCTTACGCAAAGGTCTCATAGAGAAGGGTGCCCTTGATGCAATTTAAATTATTATACACCCAACCCCACCCGCACCCCCTGGAAAAATAATAATCATTGTTACTACGTTATTATATGAGAAAAGGATTAGATAACAAAATTACTTTGATTAAATCTTTATTTGTCGTAGGTACTTTTTGATCACACCTTATAGTTTACGCCATTTAAATTTTAAATGTGTTGACAAAGTGATGTAAATTTTATAATAAAAAACTTATAAAGATGCAATGAAATTGAAAACCTACAGAAACGGAATACACAAATTTATATAAATAGCATGAAGTTTTGGCATTAAAATGTTATCGATTTAATATTGCAGTAAGAATTTGAAGCATATCGTAGGTAAGAGGAAAAATATTTTATCGATAAATAGAACTTGTTGGTTGACTAAATTATTATAAATATTACATAATTTTAATTTAATAAAGCTTTGCCCTTTTTTTAATTTTGAACCTCACGTTGTTTTCTTAATTTTTATTAGTTTTCGTGCAGATTAAGATAGAGTGGTCCATTAATGGTCATAACGTTATATCCTCATATCCTGCATTCAGGAACGCATGTTTTGGATCATTACAAGCTAAATTACACATAAATTTTTACTAAACCGTACTTTTAATGCTCAATTAAATTTATGTAAAGTGACATAAATGTATTAACTTTCACTTACGCAACATTTCTTCCAATAATAAATTGCAGTAAATGAAAGAAAATAATTTCTTCCTACGCCGCGCCGCATAAGTACAATTTTAATTACATGCAAATTAAAATTAAGAAAATGAATCATTTGTGATTTGTGGAAAACATGTAACGACTATTAAATTTTGTAAGCTTAATCGAAGCCTACATTTTTAAAATAAACTTGTTTTGATATAATTATTAATAAATGCAAGAAAGAAGTAAATTTTCCAGCATTAAATTTAATTATGTCATACTTGGAGGGAAATTATGTGATAATTTACAAGAAATCATAATCTGGGGTATTTCTTGTATTATAACGATGTAGCATTAAGCTTTGAAAAATCATATTATTTATTATAAAAAAATTAAATGATAAAAAATATCATGAAAATGTAATAAAGCTAATATTAAAAAAGTTGACGTGATATTTTAAAAATTTAATTATCCAAATTGTTTGCGAAAGTATGTCTATAATAATGGAAATTAAAGGTTTTATTGTCACTTTCCATTTTTTTATATAAAGTAAATTATTCAAATTGACTGTGGTTTGCAAAAATTGCACAGTTACAGGATGCAAGAAGGCATCTAATGGCTCTTGAAATGCCTTCGTTCTGACTGCGTGTCCAGTATTCTAGAAAGGTGCTAACCCGGCTAAAAGTAATTATAAAATGTATTGGTTTCTCAATGTTTTTCAAAAGCAAACGAGTAATACATTTACACTCCAAAGTAAAAGTACTTACGTCTTAAAATATTCATTCACTACTTACATCAATTTCATAATTTATTATGCTAAATATTATAATATTATATTATTATGTTTTATTTATAGAATATTTTATCTAATATACAAAATCAATGCCACTACGAAAGTTTCAGCTTATTCGGGTGGAACAAAAAGCTTCTACGACGTTGTTTTCTCTAGACAATTCAATAATTTTGATTTAAGATGCAAAAAACACATTTTGTGGGGAATTTTGTCTACATCGGCTGACAACCGTTACACCCCAATATATAGGAAAATACCACGATGAATCAGTTTTTTCAGTTCCTGCTACGCATTGTGTTGAATAAAAATAAAAAATTGTTAAAATATTCAATTTTAAAATGAAAAGAACTTTTACATTGTTGAGAAAATTATTTTTTTTAATTATAATAATTACTGTATAACGATCATTTTTCGGTGAGTTTTCTTAGAAGAAAATATAAAAATTCTTTTTTTAAAGCAATCTCATAAAGCAATCTAGAAAATATAAAAAAATTATACAAGCAAATTCGTTAATTTCTTTCATTAATCGAAAAAAAAATAAAACAAATCAAATGGAGTCAGATTACTTTTTCAATTTTTGCTATAAAATAGCCATAGAACCGAAACTGTAGATTTTCTCTTGTAAATGGTTCAGTGCATTTTTAAAGAGGGTAAAGGTACAAACTAGATTCTAACCATTTATTCCACGAGATCAACGGCTTCTGAGGTATAAATTTAATTAAATATAAAAATTGTTGAAAATTGAAAGTTTTCCGTAAATTTTCGTCGTAAATTATATAATTTTATTTGTATGTAAATAAGCACAATTAACTTTTGAAGGACTTTTAAACACAGCACTAAACAAAACCATGTTTTTATTTAATTTAAAAATCGTACTAAATAGCATTAGGATTAAAAACAATACCTACGGCGAGATCCGCCCATACAGTTTTAAAGTTAATTAAATTAAATTTTATGTAAATTTTGAGAAGAAATAAATATTTCTGACAAAATTAAAAGTTTCCATAATTTGTTTTAAGCAAACTTTTATTATAATACCCTTGCTGGCAAAAGCTGACGTGTAAATTTCCAGATGAAAATTATTAAATTTCTTTTATTTAAAAAAACGAAATTATTTGACAAGCTTTCATGGTTGACAATGAATAAGAATTATTATCAATTTTGGAAAATACTTTGTTCGAAAATTATATTTGAAGGCGAGTGGCATCCAAGGTTTTATCCTTTACTTGACTTTCCGCAAACAGATAATTAGAATTGCTTTTAATTTAGAAATTAATTGCACAATTACGTTGCAGATCTGTTTATTGTCCGTAATTTTGTTTTTGTTCTGTCTTATAAAAAAAAGTACGAGATCTTCAGCAAACAGAATTTAAAAATTGTTTTTATCTGCATTAGGTATTATTAAAATCCAAAAATTACCCAATTATCTTAATAAATTGCTTTATCAGCTTTTACATATGTACGTAGTATATTCAAATATATACGATTTGAATTTCAAAATGTTTTCCATTAATTAATTAATTAGCTTCTTTGGGAAAAACCATCAAGGTAATTAAATTAAGAAGATCTGAGAATATTATAAACTTAACGAGTTATTTAAAAGATAAACTTATAACGAAATTAGTAAATGTTTAATTTGTTTCTTCCCTTTGGAAAAGAAATTTTTGCAGTTGTCACTGCAGATTACTAAAATAAGCGGATATCACTCGATTGGGTTTAATTTTTTAATGGGTAATTTAGATTTAAAAAAAGGCTACAAATTTTTTCCTGATTATTAAAAAAAAGATTAACTGTATATTATTCTTTCGGAGTTACAATAATAGCCGAGAAGATTTATAACTGAAAGCGTTAATAAATGGTTCGATGAGTTTGTTCGCTTTCTGTAAACAATAAATTTACTTCAAAATGAAAAATAATTACCTAATATTGTGGTAAAATGTTTTTTTTTTGCAAACGCACAAATTTAAAACAAGATAAGCAGGGTTTAAAAACCCACTAAGAGCGGTAAACAATAGTCGAACAGTATCAAAAAATCTCCGGCATCAAAACGATCGATGAACATTATTAACACCTACAATGTAAACTTGGTGTTTATTTTAATTAAAATGCATCATTTTAATACGTTTGAGCTGAAACGAACACAGAGATCAGATACAACAATGAATTTTTAATTAGAAGGTATGTTTAACGATGAATAGGGTTGGTTGACACGATTTTGTTTAATTTTAGCGTTTACTCAAACACTTCCGGGTTTTACTAAGCAGTCATGTAATTATACCGTTATTTAATTGTAATAAAATATTGTATAAATATGTTTCAGGTCGTTTGAGTTAGCTTACATCCCTTGAGGGTTGGTTGCTTGACGCAGTTGAAACAGAAACATTAATACGACATTAAAGCGGCTTGTTTTTAGAAATTTTCTTTTCCTAATTGGGATTTAAGCCAAGTACTTCACTAATTGCTTACTAGGTACTCTTTTTCCATTCAGCTTTATTTTGATATAATTGCGACCAATTATAAAAATGATTTCATTTAATCAGGGTAACAAAATTCTGTTATTTTTTAACTTTGTACAAGTGTGCCTTTCATTTTTTGGTGAAATCAGACCAAATATATTGTAGGAATAAGACCTAGTCTTATTAAAGTTCCAAATTTAAAAATTTTAAAAAATCAATAATGATTTAAACCAGATCCCATTTATTATGGTGCAAAATCTCAGAATTCACTCAGCATTATGTAATTCACCTAACCATGTTGCTGGCCCACGGAAACTCGGTATAGTTACGCCACATTTTACCGATTATTTCGAGAAATCTCCAATTACACAGGTGAGTATGCATCAAGAGATTAAAAAACAATGGGGGGTATTCCATACCCCCCAGACCCCCCGGTTTAAACACGAACAATTTTTGTTAATGATCTTTCGCTTAAATGACACATCATTTTGATTATCTCTTCTGAAATTTTCTCAGATTTCTTAAGTGCCATACACTATGCAGTGCGTAGGCGATCACTTGGTGAAAGCCAAGATGACGTACTAGGGAATTTAATTAATGGGGTGGTTTCCAGTTGCTTTCACCATAGTTCACAGATATATTTTGGCCTTTAGATCACAGCAATGTATTCGACAGATTTCTCTTCACTTAATACCAAGAAAACAATTGGTAGGGAAATCTAGTGTATAAATGAAGAAAAACCTGAGGAAATCCGGAAAATTCTCAGAAAATAGAAAACTCGAGAAAATGTAGAAAATCCTAGATAATCCGAGTAAATGTAGAAAATTCAAGGAAATTTTTGGAAATCCAAGATAATTTTAGGAAATTTAAGG
This sequence comes from Cantharis flavilabris, assembly GCA_949152465.1. Taxonomy (NCBI): domain Eukaryota; kingdom Metazoa; phylum Arthropoda; class Insecta; order Coleoptera; family Cantharidae; genus Cantharis; species Cantharis flavilabris. Next base: position 14,640,974 of record OX424440.1, on the reverse strand, counting down.
CAGTCTTGGGAAAACTTAAGAATACTATAATAAATAACCTTTTTAGAGCTTTCTTGATGCCATCCAAGAGGAAATCCAAAAAATCTAGTATACAAAAATTTGCCCTGTGACTCACTCGTCGAGTGGGATGAGATTACACTTTTACACTATATTTTATGATTAGCCTCCTCAAACGAGAAAGTCACGAGCCGCCACTGCCTAGTAGTGTAGTTAATTAATAATATTATAAGTTATATACCAGGTAAAAACTTATTTATGTAAATTCCTGCTTCCCTAATTGTTTCAGAAAAAATTGAAAGATATAAAAATAATGCAGAAATATAAACTACGGATGATAAGAGCATTAGATTTCATCTAAGTTTTACTTAAAAAGTCAAACAATGCTTTTGAAATTGTTAATAGTTTTATTTATCAGACTGGCCATGTAATAAATTCGATTTAATTTCTATTATCAAAAATAATTACTTTGGAAACTTACATGGCGAATCTGATAAATGAAACTTTCAACAATTTCAAAAGCATTTTTTGACTTTTTAAGTAAAAGCTAGATGAAATCTAATTCTCTTATCATTCGTAGTTTATATTTCTGCATGATTTTTGTGTTTTTCATTTTTACTCTAAAATAATTTGGAAAACAGGAATTTACATAAATAAGTTTTTACATGTTAATTTCCTATGTTCGGCTAACTCATTCAGTACCCTGTATATAAGTTCTGTTTAACCAGAATTTTTTATCATCATCGGCCCTTCAGTTCACTCCTGGACCATCAGCATATTTCTCTTTCGAAAAAGGTTTCAGCATAGTATAATACTAATAGAATAAGTAGTCTCACTCCCGTGATTTTTTGTCCCAAGTTGGAACTCGCGCAAGCACCTACCCGCAGGCCAAGGACCAATAGCAGCCCACGGTTATTCAGTATCCTTGTCAGCTGTTGCTTGTAAAGTTCACTTTAATTTTTTTCTTATATCTAATACTAGTGCGCGTAGGGACGTGCGCGAGTTCACTTTTGGGACACCAACTTCAAACGTGCCGACAGGGAGTGAGACTACTTATTCTATTAGTATTATACTATGGTTTCAGCATTTAAACCTCGCGGCTGCTTAAACTGGATTTGGAAATGTCTGAGAGCTGATTTTAATAGATAGCTGATATTGACAATCATCCGGCTTTACCTAATGCCTCCAGAAGCACGGAAACTGTCATGAAAGTTTCTGATTCTTCCCAGATTCCAACAAGAATTATTTGGTTTTCAAGTTTGGAATTGATTATACTACGGTAGTTTCTGACTTTAATCCTTGAAAAAAAAAATTGGTGGTCTCTATCATTCGAAAAACAAAAATTATTTATAGTTGGTACTCTTTATTATTTCATTATCCTTTCATATGCAATTGGTTGATATCAAATACAGGACCTATTGTATAATTGGTAAAAAAACATTTTCAATTGCTTTTGTTTATTCCGTCGAGGAAACAAATTAAATTCTTCGAGTGCACATTCACTATAAGATTCGGCTGACTTTATAAGAACATCAAGGTAAATACACAAATAAACGTCAAGGTAGTAGCTGCCTTGGGTGTTGTAAAGATTATTTTTCCAACTTGTCGTTATGTGAGTTTAATAATTTGTTTTTTAAATTTTAAGTTCTTAATTTTTAATCTTCATTGTTTATACAGAAATAGTATTCTTTTTAAATTAAGATTCAGCAGTTTTATTTCTTTTTGATTATGTTTTATTGATTTTACCTGGCGCTCGACAAATCTAGCAATTCTTTTAAGTTAGCTGATCGAGTGTTTGACTTATAGGCTTCACGTGTTTCCACGATATCATTGAATATATAAGCTAACGGCCATATACCTTTAGGTATACCTTTAGTGCTCAAATATGACTCAATCTAGCATTTTTCAAATAACTTGAAAATCGGAATATTTTTGATATTTTTGAAAATTGGTTTGAGTAACATGAAAAATAAATAAAGGTAATGTTGATAAGGAAACGAAAAATATTACCGAATTGCAGTTTATTTGTATTTAAGGAGCTTTGTTCTCCATTTAATTGAAAATGTACTAACTTTGTTAACTTCAAGCACAAGGGATATTGGATCCCAGATAGACCACTAGTATTTAAATGTAAAGCTAACAGTAAAACTCGACATTAGAAAATACTTTAGAGTATCCTATAAACTCAGACTTTGTAAAGTTAAAAGTTTTATTAGCACAAACCACGTTCGGTATTCAAAATCGGCATTTATCTGACGATGTGCTCGGACGAAATTACTACATTACCGAAGTAAGTGTAATATAAACTTTTTATTTTTGATCAATGCTACTTACCTCAACACTAAGCCTATCTGTAACTCGGCTGGTTAAACCGGCCGTAAAAGATGATAATATTTTGTTAATGCAGCAGTCCGCTTGATTATGCTCCTGAAATTGATAAAATATAAATTAGCGAAAATGGAATTTTTATAAGCTCAATATTTGGTATATTACATAATTTTAAAATAAAATCTTGGTAGTATCAAAAGAGTTACATCCCAAAGCCGACCCTGTCGTTTATCTACGCTGGCACTGTCATTTAATAAATTAAATTTACGATCTTCGTGTGGACATATAAAATTTTATATCGTAAATCTTATTAACCAACTTATTGTTTCCTACAGTAAAAAAATCTCATTTGGAACTAACTTTCTTTTTTCCCTTTTTGGCGAAATTATGATAAAATAAATTCACTAACTGTTTTCATATTTCATGTTACTTCGAGCACTTGGAAGTTGTAATTAAGGTAGAAAAACTGTTAGAAGTCGTGTCAAAAAAAAACAGGAGAAGAAGCTACTCCAAGTTTGAAAATTTCATCTATTAGTTTTTATTGGAATCAATTTTTACGATTCGAGTTTGGAATTTATCATAAGTTATGGAATAAAGTTTTGTGTAAAATGTGTCAAGTTTTATTGGAAAAAGTTTTATTGGATTTTTTAACAAATTCTACTAAATTAAATTAAGAAAGGCGTGCTTAATCGATTTTGGTGCAAATAAACTTTACCGTTCGCTCAATTGCTCTACGCGTTGAACTGCACTTTTATTGTCTTTCAGTTCCCTTCTGCAAATTTAAATTCTGGAAATCGTCACGAATTTCATCAAAGCGAAACCGCAAGTAGTGTGCGGTTTATACGCAAGTAATTTAGAATTTCATTTAGTGGAACAGTAGAAGTGGAAAACTAAAATAGAATAATGAAAATTTTTACTAAACGACATAGCTCAAGATGTTGAATTTCACATTAAATCTCGCCTGGAGCCCTTCAACATTTATCTTACATTCTACTATTCTTTGTAGTCTTCATATCATTTAATCAACAGTCTGTTTTTGTGGTAGTTAACGTACGTGACTTCTGGTCACTTGATGATTAAAAGTTCAGCTTGAAGTTTTTTCTTACTCTGTTCAAGTATTTACGTAATTACAAGCCAAAGATCCAAATTTTCCTTTCCCTTAACGACATCAAAATGAGTTCACAATGAACGATTAATTAGCAGGCTCAACTTTTGTTTTCGAAGCTTCCGATAATTTTGGGACTTGGTTCACAAAGCAAATTAAATCGATAAAATTTCAAGCTGCTTAAAAACGTTAAGCCCCGAAAATTCGTAGAAATAAGAAGAAAAGTTGATGAAAATAAAAATGTCATCGTATATTCATGAGAATATAAAGAAAAGCCGCTTAATCAATTATGCGGGTTTGTAATACAATTTTTCTAATAAAATTTTCATTTCAATGTTTGTAAAAAATACGAGAAGAACATTCGTAGCATGAAAATTGTAAAATTTTAAACAAACAGTTCATTTCTGAATATTAATTTTTTCAAGCTTATATAATACTTATTTCGATATTATTTGATAAAAAAAACCAATAGCTTATGAGTTATTGCTTGTCAAAGTTGGGAAAGCTTGCAAACATTTCAAAAATTATATAGTTCTTAATAAAAATTCCTTTCCAAATTTTTCGATTTTAATTTAAAAAAATAAACATCATTTTTAGACTTGAAATTTTACTTTAAAGCTCTACTAAATATTTTAAGAAATATTCTACTTGCTTAGTATTTCTTGCATTTTTGCAATTCCATATCATTTCGATTCGACAGAAAAGTATATTATGTAATGCATATATTCGGGATAAATTACAAAATATACACAATAGCTAAGAACTTCTGATATTATCATTTCATAATTATTGAAATTAGCAAAAATTTAAAAATTTTAGAGAATTGAAATCGAAATAAATTTTTATTTATTTTCCTCAAATTATTTTGCAGATTCAATATTTTAATTTAATCAAATCGGTTTGACTGGAGGGTATTCCACACCTAGACGGTCTCTCATATTTTACAAAAAGTTTAATCTGACTTTATAAGGTTGAGATTTGAAATAGAAATAAATTTTTACTATTTCTTTTCTTCAATTTATTGTAAGTTCAATATTTTGATATTATCAAATCGTTTTGATTGGGAGCGTATTCCATACGGCACTAGGTGATTTGATCCCCGGTAAATTGATCTCCGGTATTTTCACCCCTTGGTAATTAAATCTCCCTGGTAAATTGGTTCCCGGTAATTTCACCCCCGGCAATGTCATCTTCGGAGATTTAACCTAACAGTTAACCTAAACTCGACCGGTAGAGCTATCTTTTAACGGAGATAAAAATCTAAAAACAACACTAACCTTCATGACGGATGAATATCTTCGCGCGGATATCTCTTTCACGGGCGATTTCACTAAAGAAAACTTATAAACTAACACTAACCTACATAGCCGATCCATATCTTCGCGCGGTTTTGTCTTTTTAAAATTACAAAACATGAAGAGGAATAATTTTGTAAAATAATGTATCTTAATAAATTATTTTAAAAATAAATGTATTTTAAGTAATTCGTTACAAAAATGCAATAAAATAATATAAATCGAAAAATATAAGAATAATACAATACGTAGAAAATCAAAATTCAAAAAATTTAAAAAGGAGACAATTAACACATAACAGGTCTGGATTAAGAAAATTTGAAAAAATGAAAATTTCGTAATACGAAGTACAATATAACGTTATTTCATGGTTATTGCCATTCATCAGTTGTACGCATCGATTACGATTACATTGTAAAATAAGAAGAAAAAATTTTTCAAACTAAACAAAATTATCGACTAAATTGTACAAAATTGACTTACCATAACCTCCAAAGATTATCAAAACTGAACTTGTTACACGAGGTATGAATAATTTAAAAATGATTTGAACTAAGAAATTCGTTTACCTAGCACTGCTAGTTTGAAATCCGAAGGCACTGCCCTCTTAATATGATTTCTAAAAACTTTGAAAAAATTCAAAATTCAAAAATTTACCACGTTTTTTAACCGTGAGGCGTAAAACTAGAAAAAGAACTCAAAATAAAAAATTTTAAGTAAATTTGTGGTTTTTAGTATGTATTTATGGTTAAATTCAAAAAATATAAGAATAATACAATACGTAGAAAATCAAAATTCAAAAAATTTAAAAAGGAGACAATTAACACATAACAGGTCTGGATTAAGAAAATTTGAAAAAATGAAAATTTCGTAATACGAAGTACAATATAACGTTATTTCATGGTTATTGCCATTCATCAGTTGTACGCATCGATTACGATTACATTGTAAAATAAGAAGAAAAAATTTTTCAAACTAAACAAAATTATCGACTAAATTGTACAAAATTGACTTACCATAACCTCCAAAGATTATCAAAACTGAACTTGTTACACGAGGTATGAATAATTTAAAAATGATTTGAACTAAGAAATTCGTTTACCTAGCACTGCTAGTTTGAAATCCGAAGGCACTGCCCTCTTAATATGATTTCTAAAAACTTTGAAAAAATTCAAAATTCAAAAATTTACCACGTTTTTTAACCGTGAGGCGTAAAACTAGAAAAAGAACTCAAAATAAAAAATTTTAAGTAAATTTGTGGTTTTTAGTATGTATTTATGGTTAAATTCAAAAAATATAAGAATAATACAATACGTAGAAAATCAAAATTCAAAAAATTTAAAAAGGAGACAATTAACACATAACAGGTCTGGATTAAGAAAATTTGAAAAAATGAAAATTTCGTAATACGAAGTACAATATAACGTTATTTCATGGTTATTGCCATTCATCAGTTGTACGCATCGATTACGATTACATTGTAAAATAAGAAGAAAAAATTTTTCAAACTAAACAAAATTATCGACTAAATTGTACAAAATTGACTTACCATAACCTCCAAAGATTATCAAAACTGAACTTGTTACACGAGGTATGAATAATTTAAAAATGATTTGAACTAAGAAATTCGTTTACCTAGCACTGGATTAAGAAAATTTGAAAAAATGAAAATTTCGTAATACGAAGTACAATATAACGTTATTTCATGGTTATTGCCATTCATCAGTTGTACGCATCGATTACGATTACATTGTAAAATAAGAAGAAAAAATTTTTCAAACTAAACAAAATTATCGACTAAATTGTACAAAATTGACTTACCATAACCTCCAAAGATTATCAAAACTGAACTTGTTACACGAGGTATGAATAATTTAAAAATGATTTGAACTAAGAAATTCGTTTACCTAGCACTGCTAGTTTGAAATCCGAAGGCACTGCCCTCTTAATATGATTTCTAAAAACTTTGAAAAAATTCAAAATTCAAAAATTTACCACGTTTTTTAACCGTGAGGCGTAAAACTAGAAAAAGAACTCAAAATAAAAAATTTTAAGTAAATTTGTGGTTTTTAGTATGTATTTATGGTTAAATTCAAAAAATATAAGAATAATACAATACGTAGAAAATCAAAATTCAAAAAATTTAAAAAGGAGACAATTAACACATAACAGGTCTGGATTAAGAAAATTTGAAAAAATGAAAATTTCGTAATACGAAGTACAATATAACGTTATTTCATGGTTATTGCCATTCATCAGTTGCACGCATCGATTACGATTACATTGTAAAATAAGAAGAAAAAATTTTTCAAACTAAACAAAATTATCGACTAAATTGTACAAAATTGACTTACCATAACCTCCAAAGATTATCAAAACTGAACTTGTTACACGAGGTATGAATAATTTAAAAATGATTTGAACTAAGAAATTCGTTTACCTAGCACTGCTAGTTTGAAATCCGAAGGCACTGCCCTCTTAATATGATTTCTAAAAACTTTGAAAAAATTCAAAATTCAAAAATTTACCACGTTTTTTAACCGTGAGGCGTAAAACTAGAAAAAGAACTCAAAATAAAAAATTTTAAGTAAATTTGTGGTTTTTAGTATGTATTTATGGTTAAATTCAAAAAATATAAGAATAATACAATACGTAGAAAATCAAAATTCAAAAAATTTAAAAAGGAGACAATTAACACATAACAGGTCTGGATTAAGAAAATTTGAAAAAATGAAAATTTCGTAATACGAAGTACAATATAACGTTATTTCATGGTTATTGCCATTCATCAGTTGTACGCATCGATTACGATTACATTGTAAAATAAGAAGAAAAAATTTTTCAAACTAAACAAAATTATCGACTAAATTGTACAAAATTGACTTACCATAACCTCCAAAGATTATCAAAACTGAACTTGTTACACGAGGTATGAATAATTTAAAAATGATTTGAACTAAGAAATTCGTTTACCTAGCACTGCTAGTTTGAAATCCGAAGGCACTGCCCTCTTAATATGATTTCTAAAAACTTTGAAAAAATTCAAAATTCAAAAATTTACCACGTTTTTTAACCGTGAGGCGTAAAACTAGAAAAAGAACTCAAAATAAAAAATTTTAAGTAAATTTGTGGTTTTTAGTATGTATTTATGGTTAAATTCAAAAAATATAAGAATAATACAATACGTAGAAAATCAAAATTCAAAAAATTTAAAAAGGAGACAATTAACACATAACAGGTCTGGATTAAGAAAATTTGAAAAAATGAAAATTTCGTAATACGAAGTACAATATAACGTTATTTCATGGTTATTGCCATTCATCAGTTGTACGCATCGATTACGATTACATTGTAAAATAAGAAGAAAAAATTTTTCAAACTAAACAAAATTATCGACTAAATTGTACAAAATTGACTTACCATAACCTCCAAAGATTATCAAAACTGAACTTGTTACACGAGGTATGAATAATTTAAAAATGATTTGAACTAAGAAATTCGTTTACCTAGCACTGCTAGTTTGAAATCCGAAGGCACTGCCCTCTTAATATGATTTCTAAAAACTTTGAAAAAATTCAAAATTCAAAAATTTACCACGTTTTTTAACCGTGAGGCGTAAAACTAGAAAAAGAACTCAAAATAAAAAATTTTAAGTAAATTTGTGGTTTTTAGTATGTATTTATGGTTAAATTCAAAAAATATAAGAATAATACAATACGTAGAAAATCAAAATTCAAAAAATTTAAAAAGGAGACAATTAACACATAACAGGTCTGGATTAAGAAAATTTGAAAAAATGAAAATTTCGTAATACGAAGTACAATATAACGTTATTTCATGGTTATTGCCATTCATCAGTTGTACGCATCGATTACGATTACATTGTAAAATAAGAAGAAAAAATTTTTCAAACTAAACAAAATTATCGACTAAATTGTACAAAATTGACTTACCATAACCTCCAAAGATTATCAAAACTGAACTTGTTACACGAGGTATGAATAATTTAAAAATGATTTGAACTAAGAAATTCGTTTACCTAGCACTGCTAGTTTGAAATCCGAAGGCACTGCCCTCTTAATATGATTTCTAAAAACTTTGAAAAAATTCAAAATTCAAAAATTTACCACGTTTTTTAACCGTGAGGCGTAAAACTAGAAAAAGAACTCAAAATAAAAAATTTTAAGTAAATTTGTGGTTTTTAGTATGTATTTATGGTTAAATTCAAAAAATATAAGAATAATACAATACGTAGAAAATCAAAATTCAAAAAATTTAAAAAGGAGACAATTAACACATAACAGGTCTGGATTAAGAAAATTTGAAAAAATGAAAATTTCGTAATACGAAGTACAATATAACGTTATTTCATGGTTATTGCCATTCATCAGTTGTACGCATCGATTACGATTACATTGTAAAATAAGAAGAAAAAATTTTTCAAACTAAACAAAATTATCGACTAAATTGTACAAAATTGACTTACCATAACCTCCAAAGATTATCAAAACTGAACTTGTTACACGAGGTATGAATAATTTAAAAATGATTTGAACTAAGAAATTCGTTTACCTAGCACTGCTAGTTTGAAATCCGAAGGCACTGCCCTCTTAATATGATTTCTAAAAACTTTGAAAAAATTCAAAATTCAAAAATTTACCACGTTTTTTAACCGTGAGGCGTAAAACTAGAAAAAGAACTCAAAATAAAAAATTTTAAGTAAATTTGTGGTTTTTAGTATGTATTTATGGTTAAATTCAAAAAATATAAGAATAATACAATACGTAGAAAATCAAAATTCAAAAAATTTAAAAAGGAGACAATTAACACATAACAGGTCTGGATTAAGAAAATTTGAAAAAATGAAAATTTCGTAATACGAAGTACAATATAACGTTATTTCATGGTTATTGCCATTCATCAGTTGTACGCATCGATTACGATTACATTGTAAAATAAGAAGAAAAAATTTTTCAAACTAAACAAAATTATCGACTAAATTGTACAAAATTGACTTACCATAACCTCCAAAGATTATCAAAACTGAACTTGTTACACGAGGTATGAATAATTTAAAAATGATTTGAACTAAGAAATTCGTTTACCTAGCACTGCTAGTTTGAAATCCGAAGGCACTGCCCTCTTAATATGATTTCTAAAAACTTTGAAAAAATTCAAAATTCAAAAATTTACCACGTTTTTTAACCGTGAGGCGTAAAACTAGAAAAAGAACTCAAAATAAAAAATTTTAAGTAAATTTGTGGTTTTTAGTATGTATTTATGGTTAAATTCAAAAAATATAAGAATAATACAATACGTAGAAAATCAAAATTCAAAAAATTTAAAAAGGAGACAATTAACACATAACAGGTCTGGATTAAGAAAATTTGAAAAAATGAAAATTTCGTAATACGAAGTACAATATAACGTTATTTCATGGTTATTGCCATTCATCAGTTGTACGCATCGATTACGATTACATTGTAAAATAAGAAGAAAAAATTTTTCAAACTAAACAAAATTATCGACTAAATTGTACAAAATTGACTTACCATAACCTCCAAAGATTATCAAAACTGAACTTGTTACACGAGGTATGAATAATTTAAAAATGATTTGAACTAAGAAATTCGTTTACCTAGCACTGCTAGTTTGAAATCCGAAGGCACTGCCCTCTTAATATGATTTCTAAAAACTTTGAAAAAATTCAAAATTCAAAAATTTACCACGTTTTTTAACCGTGAGGCGTAAAACTAGAAAAAGAACTCAAAATAAAAAATTTTAAGTAAATTTGTGGTTTTTAGTATGTATTTATGGTTAAATTCAAAAAATATAAGAATAATACAATACGTAGAAAATCAAAATTCAAAAAATTTAAAAAGGAGACAATTAACACATAACAGGTCTGGATTAAGAAAATTTGAAAAAATGAAAATTTCGTAATACGAAGTACAATATAACGTTATTTCATGGTTATTGCCATTCATCAGTTGTACGCATCGATTACGATTACATTGTAAAATAAGAAGAAAAAATTTTTCAAACTAAACAAAATTATCGACTAAATTGTACAAAATTGACTTACCATAACCTCCAAAGATTATCAAAACTGAACTTGTTACACGAGGTATGAATAATTTAAAAATGATTTGAACTAAGAAATTCGTTTACCTAGCACTGCTAGTTTGAAATCCGAAGGCACTGCCCTCTTAATATGATTTCTAAAAACTTTGAAAAAATTCAAAATTCAAAAATTTACCACGTTTTTTAACCGTGAGGCGTAAAACTAGAAAAAGAACTCAAAATAAAAAATTTTAAGTAAATTTGTGGTTTTTAGTATGTATTTATGGTTAAATTCAAAAAATATAAGAATAATACAATACGTAGAAAATCAAAATTCAAAAAATTTAAAAAGGAGACAATTAACACATAACAGGTCTGGATTAAGAAAATTTGAAAAAATGAAAATTTCGTAATACGAAGTACAATATAACGTTATTTCATGGTTATTGCCATTCATCAGTTGTACGCATCGATTACGATTACATTGTAAAATAAGAAGAAAAAATTTTTCAAACTAAACAAAATTATCGACTAAATTGTACAAAATTGACTTACCATAACCTCCAAAGATTATCAAAACTGAACTTGTTACACGAGGTATGAATAATTTAAAAATGATTTGAACTAAGAAATTCGTTTACCTAGCACTGCTAGTTTGAAATCCGAAGGCACTGCCCTCTTAATATGATTTCTAAAAACTTTGAAAAAATTCAAAATTCAAAAATTTACCACGTTTTTTAACCGTGAGGCGTAAAACTAGAAAAAGAACTCAAAATAAAAAATTTTAAGTAAATTTGTGGTTTTTAGTATGTATTTATGGTTAAATTCAAAAAATATAAGAATAATACAATACGTAGAAAATCAAAATTCAAAAAATTTAAAAAGGAGACAATTAACACATAACAGGTCTGGATTAAGAAAATTTGAAAAAATGAAAATTTCGTAATACGAAGTACAATATAACGTTATTTCATGGTTATTGCCATTCATCAGTTGTACGCATCGATTACGATTACATTGTAAAATAAGAAGAAAAAATTTTTCAAACTAAACAAAATTATCGACTAAATTGTACAAAATTGACTTACCATAACCTCCAAAGATTATCAAAACTGAACTTGTTACACGAGGTATGAATAATTTAAAAATGATTTGAACTAAGAAATTCGTTTACCTAGCACTGCTAGTTTGAAATCCGAAGGCACTGCCCTCTTAATATGATTTCTAAAAACTTTGAAAAAATTCAAAATTCAAAAATTTACCACGTTTTTTAACCGTGAGGCGTAAAACTAGAAAAAGAACTCAAAATAAAAAATTTTAAGTAAATTTGTGGTTTTTAGTATGTATTTATGGTTAAATTCAAAAAATATAAGAATAATACAATACGTAGAAAATCAAAATTCAAAAAATTTAAAAAGGAGACAATTAACACATAACAGGTCTGGATTAAGAAAATTTGAAAAAATGAAAATTTCGTAATACGAAGTACAATATAACGTTATTTCATGGTTATTGCCATTCATCAGTTGTACGCATCGATTACGATTACATTGTAAAATAAGAAGAAAAAATTTTTCAAACTAAACAAAATTATCGACTAAATTGTACAAAATAAAATATATAAAATGTACCATAAATACATACTAAAAACCACAAATTTACTTAAAATTTTTTATTTTGAGTTCTTTTTCTATATAAATCGTAATTGGGGATGAAATTATCGGTGTCAAAATTACCGGGGACCAAATTACCTGAAGATGAAATAACCTGGAGACCGTTATTAAGTACCGGGGGTGAAATTACCAAGGGTTCAAATTACCGGGATCAAATTACCGAGGACCTAATTACTGGGGGTCAAATTACCGGTTACGATTCCTCCCCAAAACCCCCGGTTTCCCATAGTTTACAAAAAGTTTAATCTGTTCCTTATAAAGTTGAGATTTGAAACCGAAATAAATTTTTATTTATTTTTTATCAAATTTTTTTGACTGGAGGGTATTTCATACCCCCCAGACCCTCGATTTCCCATTGTTTTATAATTTAATCTAACCTTATATAGGGTTGTGTTTTGAAATCGAAATAAATTTTTCTCTATTTTCGTCAAATTATTGTAGGTTTAATATTCTAATATTATCAAATCCCTTTCACTGGAGGGTATTCCATACCCCCTCCAGACCCCCTGGTCATCCATAATTTACTTTATTCTGTATTGAGTCGTTCATAAAAGCTAACATATTACTTAGATTAACTTAATCTACAACCTCACCTAATATAGCACATAGTATTAAGTCAGTAGTTTAACAATGTTATATGTTTGTCATAAGATTGTAACGCCCAAAAATTGCTAAAATATTGTGTAATTGGTTGAATATTTCCGCAATATTGTACGAATATCGAGGCAATGTTGCTTCAATATGAATTGCCAATATCAATCACGCAGCATAAACCAATATTGTTACAATATTTCACCAATAATGAGTAACCGGCAGGGTGGCTATAGCTGCCTTACCAAAATAATAAAAAAATTGGAAACATTGGCTTTCTACGTTAACATTAACATTATTCTGATCGGGAACAAGAGCCTACACCAGTCGAGAAGTCGCGGCAAGGGGTAAATATCTTGTAAATTTTGTGTACACTTGGAAGTCATAGAAATTCTTTAGATTGCAATTAGTTTGGAAATCAAAAGAGGATCCAGGCAAAGTTCATAGAGAAGGTAAACGAGAAGTAGTGAAGAGGGGGTAAATAAATATATTTTGATAAAAATTTAGGTATATTTTTGAAATTACAAAAAAAATTTAGTAGAATTCGTTGGTTTTTGATGAGTCATGAGGAGGCGGTTAGATTCCAAACATTCTGGGCAGGCAAACTTAGAATATGGGAAATTTTATTATTTTAGAAAATTGAGAAAATCTTAGGAAAGCCAAGGAAATCTCAGAAAACTAAAAAAGAATATAATAAGATTTTCCTTTACTTTAGTATTTAACAATTTCCTCTCGGTTTTTCAGCAACAAACTACGAAGAAATCATCAAAAAACTCTGGTGTACTAGTGAAGAGAAATCAGAAAATATTCGAGGAAATTAAAAAAATCTTTTTCTCGAGTTTTAAAATCTTGGAAAATTTCAAAAAATTTAGAGAAATTTCAAGAATTTCAAGATGTCAGGAAATTCTAGGACATTTTAGTAAATAGGAAATCCAAATAAATGTAAAAACTTTTAGGAAATTTTGAGAAATTCGAGAAATTCTTGAGAAAAAAGAATATCAACTAATTTCCCATTAGTTTTGTATGTGACGATTTCCAGTTGGTTTTCCACTTAGTTAAAATCAAGGGGGAAATCTGGAGTACAAGTGAAAGGAAATCTGCTGAAAGTTAAGAAATCTCAGGAAATCCAAGAAAATCTTTGAAAATTCAATATCTTAGGATATCTTAGGAACTCGAGAAAATCTCAAAAAAATCTAGAAAGTTTCAGGATCTTAAGACATCTTGTTAAATGGAAAATCCTAGAAAATGTATAAAATTCTGCGATATTTTAAGAAATCCAGAATATCCTAGAAAAGCCACGAAAATCTCAGAAAATTGAAAAAATAAAAAAAAACATCTATAGTATTAAGATTTTCTAATTTTCTTGTGTTTCCTGTTTCTTAAGACTTTCTCAAATTTCCCTTCAGTTGTACTCAAGAGCAGATTCGAGAGAAATTCATGGATGAGGTAAATGAGGCTAGGGAGGGTAAATCCATACTTTTTTGATAGGAATTTCGATATAATTTTTAAGTTTGAACAAAATTTAGTAATTTTGGTGGTTTTGATGAGTCATGGGAGGGGAGCGGACAGTTACCCCGTTACTTCTTCCTTGTTGGAAATCATTGGAATTTTTTGACAATCTTTGGAATTCCATGGAAATCATTGAAATTCAGAGTATCAGAGTCCTGTGTACAAAATTATTTTCAGATATTTACTCCTTGAGTCGCGGTTTAAACACTGCTATACCCGAAACCCCCAATAAATGATTAAAATCTCATTATGTAGGTAATTTCAGGCTATTACTAATTTGTTTCACTAATTTCACCTGACGCCTAGCGAATTATTAATTTTTCTTTAAGATTCTTAACGCTAGATACTATATGTAAAAGGCTAGTCGCTCTTTCATCATGGGTCTCCGGGCCAAAGTATCATTGCCACAATGAATATATTACTTTATAATAAAATGAAAATGATATTCATTTAATAATACTTAATTTCATATTACAGATTAACAAAGTCCAGATGATTATTATAAAAATAGTAATTTGTGCAATATTCAATTTTATAACATTAAAGGTAAATTTTAATCACGCAAACTTAATGCATTCTACATTCTTCTGATTTATTTGCTTTAGTATTAAATCATCAATAATTTATGAAATCACGTTTCCATAAATGTATAACTAGCAGGTCATGCACCCTTAATTCCGCCGGCGCCGTGACCTAGTATTAACATAAAGGTCTTAGATGTTCAGCCTTCAGCCTCACTCAAAAGGATCGCGGCCAATAGAAAATCCAGATTTTAGTGCTACTAGTTTAAATATTGCGTTCGTAATTGTTGGAACTCTGTTTTATTACTAAAACAGTTATTTTCAATAAACAGCATTGCTTATTATTTTATGTTTAAAAAATAAATAATTTAAAAAATTTGGTTTACCATGAACGCATAACATTTTTTTATTTTGATGAAAAATCTAAAGAGACATCATCAAACTTAATATTAATAAAAAAAATTGATTTTCAAAAATATAAAGATGATGCAGTTATCATATTGTATTATCATTTCGATTGTATTGGAGATATCTGTAGTCTTATGATAATTATTTAATGGCTTTCTAAATTTGTTTACAGCTTAATTGCAGGAATACGAAAGGTAATAAACCGATTGTCGAAAGCAATTGGGACAAATTTAAAATTAAGTCTGCTAACAGGCAGCGATTTGAATAACGAAACCGTAACAGTCGTGGAAAGTATTCTCTACCCGGGATTGCACCGTTTCTCAATGAGGCTATTTAACATTTCAATCGAAATTTTCTTTCCGACTTACGTGCTTATATATTGGATTAATGTGATCGATGAGCTAGTCCGGTTCTGCTTAATACTGAACTTAGCATTAACTACTTACTAGCCGGTCCAAACTAACGACGACAAATCGATTTTCCGCTTTGGGTTTTAACCTCGGTTAACAATTTTCGGCTATTAGTTATATTGGCGAACCAGAATCTTTGTACATATCTATAATTGGAAACATAACAAGCCAGCCTGGCTTTTATTGGATTCTGATCGTGACACCCAAATTAACAGGTTTAATAATTTCTCTTATCGACTAATCAAACTAAAAGGGTTAACCGCAGCGGCATTTCGTCCTCGCACAAGGTTTTTTGTAACTTCAAAGTTTCTTCTATTTATAATCTTTCATCGGTTTGTTAATTTTAGGTTTTTGTGATATAATTACCAGTTAAAAACTAAAAGCTTTTATTGAACGTCGACCTAAAAATACTTACACGATTTATAAACTGAAAATTATCGACTATCCAAGTGTGTAATATCGTTTTGAAACTTTTATTTTGTAACTATTTAAAACTAATGTAATTTTATTCTTCAAACTTGACATTTTTTCCTTCAATTTTCAACACTCGAATAGTTTTACATCCTAACGGTTAAATTTTATTACTTGTTCCAAGGGTTCGACGAGTTTGCGTTCACCAAAAGTTTCTCTTTAATCAATTGGCTTCGGAGACTTCACTGAAAAATTAATTTGAAAAATTTCCTCCGTCACGTAGCCGTCGTATCTTAAAATTCTTTTGACAAATGGTGTCCCCGCAGTAATCGAATTAAGGAACTGACCCTGGACTTGTGTAAATATAGGGAAATATCTGCTGAAAGAATAAAGTCCTTGCAATCCCACAAGCACGTCTGTGTTACGCAGAATAGTAATTATTGTTTAAAAAGCATGTCATAGCCCCTTGACATCTACTTGCACGTACACAAATATGCAATGATAATTATTAATGTACGACATAATATTGGTCAAGGATTATTTGTACAAAAAAATTTTAATCATAAGAATTTCTTATTATGAAAATAAATAGAACATTCGCTCGCATAAAGGACAAAAGTACCAAGTAATTTGAAAATGGAAATACTGCGACCTATCTTCAGCAGTTTTTAAAATAGTGGCGTTTAATAACAGTAAAAGAGTCCTTTTGTTAAACGTAGCATTTTTTATTTCTACAAAAGCTTTGCGAGACATCAATAAATTACAGGAGAGCTTTTCCTGTAAAGGCATGCGATATCAAGGTTGGATGGTACGAACTGTCGTTCCTAGAGGCGTTTGCATCGACCCACAATTATCATGTCAAAGGACGTTTGCAGAAGCTTTCATAAACTAGGATTAAGAATTTTAATGAATGAGAGCAGTTACATCACCAAATACAAGCTTTTTGTTTAATTTTTCTTTTATACTTCAAATTTTCATTCGAAACTTCTTTTCTTATTGTTAAAAATCATTTTCCTAATTGCCAAATTTAATAGGAACTGAGAAATTAGTTATCGTAATTAAACCTGACATTATCTGCACGCATTATTTATTACAAGAGATAAAAGTATCAAACTTCTTCTACTATTAGCTGTGATTCCCATAACCGAATCTCAAGTTTAATAAACGCACGACATTAAACTAATTTATTAAATTAGGTGTAATTATTTTTTTGATTAATAACTTTCATGATCAAAATTATATATTATGTTCGCTTTAAATTTTACCTAAAGGTGATTCTAATCGCCCAACCAAACAAAGTTTGCAGCTATTTAATTAATCGCTGGCCGAAATATATGGCTTCCCAAATTGTTGGATGGAATCGTTCTTCACATAGTTCGTATGAACTATTTTGATAATTCCGATCTGCTCTTCAATTGATCTGTTAAGAAAGCAATCTTCAAAATCAAATTTGGAAAAGTGCTAGGGGGGGGGGGTCAATTCAACATTAACTATGTACTGTTTGTATCAATTCTACAAATTCACCACAGAAAGTCAACATTAGCTGAAAATAAAACAATATATTATCTAGTATTATTGATTTCAAAATTGTGAAAACTTAAATGTAAAACAAATAATTTAGAACGACCACTACTGACTCAATGTCCATTTCCAGAACAGTCCCCTTAGATTTTATGATTAATATTAAAATTTTATTAATATTTGAATAAAATTTATTCCGTTATATTTTCTTATTCTCGTATTAAAATTTCGAAAATTTTTTGATGAAAAAACATTGATGATTGACTTTAGAAATTAATTAATTCAGTATACTTTTATGAAGTAAGTTAGGTGAAGTTTACACAGTTCAAATGTAAAGGATTAGGATATTTAAAATAAAAAGTATATTCATTTATCGAATTTGTCGTCATTTGTTTGATTATCAATTAGGTTTTGCAGATTACACTGCATAATGAGTTGGTGGAATGATTACTCGACTAATTGGCGTTAATATTTCGTTTAAAGTTGTTATCGTCAAAGTACTAACTACATTTATCTACAGAAAAATAACAGTGGACAGCGGGTATGTGTACATTTATTAAATTTTATTAGCTCAACTGTTGGTTTTGTTAATTACGATATTACTAATTGTTTGTAAATTCCGTAGTAATTAGTCTAGTATTTTGTAAACATTGAACGGAATTTACAAGCTATTATTTACTATCAATCTCCACTACAAAAAATCATTTGAATCACTCTCAGGTGATCGGTTCTATATTATTCAGGAAAATCCACTATAAAGTAAAGCATAAATTATGGGGTGCGTTCCGTTTAGGTGCTTACAGTATTCAAGCTTTAGATTTATCCTTAGAGAATAAAACTGTTCATTCTAATTAAGTTAGCGTATCTTAGTATGCATTCATTTTTTTTAAGTTTGAGAATGAATTACACCGACATTAATTATTCAGATAGAAATTCGATGTTAAGTGTATTGGAGTTGCACTAACCTTGATTAACCGTAACCGAAGTTAGCTAACAATAATAAAAACAAAACTTTAATTATTGTTGATTAAATTTTGGCAATACAATAATTTATTATTAAAGTTAGTTATTCGCCATTTACCGCGGTGAAATGATAATTCACAAAATAGAGCTTCAAAAAAATGCAAACGATTGGTTTATAAACAAAACTTTTTATACCAACTATACGTATTAAATTTACTTAATATTTTTCCGCGTGGTGGCGCTCGCTTAATGCAAATTGCGAATAGAAGTGTAATTAAGTTGATTTTATAGATTTTTATAAAAACTTCTGAGCAAATACAACTTGAAATAATTATTTATACCTAATATTATATCATATTTAATATTAATATAAAATGGCGTGAAACTCGATTGGTGTGCAGCTCAATTGCCCTGGTGGTAACTGACCTGTCATAATCTCCCAATTTAGTTAGATTGGTAACTTAAAATAAACCAATCGGAGGTGTGTTACGTAAGTTGCATTACCGTTAGATCAAAACAAGAAAATGAAACTGACTGCAAGTTAAACTTCTCACAGATTTTGAACTTTGAAAAATATTTATTAACGGTTAATTTTCAAAATAAAATCAGAAGGATATTTTTTGTTTATTCAAAATTTAGCTTCGATTTTTAGTTCCTGGGAGATTGGGGTTCTTACATGTGATTTAAACATTCTAGATCCTCTCAAGTGATAAAGCAAAATTGACAGGGAATGAAATTAACATTTTATTGTGTTATTTCAATTTGAAGGAAATATTACCATATTCGTTTTAAATGTGTGAATATAAATCAAAGCTTTTCCGATGTCTCATTTGACAGCCTTCATAACTTTTATGCAATTTTAGAACTTCAATCATTTCTGACGCCATATGAGGCCCATTTTCCACTTCGTTTTATTCAAAATAAGTTTCGTCAAAAATTTCCAATTCAAATACCTTCGAAGATAAACCAAACGCGGTTATAGTTTTCAAAATTTAATGTATAAATACATCCAATCAAAATTTAGATGCCTACTTCGTAGTATTATGCTAATGAAAAAGAGCCGTTCAGACTTTTGGCGTGCACAATTTAAATATTATTTAACTCTTGGCGTCATATGAAAAGCGAATTTTTCCACTTGCTTATGTAAAGAAAGGAAAACTATTGAAAGGAAATCGAGAAAGTGGAAAGAGCAAAAATGTGTACGATCCTGTATAAATATTGTTATAAAATGACGTGGTGGTCCTCAAACTTTTTTACGAATGCTGACTAATCAGAAGATGATAATCATAAAAATTTTTCAAGTATGAGTAATTTTTTAATTATTATATCTAGAAAAAATGTTTAGTTAAAATTTACCTGCAACAATCAATTTATTGCAATGTTCGTGATTACGTGTCATAGTTTTGCGATATGTACACGTACCAATCCATTATAATTTTACACAATGAACAATAACTTACGTATTCTTTAAAATATGTCACTTCGTGTAGGTTACCCTTATTATAATCGATCGACTGTATTGTAATAAAAGACATATTCGATAGGTAATTACTGATTAGATATAAGTCAGTTAAATTGTTTTAACTGGAATTTGATTCGTCACAAAAGATTGTATCGTATAACTCGTTTATTTAAAAAATTCAACAAGCAAGATATTCTGCAACCTTACAAACCCAGATCTCTAGGCATCGGTGTAATTATCAGATGTAGTCTGAGTTCCAGATTCCAGATCTTTGGATCATTAGTAGACATTAGCAGTGAACACCATTTTTTAAACAACCACAAGTTATCCTCCAGTTACGCCACTGGAGTTAGAGATATACATAACGCCAATGGCAAAATGTCATGAGAAGGGTCGATAGAAAAAGTTAAAAAAAGTTTAATTTAATGAAAATAAAATATTTTATGGCCAATCAATTTCATCTATAGAGGATAAATTTGCATGAGCAACCCAAATTCCCGCATCGAAACATATAGCATAAACTTTATTGCGAAAAGTTTGAACAAAAGTTAGAAATGCTATACCCCCATTCATCAAAATGTTAGTGTTCAGAAAAATGATTACTTTCTGCATACAGCATATACAATAACTACGTTTTTAGAAACGTAAAATGACGTTTTTTACTTTGAATTACAATTTAAAAAGCTTCGCTATACTTCTACGTTTATTTAAGCAGATCATTCGAAAAACCAAATAAAAAGAGTCAAGTGTAATGCCATGCATCCAATGTAATCCCAATGTAAATTTAAGTGTTAATTAAGGAAATGTGGGTCTGGAAAATTAGCACTCGCGCACACCGCAACACTCCAAGTAGGGAAAACTGGAAAATTTTAAAATTCTAGAATACACCACCGACCGCATAACAGTTAATTTTCCCAGCTCGCAAGTTCAACAAAACTAATTTGCAATTATTAAAATAATTATAGAATTGTAATTTCATAATAGTAAACAGAAATTATCATAATTTATATTAAGAAAGTCATGAGTTATTATCAAACTTCGCAAATTTATTTCGTAAGTTTTGGTGTTAAAACCAACTGCGCTAAAAATTATTTTTGTTTCTTGATAATTTTTTGATTTATGTTGACAAAATTTAAAAGTACAAGTTTTAATTATTTTTTAATTGGTGGAAGTCTACAGATAATTTAAAGAGTGAAAGGCTGATGCAGACGAGAAATTTATCCAGCACATCAGACTATCTGTGATTTGACTATTTGATCAGATGCAGTGTTAACGACCAGAATTTTTAAAGCACAATTGTACAAATTATTATTGGCGCTGTACTATAAATCAGCAAAAACGGGAACCTGATGTAATTTCTATTGGACAAATTGTTGGGCAAAGTGCCCGGAATACTTGGAACGTATAGAAAAGTTTTTGCTTGAGTGATCGATAATTTAAAATTTGAAATAATTAAAAACTTTAACCCTTCGAAAACCGTTTAAAAAGTAGGGAATAAGCGGAACCGGATCATAGCTTTTTTTAAATTCAAAAAAATAGGTTTTTTAATTCTTAATTTTATTTATTCTTTTTTAGTTTCCGAATCTAGAAATTCAAACTTCTCCAAAACCAAAATCAAACATTATTATATACTTTTTTTTAAATACTCTTTGCTAAATCATTTAGTAGAAGCTTGATTTTCGTAGGTTAATTTATGCCTGACAATAAGAAATCTCTTCGAAGTAATCTCGAAACCGTCGTCGTTGGTAGCATACTAAAATCATGTAATCTATGTTTTATGGCTTACCACTTGCATGTATTTTTTATGCTGAAGTTGCTACTTCTGCGATTGCCTTACTTTGTACTTTGGATATGTATTGTGTAAGAAGTATCTACTTTAAAGCTTGAGTGACACTATCAAACTTTGGTTATATTTTCGTCAAACTTTCTTGAATGTAAGCTGAGTTACATTATCATATTTTTAATTTTTTATATCTTACTTATCGCCATTTCGTATTTATTGTTCTTCCTCCTACCCCAACAACTTGGTTTCTTATGCTCTCCATTCTGATTAATAGTCGACGTTTCCGCAATTAAAAATGTTTTGCAAATCTGCTGACTTTATCAGATGGTACTCAGCTATACCATAGCGCATTTTCTATTGGTTATTCTCTTTTTCTAGAAAATTTCCAATTCTAAAAAAACTTAACGCTAAAGGTTAGTTTATGGAGAAAGCCGACGTGACGCAGCGCTAGATTCGCTATGCTGATAATATCACTGGTTGGCAAGAACAACGTCACAACTCAAAAAGCATTTTTTCTCTTTTAAAACTTTTAGA
Organism: Cantharis flavilabris; assembly: GCA_949152465.1. Classification (NCBI taxonomy): domain Eukaryota; kingdom Metazoa; phylum Arthropoda; class Insecta; order Coleoptera; family Cantharidae; genus Cantharis; species Cantharis flavilabris. Next base: position 14,618,400 of record OX424440.1, on the reverse strand, counting down.
TAGTGGCGCGTTATTAAAACTTTGCATTCGGGCATTATTCGCGATCAAATATGATCAAATTCAGTCGTTTTTTTATGCTGAACTCAGTTTAATCCAATTTTGAGTTGTGTCATTATTCTTACCAAGCAGCGATATAAATCCAATAAGAACGATATTTGATAAATAAAAAAAAAGTAAAAATATATTTGAACTGATTGAAACTTGATTTTGAACTGAATCAAATATTCTAATACAAAAATGGAACGAAAATGTGCACGACATCGGACATAAATTCAAGAAATCTTTTAATTTTTCAAATTTAAATGTTTCCAAATTCTACCAATTCAATTAACCAAAATTTAACACATCCAAACTCAAAACTAAATCCCATTAAACAACCAATTCTGTCCAAGTTTTGAGAAAACTCAACAACCAAATCAATAAAATCCCTTATTTAAAAATTATAAACAAACTCACTTTATTTTTAAAAATAAAATTTTTATCAAAATCGTAATTAAGCCTAGCTAACCTAAGGCCTAGCTCACAACTATAATTTTTGATGTGTTGGGTTATTATGTATAATTTTTTAAGTTATTTTTTAAATAAATTTAAAAAAATATTTTTAAATAAAAGTTTAACCTTCAGCAAAGTTTTAAATTGTGTCTATTGTAATGTGTTTTCAAATAGTTCTTAAAAATAATACACAACCAACTTCTGCTTTAAGCAGAAGTATCAGTTTAAGCAGTTGTCGAATTTAAATATCAACAGTAGACTGAAGAAGCTCAAAAATATGACAAAGGAAAATGCTTTAAAATTTAAATTTTTTATAATTTAAACTTGATCAATGGGAAAATGCTTTGTAATAATTCCGTTAGAAAATTTTGGAATTCATTGAAATTTATTGGAAATGCCTGGAATTATTTGGAAATCTCTGGAATTTTAGTTACGGTATAGAATTGCAACAGAGAACATTGTAGCATAATTTTATTTTAAAATGGATTTCCCTAATTATATCCGAATTTTACCTAAAAACAAAGATTGTTGCCTTTCTAAATCAATCAAACTGTTCTTCAACTTCTGTTGTTTGTAGATCTGAGGTTTCTGGAAGATTTTTTAAACAAGTGAATGGACAGCATTGGACTGTTTGTTTCAAATTTTAGGAGGTTGGACCTTGTCCTATCGGCGTTTAAATATTACCGAATTTAAGACCAGATAAACTAGAGTTGGCCCCATAACGCGGTTCCGAACCGTGACACACATCTTCCAGAAACAATCCCAATTTCCTCTATACAATATTTTCAATGTCATCACTTAGCCAGACTGAACCAATCTGAATATTGTGTTATTTTCTTTATTAACTAAAAGATATCTGCACACTTCTATATATAAATTTTTTCAATGGACGGAGGCTGAACGTAAGAAAACAACAAATACAGTATAATTCGGGGTCCGGATTTCTTTTTTCAGTTCATGGTTAAATAATATTAACCGGTAGTCTTTTTAAATATTATGAACTTGAAACTTGAACAAAAAATTGACTTGGTTTAAGAATTCTGTCAATCGAGGTGAAGAGAATTTCAGAAATGCCAGAATATTAACTTAATTTCGACTTTTGCACACAAAGAACCTAAAAAACCTTTAAAAAATGTATGAGTAGAGATTTTCTTTTCTAAATCGTTTAATTTATTTTAGGATTGATGATATTTAAATAAATGAACACGTGCGGTATAATATTCTTACGTTTCGGGAATTTAGAATTAAATGCGTGATTTCTGGTAGATTAACTCCCAAACTGTGCACGATAAATTAATTTTAATTTTAACTTTATGATTAAATAAATTAGCGGAATTGCAGTTTTTGAATAACAAATTTTAAACGCAGAGTGCATCAGGAAGAGAGAAATGGTTCTGTCTGTTGAGCAGAAGAAGAAGAAGTGTTTATGTGTTCATGGATGAAGAAATAGCGTACGCACGATCAGATAGCGCTTGAAAGTTTTAAAATATTGTTAATTAATGTGAAAACTAAATTTTCCCTGATATCTGTAGATAATTCATATAAATGGACTTTTTAATATTAATTTTTCGCTGACAAGCACTCACAAGATAATCACGTTTAGCTTAGACAATTAATATTGCATAAGCTTGCTCATTTCAGTGAGAATTCAAAATTGCATACACTTTTTGTTAAATAAATATTAGTAGGATTAAATTGTTTGCACATAACAAGAAATTTAAATACAAAAGTGTGTATATGTAAAATTCCAACTTTCATAAAAAACAGCTTTTCGCGTTTTAATTTTTAATAATTGCGAAATTAAATGTAAAGTAATATTTTTAAACAATTACTTCAAAACGGTGTTTATTATAAAAGTTATGCAAATTTAGATTTTCTTAACAAAATATTTTGAAATTTTATGACTTTTCAACCTTTCTTTGTAGTATGTTTGTATAACATGAAATTTAAATATTCTCTTTATTTTTTGTTTCCTTTGAAAATCACTTAGTTCGCTCGCAAGTTCTGTATTCGGTAGTATCTTTATTATTGGAAAGCAAATATTTTTTATGTGCTTGATTTAGACAACAAAGTTGATTAGCGCGAAGACCGTTATTTACATTTATTCAAAGCAACTTAATTGAAAGACCTGCGTTTCCAAACAATTTCAAAACCCGAAAATTGATATTTTATACTTTCGCAGTTTTATTTATCCATAATAAGGGGTGTAGCCATGGTGATCAATTTGTAATTATTGTACTGGAAAATTCTTAATGAGGGTACTCGACCACAGCGCAAAGCTTATATACATGTTATATTATATGGTATATTTTTTTGGTTTGTTTACTATCGCAATTGCGACAAAATGTTGTTAAAATTTTGTTAACGAATCGCTTTCTACTAATTATTCCCAGATAATTCTTCGTTACTGTTTAATTTTCGGAATAGGCACAATTAAAATTATAACAAAGGTAAGAGGAGCGTTTCGAAAAGTAATAATAATAATAATAATTGTTCGATGTAGATACGGAAGAACAATTTTGATAGATATATTATATTGTAATAATTATTTCCTCTACATTTAATCGAAAAGTGAAAAAAAGTCGGCAAATTAACAACTCGTGAGATTTTTCTTATTGTACTATTGTAATAATAAAGTGAAAACGATGTAATAGCGGATTCTTACGATTCAACATTTTGGTGTTTCATGGCCAATAAGTAGTATTTTTGTAAATTATCCTCGTTTAGTTTAAAAAATTTTCTTACCTTATATAATCGCAGTGATTTGAGAAATTATTCGGTGCGAACAAAATATTTTTTTGGAAAAATGTCACATTATGAAAAAACTTCACTTGGAATTTAATTAAAACTGAAAAATCGAATTTTTTAATTGATAAATTTGAGAAAATCGGTACTTTGTTATTCGAGTTGAAAAGTGTAGTTTGTACCTCGCGCGCCGTTACAAAACGTACTGCCAGAATTGCGCGTTGAGTCAAAGAGAGATCCCCGGAATGCGTTCGGTTATTGCAGTCTGATAAATAGAGGTGGCAGGATTTTATCTTACTTGCACCTTTTCAATTTGCTATGTACAAACGTGTTTTACCTTAATTTCCAGGTAAAACTTAAAAATCTACACACAATTGGAATTTTTCGTGTAAACCAATTGTGCATGTGTAACCGATTATTAAAATTTGCATAAGAAAGAATTTAAAATATTTAAGCAATCAATTAGCTCCGTCTATTTAATAACAAATTGTTGTATATGGTAATTAACTGAATAATTAATTAATCGCTTAATAATAATATTTCGTACACCGCATTAGGTGGGTGAACTTGTAAAATCGGTCCATCCTGACTAATTAATTTGACGCTCGAAATTAATCACTTTTATTAATTTACATTTTTAGTTACTCTCCTTTGATTGCTAATAAATTAAATAAAAATTTGCTATATCTATACATACATGTGAGTGCAACATTCTCTCCGATTTTTTTTAATGTTAATGTAAAAATCAGCGTTGTCTAAGTACTGAGTAGTGACCGGTTTTGCCTGAATAAAAAAAGCAAAAATGAAGCTATATTTTGTTCAAGATAAATTGATTTTTAATTAATTGGTACGCAAAGATGCTTAGGCTTGTGTTTTAAAAGCTGCCCTTAAAAATCGTGCAAAAAGCTAAAATATATTGAATTATTAACAAGGTGTCCTCGCGACCAAAAATATACTTTCGAAAAAAAAAATTGATTGCATTCAAAATATCGGGAACTTACCCTTATTGTCTAAAATTAACTAATTTTAAGCTATGATTTAAATTAAATTTTTTTATTAATTTCAATACTACATGCTTCTATCGTGTCTGAAATTGGTACTAAAACAAATCTCTTTCGTTTGGCAACATTAATTAATTACGTAAGAACGATTTTTGTAATTTTTTACCCCCTCTCACGTAAGGGTACGTAAAATTGTCCCCCCCCCCACACACATCTTCTCTTTCTCTCTTTTTCTTTAGCTTTTTCTGCCCACTGCAGCCTCTTTCTCTGAGAGAAAGGTTTAAGTATTTAGACCCCATGGTTGCTTAGTCAGGATTGGGGATTGCGTGTAACCCTGTTTTTAATAGTTGATGCCGGCAATCATCAACTCAGGGGGACCGGCGGCTTTACGTGCCCTTCGAAGCACGGACACGGTCATATGAAAGTTTCTGACTCTCTCCGGATTTGAACCGAGTACCTCAGAGTCAGCAGTTGTTTGGCTAATCTAATAAATATAACAAGTTAAATCAAATAATATAATAGAAATAATTATATTTGAGTTTATAAATAAATTTCTGACAAAAGCGATAACCGCCGCTGAAAGCTCAAATTTAATTTTTATTACATTATTTGATTTAACTTGTCATATTGAAGTTTTTAATGTTGTTTAAAATATGAATAATAATAACAAAAATTTAAATTAAATTTTATTTATATAAATAACAGGTAATTAATTTATAATTAATAATTAATTAATTTGAAAATTTATTTGTTTTTTTGGTTTAATTTTGAATATTTTTTACCTAGATATTAAGGAATTACCAAACTTATGTTGTAAAAAAAATATACAGTACAGCCTCGCTTATCCGGACACACTTTATTCTAGACACTCCAGTAATCCGGACATTCCGGCTCTTCGGACATTTTATATTTTTTATCTCTGCAATCCGGACGAATTTCTAGTTGCAATTTCAAATTAATGCAATTCATCAGTACTCTTTTATAAGACTAAACTATGACATCACTCAGGGCCGCACCCAGCGCCAAAATTTAGAAGGCTCTAAAATTGAGCGTTATTAATTTAATTTTCTATAAAATATTAAATTTTGAATAAAAAGAAGAAAACACTCAACGAGAAGTCACGAATTGTGATTTAATTCATATTTTCTTTGATTTAATTGGTAAAGTTAAATAAGTAGGGGGTGGCCATTAATTACGCGAGGCGATTTTTCGACCCCCTCTGCCCTTAGTGAGATATCGTAAAATTTGTTTTTTTTAATTACATGATATTTACCGAGACTCCTTGATCTCCTCCTCCCTTAAACACTCACGTAATTTTTTTTTTCAAGTCCTGATACCATTCCTCCTGATTCTTATGTAAATTAACCTCTTGAAATCGAATATGACCTTCGTTTTCCTGCATCATCCAGCGCTATCGGGGGATGCTTCCCCCCTATCTATTTTTTTTAACAATTATTTTAGCCTTTACATTTTTTCTGATAAAGTAGAAAGGTGAAAAGTTAATATTTATAGCAAGAAAGTTGATTTGGGAGTAGATCTGTCCACCGAAATTGTAAAAAAATCATTAAAGATGATCGAATTTTCCATTTTTCTGCTTAATTTTTTCACTCATTTTTGTTGTTTATTTCAGCAAAAATAAAGCAATCAAACAGAACATGTACATACTATATGCAAGTTTTCAGTTTTTACCACCGGGGGGTCTGGGGGGTGTGGAACACCCTCCAGTATACCTGTAAGTGTGTTAAAAAGCTCAAATAGCAAACAGATTTCTATTCCAGTTTTAAAGTTGTGATTCCACTGGGCATTACTGGATCTAGGTTACCAACAACATTTGGAAAAATCTATATAAAGCTAGATTCTGGGACTAATTTTGTTTAGGTGTACTGGAGGGTGTTCCACACCCCCCAGACCCCCCGGTTTCAAAAACTGAAAACTTGTGTGTGTTTTCTGTCAAACTTTCAAAAACAAAATCCCTAACTTTTCCAAGTCTTCCCCTAGATCAGGCATCGGCAACCTGCGGCTCTTTTGATGTCGAGATGCAGCTCTCCAGGTCCACGCACAAATATTACCTAATAATTTTATTATTTTATTTTCAAAACTCGTAAAAACTATTACTCTGTAAAAAAAAACTTTGAACAGGGTAAAAACACAGGATAAAAACAGGATAGAATACCATAATATTGCAACAAAAATGTTAGTGGCTCTGGGAAATTTTGTAAATTGTAAGTTTTGGCTCTTCCGTTTTAATAGGTTGCCGACCCCTGCCCTAGATCAAAATTAAAAATTTTTAAAGTTTTAAAAATTGTAAATTTTTTATTTGTCGAATTTTCCGAGAAAGTAAATTCCTTTACTTTTGCAAGTGAAAATCCTGCTTAAACATTTGCCCTAATTTTTAATTTTTCGCCCCCCCCCCTCTGGCCCTTTAATATGGCAAACTACAAGTCGCTGCTTAATCCATTTTGCGATAAGGGGAAGGGTACGTCTGAGGGAAGGGTGCCCCCCCCCCTCCCATAAATCCGCCTAAGCTCCCGATTGATATCTGGCAGTTTATTTAATATCTTTCATATTCTTATCTTGTACTTCAAAACCATTCAATGATTGTGATAAATTTGTTTTTCAATTATCAGTGACAATAAATAAAATTGGCAATTCATGCTTACGGTACATTGTCAATTTGCCTAGTTGACACTGACAATATTGTCAATTTGTTTACAATCGGAGGTTAAGCCAGTTCTTCAATTATTATAAAATGATCGGAAACTCTATCGGAAACTTAATTTATTCAACATTAATAGGAATTACGTTAAACCTTTCATGATTTAGGAAGGAAGTTAGATACTTCCGAAGACCTTAATTTGATTCTATACCCAGGTCAAATAGGAATTTTATGAAATAAATTAAACCAAAAAACTCATAATAATAAGCATCGGCGTTTTTCCACTGGCCTGTTTAGAGTTAGTTAATTTTAAGTTACCAGCCTAAAAATATTAAGTGATTAAGGTGGAGTGATGGATCACGTCATAGGCAATCAGACATCGTCAATTTTAATATAGATTTGTCAACTGATATATTTATAAATTGTCAACTGCAATTCAGATTTGTAAACTGCTATTCAAAGATCGACAACTGTAAATTCAGCTTTGTTCAGAACACCCCCCAGACCCCCCCGGTTTCAAAAACTAAAAACTTTTTGAGAGTAAGTGTGCATTTGTAGGTTTAGGCTATACGCACTGAGTAGTACCGAGTACCCCAGTATCCAACTGATTGTATAAAATTATTGCCACAACATATAAATGTACCTATTGGTTTTTTTTAAGTTTTTTTTTTTTAAATAACACAAAATGATATTTTAGGCTAACTCAGCTAGTAGTATCCAGCACCAACCAGTTTAAATAAGTCTGCATCAATTCCAATCCTTTCATCAATCAATAAATCATTTCTAATATTTGAGGGGCGAAGGGGGGGGGCTTGCAAATAACGATTTTCTTTAAAGCTTCTTACGTCTATGATCTAATTCAGAACTAAACACCACCAGCACTGGCTTTAGCCAATTAATTTTAGGGGCATAAGCACCCGGTCCCCCTAGTTGCCCCTCTGATTTATATAATAGGTGTTCCCGGGTATGTTCCCGGGAGTGTTCCCGAGTATGGAACGAGTTTTGTTTTTAAACCAAAAATTTTCACTGATTAAATTAAATTGGCTGTCTACATATGTACTGTTGGAAATGTAATGAAAATACGCAAATTTTATCCGAAAAAAGTTAAAATTTTATTACTTAAAATTTTATTACCAATTTTTTGTGGATAGGTTTTTTTGGCAAACAAATTTATACTCAGGTACAAGACACCTAAAAAAATCCACTAAAAATTGTAAAATAAAATTTATCGTAAAACACCTGTAACATGATAATTTCCAAAATACAACACTAAACAATGCAAATTTTTGGTTTATAAACAAAACTTTCTATACCAACTATACTATTTGTAGTAAATCGCGAATAACCCCATATTTATTTGAAAATATTAATTTTATTAATTTTTAAGGCATTTAGTACGTACTATGTACCCTTCAGGGGTCAGTTACTTTGCCCCCCCCCCCAGTTAATATTTTAGCTCCAAAAGCTAGCTTCGTAATCTATATAGCTAGCACCCAATTATTAGAGCTAAGTACCTTTACAATTTTTTCATAAATTAGTATTTGATAAAAATTCTAAACTTTACTAATAATTTTTTAACAGCTTAGGCTTATTGTTAATCTACATTATGTAATTTATTTAAGAACTTTGATATTGCCATATTACATGCTATTAGATAAGAAAATGACGTCCGACTATTTGATTTGGTGAAACATCTTAAATTTTTAACCAGTCATTATAAATTTCCCATTTGCCGCTGTGTCATCTCCCATAGGTCAAAAAGTGTCCCATATAATTTCAAACCTTTGTGTTCCTAAAATATATAATGCGCGTTATTTACTTGGGAAGGGAGGGGGAAATGTGAAATGTGTGTTCTGAAACGTTTCCTTACCGAGATACAGGTTTTTTATTTTTTTCATTAATTTACTTTTGAAAATTTAATATTTACTGGTTTTAAATTGCTGAAGCATCTAATATGAGCTGATTTTTGTGGCATTGCATTTCGCTTATTTAATTCAGATACGCTTCTGGGTGAATTTCATTTAATATTAATAAGGGTCAGTTGTACAACAGAGGATCAACCTCGGATCAAAATTGAACCAGGGTTAACTTTGACTTTGAGCACTCTGATTGGATCAACAGTGAGTTGGTCCTGGTTTAACTTTTACCTGAGCTTTGTACAACTGACCCTAAGAGAAAAACGGTACGCCACTGTTTATTAAGTCCGATATTTAAATAAAACTTTAAATTTATTTGCAATATGAAAGAATCACCCTGTATAAAGGATTTATGCTGGCACAAATGAAGATATTTGACAGTTGTATACCATTAGGGTTTCAAAACAAAGTGTTTCATACCCGGTAATATGCTGTGTCTCATACCAGGATAATGGCACCATTTTGCGGATGACAAACAATAGTATATTATACATCATGGGACTAAGGTGCTACTTTTCTATATCTACATGAGAATGAAAAGAACCTGAAATTTGAAAATAGAAATGGCATAATCCAATATCAGATCGCAAAATATAAGTAAAACACCAAATGCTAATGCATTACAGTTACCTTTTTCAATTCATTCACTCGAAAAAATTACATTTTGAAAAAAATCAAAAAAATACAGTATTCGCAATATACAATTTGAAGTATTTACAAATGAAATATTTGACAGTAACCAGATCGGTCATATTGACACATTCTGATGATGAAAATAATTGACTCTCTCATACCTAGTGCTGTCTCATACCCGAGAACACACCCCTACTTGATTAGGCATGCCGTGCGGTCTTAAGGCCGCACTGACCAATCACTCGTTAGTCATTAGTAAATGACAAATTAATAGCAAAATTCTTAATCATTTCATTAAACTTGTTTATTTCAATAAAGAGAAAATTTTTAACAAGCAGGTCGAAAAATAAAACAAAAAACTTCCTGCCGGTTGGAAAGTGAAAGTAAAAACAAACAATTTTACATCTTATTAAAATTTTGTAATAGGTCGATTATTACCTGAATTGTGAATGACAATAAATTCACTGTCATTTGGCCGAGAGTCGAATTGCCAAACCAATCAAAATAATCCAATCAGAAGTACGTTACGTACGGAAAAACAGCAATCTGTTTGAGTTGATAATTAAATAAATAATGAGTGCTCTTTATATACAAGCTTACCCAGAACACCTATCGGCTTGGTCTTCAAATACAATTAGTCGTAGAGATTTCAAACAAAATATTTCTGTGGTAAAATCGAACAGAAATTGACTCCCCCCGTGTATCCACGTCTGAGGAGATACAGCCTTTCTGTATATTTTTATTTTATTTTGGAAACTTTTCTATTGTATTATCTTAATTTTGGCACAAAACACTGTATCTCCAACTGTTCAAGCCAATTCTGTAATATTTATTCGTTTTTTAGAGAAACAATTGTTCTATATAGAGATCAAACTATACGATATAAATTAATTGGGAGTTAGCAAGAATGTTAGAAGTGACAGTTCAAATTACCACCTAACCTCGACATCAAAGTTTAACTGAAAAAAATTTAAATTCCTAAATAACTTCAGAACATTACATATTTTGAAATATAGTGCAATTAAAATGATAAAAGTGAGAGTATTGACTCATCAGACTTGATGAGTTAGTTGCAAGTGGTGTGTAACTTCCGACGTTAAGTTCATTTAACAATATAAAAATTCCTATTTAAAATTTATATAAAATTTAATATTGTATTAATGTTAACAGTTTGAAAAACATAAAACATGCAATTTCTAGAATCGTAGGAAAATGAGTGCTATATACTGAAGAAATTCCAGTAATAACTAATAAAACTTCCAAAGCGAAGCACAGAAATTTTTATATTTGCCGCGAGTTGGTTGATTTTGAGTGATGAAGAAATTTGTTGGATTGGCTTTAAAATGAATTGGTATAATTTTGAAAAATTAATAAATGAAGCAGTGGAAGTGATCAAAGTTGGCTAGAAAATTGCAATCATAATCCAAAGTAATTTAAAAATTAAAATAAAGAGGAATTAACTATAATATCACGACAGATGGGTATAATTATTTTTTAAATTTAATTTCTTTTTTTTTTCATTTTTGTCTGTAAATTCGGCTATACAAATCTAAACCGTGAGTAGAGAAGTCTGCGCAGTTCAGAGTATAGGCTTATTTGCTAATTAATAAACATGTTATGAGCCCAAGTTATCCACACTTTAAACATCGTATTCAAAAACGTTAAAGCAATAATTTTTATGTTTTACATGAACAAATCAAAATGTTATGTTAAATAAATTTTAGAAGTCATAACAGACAACCAGAATATCAAGATTTAATCTGCTATTATAAAACCAAACCGTATCGACACAAAACGCGGATGTAAATTCGAGAAGTCTGGAGAAATAGAATATCCTTCAGTGCACCGTTTGCTCGTTATTCGGGGGATATTCTTTACTCCTAAACTCCCTGGTTTCAACATCATGATTGATATAATTTGTGTGTATTGTATTGAAATCAATGGTCGAAGTTCTGTCGAAGGTCGGACAACCGCCCTAATCGGTAACTACAAGGTCAGATTTTCTAGTAATCTATTAGTCATAACAGTGTTTCCCAACATGGAGCCTACAATCCACAATGAAGTAATTTGAAAATCGAAATAAAACTTATCATTTAACTTTCTTCAGAAATCATTCAATTTGTTAACTTGTTAATTTGTTAATTTGTTAATTCCAGTAATTTCATAAAGCAGCATGTTTGTGTATTTACTATAAAAATATATACCGTAAGTCACAGATATCTGAAATTTGGCAAGTTGGATTACTTTTTCAGGGTTTCAGGAGCTTCGAAGTCAACATCTGATGTGTGAGTTGATTAAGCATTTACAAATAATGTGTATTAATCACAGTACATAATATAGTAAGGTAATCCAGCGCTGCACTCTTTACATACGTTAGAAATGAAACCATAATGTACAACGAGAGAGATGCATAACAAGGTATCTAAATATAATAATACGTGCACATTTTAGATCGTCTTACTACGACAAACGTCGCAATTGGTCAGCGCTCTGTCTATACAACGCTTGCTTATATGTACCTTGTGCTCTATCCTTGTAGACGAAATTGTTCCACATAAACGTTGCTCGTCGGATTACCTTACTATATTATGTACCGTGGTATTAATATAAAATTTTTAGTTTTATTTTGTCGAGAAAACAAATTAAATTCATTGGAGAGTACAATCTACATCTTTGCCTCCGCTATAAAATCCAGCTAGCTTTAAACGACCACCAGGGCTATTCCATATACCTACATTTACTTAATTCAAAAGTGAAAGACTTCAGATTATAGTATTATATGTATTTCAAAATAAGAAAAATATTTAGTAATTATTATTGACACATTATATATCACGAGTAAATCAAATTTCTAAAAAAAATGTAGAAAACTTCATTTATTTGACTTCGATTAAATGTCAAAAGTTGTAAATCTTATAAAATAAAGAAATATCTCTTAATACGACCCTCCATCAAAGCACGTCAATAAAAAGCCCCAAGTGAAAACTAAATGAAATTTTTCTTTTTTACCACTATTTACCTATAATGTAGGTTATTTTGCGTCAAAGCGGAATAAGCGAACGCTTGGTATCCGAAATCCTTTAAAAGATTCGAAGTTTGGTTAGCTAAGCAGAGGTAGCTTAACCAAGAAATCCTAATGCCTAGCAAAATAAACCGTTCACGTTTTATCGAATTAATGATTTACAGTCTAAATTTATTGCACTAAAATTAAGTAATTTAAATTAAAACTTTAAAATTAAATGCACACAATCGCAATAACTGGATTGTGATTAATGCTTTTTTTTCAGTTACCTAATCCTTATGAAATCTAATTACTTATTACTTTTGATGAACTCTTACAAAATTGCCAAAAATTAACCGCGATGTGGAAAATTTGGAGCAAATGTAAATGGAATAAATCAAATTGCCTTAATGCACATCATGCGTTACGTTGGCGTAAAAATTAAAGATTTAGTTGTGGTAAAAACTTAACAAGTACTCTTCGAAACTCTAAAGCACTTAAAGTGGATTTACAAAAAAGATTCCAGACTTGGCAAGCTGTTGCACTTGAATTTTATTTCTCAGAGTAAAATATCTTCAATGTCAAATTTTAATCAATATCTTCCAATATTTTGATCTAATAGTCCTGTGTTGACTTCTGCAAAATTATACGATCGCTGATGTATTTTAAAAAATAAAATTTTTCTTTCTAATCTGTAATTGAACCACCAATCACACCGTGCCACCGATTTGGATGTATATATGTAATTAAATAGCGTTAGATACATAAATAATAATATGCATCAACCGTAGACCGAAAGATGCAGAATTGTTTATGTAAGGAAAATCAATAAAATTTCTTCATGTAGTTACTGTTAATAATTAGTATGTAAATTTTGAAACAGTTACTTTATTGCACCTTTCGTTATTGTTTTATAAATTTTTAGTTTATGTTATTACCGTACTTAAAGTTCTGTTTCTGTTATTACTACTTTGTGTGTCCCATTCATACCGAGTACAGTTAATAATAAATTGAAAATTTTAATATTTACGCTAATCGTGCATTGAAGCGACATTGATTCAAAGCAATTTAAAGCACCACGTCGGGGTCACCTTTTGGCAAGGATTCGTCGTATTCGTCATTAACCTTAGAAAAATATCCGGGACGTGATGTCTTCTGTTGCCATACTTGGATCACCATAACATGAAAACTGACTAAGAAATTTTGTTTTAATCAAGCGTAAACATTGAATCATTTCAAATTTTTGCACGGCGAATTAAAAAGGTTGTGCAAGTTTTTTTGCATGATTCACTTTTATTAATCGCTAATTTGCTATAGAAAGTTATTAATTGCATTAAGTGTAATTAACACAAACAAAAATAAGAGAAATCAAAGTAAGTGAAATTGAAATTCAGTTGCTTATTATGCAATAAAACGAGAATAATTTTGTACTTTTGTTCACGAACAAGGTTATTACATCTTTTATTTATCGTCTGGTCCATTTGACTCAGACGTGAAATTACTTATTCAATAATCACAATTTTTAGTACTTCAGTCTGAATGAAACTTTTTTGAAGATGTCCGGAAGTACATGTATAATTTATTACCAGACTTACTTCTTTTAATGTTAAAATTTTCGAATTAAATATTATAATTTTCCATTCTAAATGTAAGTCAAGTTTGTGAGCTTTTCAAAATGTTAGGAATACATTTTTAGCATTTCGTCACGTAATCGAGTAATAAATTTGATCAGAAAACTTCTTTAATCAGAATCTATAAAAACTGGTAAGTATGGGTGATGAGATGGTACCAGAGTATTGACATGAGGACCCGAGATTTTACGTGACTCTCAAAATACAAAATTAATGGATTAAAACCAAGCAACGTTCGGAAAGATTTTCATATTAGTAATGCAAGCGTATTTCAGCAGACTTTAATAATTCAGTTGTTACGGTCCCTTAATTTGCCTTTGAAATTTGTTGAAACTTGAATCACTTAAGTGCAAATATCTTGTATAAAAGTTATCACATTTAAAAATTTTTAAGCTCATTAGAAAGGTAATTGTTCAATAATCCAAGAATGCTATTTTTATATTTTTTTCTTTAAAATATTCGGTATCCCGAATCTAATTTATTTTAAATTAATTAAAAGAAATTTTTACTTTTATTTCTATGTATCGATAAAAATACAGTAGCAGCTTACATTTTTCCATTTTGCCCACATTTCAATAGGTTCGAATGATAGTAATTTAATTAATGCTCAATTTTACTGAGTGCCAACTCAGGTGTCAAAATGTTCGAGTGCGATTTACTCGACTCAAAATAGTAGAACCAGGATAGATAAAATAGCAGTGTAGCAGTGCAAGGATAGATAAAATTCTTTATTTTTACTGAAATTGACTAAATTCATTTCAAATTAAGCAGACTGAAAATTAGGAAACCCGAGCTTTTTTTCGTTCCAAAAAACGCGTTACCGCCCGCTAGTAGCATTTTAAGATTTCGATAATAAAATAATGTTATTTTCAAAAATTCGGTGCATTTGCTATTTCATTACCGTTGGTGGCGCTTGTGACGTTACCAAATATTAACAACATGGCGCCTCTATTACGTACACTTGATGTTGTTTTGAGTTTGATTCATAAAACAGTGGTGAAATGATAATTCACAAAATAGAACACCAAAGGAATGCAAACATTTGGTTTATAAACAAAACTTTCTATACCAACTAGATATATATTAGATTAACTTAAGAAAAATCGCTGCCAATTTAATGATTTTGTAACTTTTGAATTGATTTTTTTTTCTTACGAGAAACATCATACTTAATATTTTTAAATATTCGAATTCAAAAAATTTCCGAAAAAGAAAAAACATATTGCAATTTTGCTGAGAAAATTGAAAGTGTTTTTTTTTTAGGAAAAAAGAATTTTAAATTTTAATATAATTTAGAGCAGCGTTTCTCAACCTATGCATAGGTATCCACTGGGGGTACATTTTGGGGTAAAGTTGAGAAACACCACTCGATCGCAATTGATATAAAAAGTGCACCCAAAAAATTTATTTTTGTTTTTTTTATGCTATAATTTTTTACATATGCATAAAAACACAAAGTAATATTAATTTTCCCCCATCCGCTGAGTAAAAGAATATTGTCAAGATCAGGTGTCTCCCTACGAAGTTCATTACGAAAAGTAAAAACTTACTCCAGAATTCGACGAGTACACGAAAAACACTCGCACACTTACAAAAGTTCATACCAAAGTCCCGAAAATTGCGCTCTTGCGTTTACAAAACGCAAATTCCCATCTCCCCTTCAAACTCTTGGCAGGGGCGCACTCAACAACAAAACAAATTGCAAAAATTTGTTACAAAGTTACGAATTTTGTCCAAAAAATTAAAAGTCGATTTTCTCAAATATCCTATTATCACTTGTAATATCACAAGAGATTGAGAATAATTTGAAAATAATTTCACATATTTTCGAAAAGTTGTTGCCGGGCAATAGATACGAGAGCCCGAAAGGATCGAGTAGCTATTGCCAAACGACAACAACTTTGAGAAAATATGCCAAATTATTATCTAATTTATTCTCATTCTCTCGTGATATTCGATTGATTATTTTTTTCGTTGATTTTAATATTAATATTAATTTAAAACAAACACATACTTCAAATTATTCTCGCGGCAATAATGTAAGTAGATTATTCCCACTAGCATAAGGTTTTGATTGGCAACTTTGATTGAAATTTAAAGTTTCTATTGGTTTTTAGAAACAAAAAAAAATCATAATAATATATGTTCTCCAAATTTCAAAATAGATTTATTATTGGGGTCCGTTACTTTAGCCCCCCCAGTTAAAATTTTTGGCCAAAAAGCTAGCTCCCGAATCGATATAGCTAGCACCGGCTAGCACCCTAATATTAAAGCTAGCACCATTACAGTTTTTTCACAAATCCACATTGAAACTGGGGGGGGCTAAAGTAACGCTAGCCCCCCCCGTTAATATTTTGGCTCCAAAAGCTAGCTCCTTAATCTACATAGCTAGCACCAGCTAGCACCAAAATATTAGAGCTAGCACCATTACAATTTCTTTACAAATTAGTATTTGATAAAAATGATAAAAATGTTTAAATGTTTCATTCCACTGCGCATGATCCGATATATTTCACACGCTCCGCCCATTCTAAACTTGACTAACAATTTTTTAACAGCTATGGTTTATTGTTAATCTATATTATGTCATTTATTTAAGAACAAAACGATAAAGTTAATAAATACAACCTTAATTATCATAATATATCGCTTTGTACATCGACACGGTTTCTCTATATCAAATTGTAATACACTAATATCGTATAATATGAAATAAATAGTAAATACGTAGATATACTATAATAGTGGACAAAGTAAAATAAATTTTATTTAATTTAACCGCCCTGTATGGAAAGGTTCAAATATTCACTTATCAGGTCCGTACTTGGGTGACATCATTTATTTATTATTTATAATTATAAGACTACGTCATAAATAAGATAATTTCGGTCTCGATAATAGCCAGGACTGGCGCTACAAGCAAGATTGAAGATTTACTTCTTATCACCCCCCCCCCCCCCCGAGTTATGATTAAAAAGGATAATACGCTTAGGGAATTATCTACTTAACAGATAATGGGATTAGTCTATATAGGAGATTTGGGAAGGAAAAGTAACAAAAATTATACCAAATATAACTTAAAATGGGAAAAAAACGTTCTGAATCTGATATTCACACAATTGTAGAAGGATTGCTGAAGTTTCCATTAGAATCACTGTACGATAGAGAGAAAAAATGTTTTGTTTCAAAACACAATGCAATTTGGCAGAAAATATCGGAAGATTTTATGATACTTTATAATCTGAACATATCAAAACTTGGAATTTACACGGCAGTTTCAAAAAATTATTATGATTTATGGAATGTTCTACAAATTTATCCGGATGATGTTAAAGATGTACAAGCAATATACGAAGAAGTTTCTATCGGTAATATATCATGCAGTAATACTAACAGTAACAGTGATACTAGCACTGATATTGAAGAAGACTGTGTTGACGAACTGGAAACTACTTATCGGTTTAATATTGCTTTGACATGGACTGAATATGTAAGTTTTGATAAAAAACTTGTTACATACAAAAGAAAGGATAAGTCTGTGAGAAAATCAAAGCACACTGGTGAAATTAGAAATACATATGTTTTCGCAAATTCAAATTGGACAAATATAATACACAAGAAATTAATAGAAAATTCGTCACTTACATGTACGTTAACATTTGACAGGCACAGATTGTTTCCGTTTGGTCCACTGTTTTTAAAGATTTGGGCAGTTTGCAAAGAATGCAAATCAAGAATTACATGCGTTTTGATTAACGAACCACAACAAAATGAAATTTCGGAACTGAATTGTACTGTTCAAGGAAATTTTAGCAAGAAGCACACATTAAATTTCAGACGTCCACTTCGGGGTGACCTGCGATCTCACTATGTAAATAAAATGGTGAATGAGAAGTTTTCATCTAGTAGAATTCAAAGTATGATTATTAATAACGAATTAGAAACAGGAAAAATGATGCCTGAACTCAGTACACTTAGAGCTGCAAAATGTAAAGAAAAGAAAAAGAATTACCTTAATGAAAAACCTATTGATTCTCTTTACGAAATGAAAAACGTTCAAGAATTTTCTAATGTTATTCGCAATATTGGCTATTCCCCTTTTTTTGTATTTTGGTGGTCAAATTCTCAGCTTCTTGTGTATCGTCGATATTGTGAAAACAATTATAGTAGAATAGCTATCGATGCCACAGGATCAGTTGTAAAACGTATTATCTACACCGATGGAAGCAAATCAAGGCATATCTTTTTATATGATATTGTAATATTGTATCCAAATCAAAAACAATATTCCGTTGGATCAATGCTTAGTGATTCGCAAAACACAGAAGAAATAACGCATTGGCTATCCGTTTGGTTTAGAAGCGCAGGATGTACTCCGTCAGAAGTAGTAACTGATATGTCTCTTGCTTTAATGCATTCGTGCGCAAACACATTTACTCAGTATAAGAACCTCAACCAATACATTGAACAATGTTACAAGGTACTATTTAGAAATGATGATAAAATTTTTAAATGTTTTCTTCGTTTTGACGTGGCCCATTTTATAAAGCTCGTTACTAGATGGCCTAGTCTTAGAAATCAGCATAAACTAACAAGAACATTTTATCTTCGATGTATGGGACAAGTTGTACAATGTCAAGGAATAGAAGATTTGCAGTTATTATTAGATGCTATGTTTATTGTTGCTTATTCCGATACAGAAGGGCACTACAATGGCAACCCGACAATTTGCGAAATTAATAAAAAGTGGCTTATTGGACGTATATCTACAGGGACAGTTGAGCTCAACAAGATGATGGATGAGGAAAATTTTGCAGAAGAAGACGTTATGGGAAAGCTACATGATAAAGAAAAGGAAGAAATTAAAACCGATAATAATTTTACAAGTTGGTGCAAGAACATATCTGAATTCGCAAAAAATAGAGTCAACACACCAGAAGAAACAGGTGACCGAGGAAATCAACAGGTTCTACCACATTTCGTCGACGATTTTTTAAAGATTTCGAACTTTTTGCCTTTATGGAGCAGTATTATGTGTAAAAATTTTCCATTTTCGCCTAGAATTGCCAGCTCAGCATCGGCTGAAAGTAATTTTAATCAAGTCAAGAACAGAATTTTTGCTCACGAAAAACTTCCCCTACGTGTGGATGAGTTTGTTAGCGAATACATCAGGCACTACGAAGGTGCTATGAAGCTAGCTGTAGAGTATGATATGAACGATAATATTCAAGTTGATAGAATTACTACAAGCCAAGTAGAAAAATCATCCGTAGTTAACAATTTCCAATCTGAAACAGATAATTCACAACCAAAACGTAATCTTCTGTTGCCTTATAATCTGTGTGCTTCTTGTCAGTTAGGAATTGGAAGTGCCAATGTGGTATGTAAATTATGCAATTTGCTGTTGCATAACAATGACAACTGCACTGTCTCATACGAAGATGATATATTTTGTAAAGAATGTTATATTAGAGGTACACAAGATAAAACATTATCCGAAAGAGTCGCTGAAGAATCATGGATGAGAATGAACGTTCCTCCCAAGAAGAGACCCCGAAAGTCATATTTAGAGCCACAGTCAGAAATGGCTGTTGTCGATTGGACGAGAAAAATAAATATAACGACAATTGGACTCCTGCGAAATGGTAATATAGTTCATCAAAAACCACTAAAAATCTTCAAGCAATTGATAACGTTAAGAAACACTTGCGGACTAGATGCACTAATTCAAATATTTTGTATTGGATATTGTGATTCGTTAGTTATCAAAGAATACATAGAATCAATTAAAGACAGCAATAGGTTCGCAAAATTAGTAGTACAAGTTGTGAATAAAGGTGTGAACATTCATACATATAGAACTCGAGCAGAACTATTGTACGAACATTTTCCGAAACATTCATTGCCAGAAAACATTACAGAAATTAACTGTGAAGATAGTATAACCAATATAGCTAATACAACTTTAGAAAGTTTTAAGATAGGAATGCAAACGGATGAATGCAACAATTGCAAAAATATTCAACAAAGTGATCTAAAATGGTTACTCTGTAGAACTTAATACTATTCAAGAACTGCCGACGAAATTAGAGGCACATATATCCGAACATGTCATCAGAAAAACTTGCAATGAATGTGGAAACAATGGGTTCTTGCGAAAGAAAATTTTAGACCGAATATATATTGCGATAGAACCAATTGCAACTAGTAATATGATTTTAGAACTCACAACAAATTTGGAAGATATACCTCCACATTTTTCTATAAATGGCGATAAATATGTTCTACGTGGTATAGTTGCATTTCAAGGAACTTCTCAAAGTACTCCAAATTGTATCGGACATTTTTTGACTTATGGGAGACGACACAACGGAAAATGGGAAATTTATAATGACCTATTAAAAAATAAAGAAGATGTTTCGCCAAGTCAAACAGTCAGGTGTCATTATCTTATCTATACCTTATAAGAGATATCGGAAAATTGTGATTTATTTTCACATAAAGTTGTCTTGTTGATATTTTTTTAAATAAATTTATTTTACTTTGTCTACTATATACAAAGCGATATATTATGATAATTAAGGTTGTATTTATTAACTTTATCGTTTTGTTCTTAAATAAATGACATAATATAGATTAACAATAAGCCATAGCTGTTAAAAAATTGTTAGTCAAGTTTAGAATGGGCGGAGCGTGTGAAATATATCGGATCATGCGCAGTGGAATGAAACATTTAAACATTTTTATCATTTTTATCAAATACTAATTTGTAAAGAAATTGTAATGGTGCTAGCTCTAATATTTTGGTGCTAGCTGGTGCTAGCTATGTAGATTAAGGAGCTAGCTTTTGGAGCCAAAATATTAACGGGGGGGGCTAGCGTTACTTTAGCCCCCCCCGGTTTCAATGTGGATTTGTGAAAAAACTGTAATGGTGCTAGCTCTAATATTTGGGTGCTAGCTGGTGCTAGCTATATAGATTAGGGAGCTAGCTTTTGGAGCCAAAATATTAACTGGGGGGGGCTAGCGTTACTTTAGCCCCCCCCCAGTTTCAATGTGGATTTGTGAAAAAACTGTAATGGTGCTAGCTTTAATATTAGGGTGCTAGCCGGTGCTAGCTATATCGATTCGGGAGCTAGCTTTTTGGCCAAAAATTTTAACTGGGGGGGGCCAAAGTAACGGACCCTTATTATTGGTTACGGAGATATTAATTTTTGAAATTTTATAATTTGTATAATTTTGTATAAATTTTTTAAATTTTGTATAAACGTATAAATGTTTGTATGAGCAGATCCATATTTTTTTTATCCCAAAATACTGTTTGACGCCTGAATGCGGTATTTTAAGTTTTCGAAATTTTCAAAAATTATGTAGAGCTATACAAGTTTAGTTATACAAAACAAAAACATATTTCAGCGAAAACGAATTCTAGAACATCACGTCACCCAGCCTGCAAAATATTTATTGAATTCAGTTTTTATAATTTATTCTTTTTTTTTAATTTTAGGATCTTTTAAATGTTGGTAAGGTTTCCCCATGGATAATAAGGGCAACAGATCGTCAGAGCCTTGAATAACAACCTCATATGCAAAGCCGCTTTGACACTTTAGTTTGCTGTCCATATACAGCAGCGACGTCGCCATACTTTCTGACTCAGAAACACTTATCTCACATATCTACACTAAAAAAATAAAACAATTTATAAGTTCTTATAAATACGATGCATTTTTATTCATTGGTTGAAATTGAATGATACAATAGAGTTTTCACTTTATACAGAAAACGATCCACTTTAAATTTCTCGTCAACTACACAAAATATCTAAAAACTGTAAAAAAAAGCTTTTCTATAGATAGGAAAGGGAAGACTAGACTGTGCGTATTCTGCGTTACGCTGGGACTTACCCTTTCACTCTGAGTTACCCCAACTTCAAAAATTTAAATGGCACCGATCTTTTTGAGTGAGTTTTGGTATAAGGCTATAAGGTACTCCTCCTTGTATGACCAACAGCTACGGGTGGATGAATAAAAAAAAACAGGGTACTCTCTTGTCCTTGGATGGAGAACTCCAGCCAAAGGGTGGATAAACTACATACATGGTCAAAGGTACAGTATGCAGAAGGTCTTTACCACCACTGCACTAAAGATCCAAAAGAATATTCCTAGTCCTAAATCATCATGGCTGCATTTAATGCAAAATATTCCGGAGTTATTATTCCCACAATTGCATCTCCGGAGCGGATGAGTTAAATGATGCTGTGAAAATAGGGAAAACGAAAAATCAAAAGATACCCTTCATAATGGGAACATAGAATATGAGAACAATGTCTCAAGCCGGTAAGGTACAAATGCCATACAAGAAACAGAAAGACTGAAAGTAAACCTCATGTGTATCTTAAAAATGAGATAGGCAGGAGCCGGCTGTGTCATTATATTGGAGACTGGAATATTTACTACTCTGGAACAGACAATAAAACACACCAATACGGTTGAAAGATGATTGTTCAAACTAATATCGCAAAATACGTAACCAACTTCGTACCCGTGTCAGAAAAGATATTGCTACTGCAGATCAGCGCAGACCCTGTTCCAGCAACTTCATCCAAGTCTATGCTCCTACAACTATAGCAACTGACGAAAAGGTAAAGAAATTTTACCTTGAAATGGATCACTTCTTAAAAAGCAATTCCGAAGCACCAGCTGAGAATAGTGATGAGAGACGTCAATGCAAAGGACAAGAGAACACAACGGTCTCCATGGACTTAGATAGAGAAAGAGGTGAAAGGCTAAGCATTTTCGCAGCAGAGCAACAACTAACAATAATGAATGCATTTTTCAAACTGCCACCAAGAAGACTCCCCCGATGGTCTGATGCAAAATACCAGTGAGCGAAAGACATCAAAACTGCGTTAATTATCTCAAAATATACCTAGGGCTAAGGACCGACATAGGATCAGACCATAATCCATTAGTAGGAAAACTCAAGATACGAATGAAAAAAATAAATTAAACAAGTGACGGCAGAAACCTTCGTAACCCCATTGTGAAAGACAGACTACGAGAAGAATTAAAGGGAAAGTTTGAACCGCAAAACATGAATATAAATACCCAAGCAGAATTGGAAAAATTGAAGAGAAAATAATGAACAACATCAGGAGAAAGATAAAACCTGTTAAGATCAAAAGAAGTAAACAGAAGATTGAAAATTATTTTAAATTAAAAAAAATTTACAAAAAAAATCTTTAAAAAGATTAAACAAGCAAAGAAAGTAGAGATGATCTAGAAATGCGGGCAGAATTCTTTAAATTGTTTGGCGATGAAGGAGTGAAATGGACTAGGAAGATTTTTAATCAAATATACGAAAATGGAAAAATCCCAAAGAAGCGGCTCAAATTGGAATATATCACGATACCTAAAAAGCACGGATTACAGAACCATACGCCTAATGAGTTACTTCTTGAAGCTGTTCTTGAAAATCGTCCATAAAGGAATTTGTACTGGAGACAAGAAGCAAATGTACGACTGACAGACGCGCATATAGATACTGTGAGAATCCTCCAAGATGTGAAGCAAGGATGTATTTTATCTCCCCTACGGTTTAATCTATACTGTGAACATATATTTAGTAGAGAATCATTGAATAATATAGAAGAAGCTGGAATCACACTCAATGGACAGATATTGGACAGAAACAACATTAGATAAGCTGATGATACAGTGATTCTGGCAGGTAGTTGACAAGGAATGCAACAACTAATGCGCAGATTGGAAGAGAGCAGTCGACAATACGGATTAGATCTAAAGACAAAGAAGTCTACACCAGTAATTGAATTGAAAAGAAAAACTGTTTTATCGAACTGGTGAATAGGGTTGAGACATGATATTTTTTTGCATCTTTGGAATTTACGAACACGACTTATGCCCGATTTCTTCACCTTGAGATATCTATCGGATAAGCTCGTATAACTATACGGATAACCAATCAAACAACCGTAATTCAAATTTTTACTGTTGTTTGATTGGTTATCCTCATAGTTATACTTATCCGATAGATATCTCAAGGTGAAAAAATCGGACATTAGTAAATTTTTTTTATAACGTTTCTAAAACCAGTTTTGAGAACGCTACGGCGTTTTGAAATCGACGAGTTTTAAAATGCTTCCGTGACCTTGGACGTCGAGATACTAGTGGACCCCTCTTTCCAACAGCTACAGTAGGACGAAGCACGCTTTGTGGCCTCTGTTGTTGCAAAATGCTATTGTTTTACTGTTCTTCTGTATTTATTTATAAAAATAAGTGTATAGTGTAAGCGTATGAAATATTCTCTATGAAATTTTTTTTTTCACGTGCACAAATTTTCAAATTTTAGGGTTACAAGAATGCTATTGAAGCAGAATTCTACTTTGAAGCAAAGTAATTTTTGTGCATTTTTTATGGGATTATTAATAAAGATAATTGATATAAGGTTTGAAAGGCTTAATAAAATACTCTTGAAATGCTTAAAAAAAATTTTTAATATGTTTTATTCATTCTTTATATACAGAAACATTATTTGAATGAAAAGTAGCGCTGGTGTTAAAATCTTGAAAATAGACCATCTAAATCAAAACAAATCAGAAGTTTTAGGTTCCATATAACACTGGCAACTGCTTGAACTAAAATTATCGTAAAATTTTAATTTTAACTATATTTTTTTACAAAAAACAGGGGGGAAAAATTACAATTTTTCTGTTTTTTTCAATTTTTTATCATCATTGCTAGTGATATATTGAACCTAAAGCTTTTGATATTTTTGGTTTTAGATTACCCAATTTCAAGATTTTAACACCAGCGCAGCCCCATCTACTAATCGAAGCATGACATTTAAATAATGTTTCTGTATATAAAAAATGCATAAAATATTTCTAAATATTTTTTTTAAGTATTTCAGGGGTGTATTTTTAAATCCTGACAAAGCTCATAACAATATCTTTATTAATAATCTCAAAAAAAATTCACAAATATTGCTTCTTTTTTGAGCTTCCAAAGTAGAATACTGCCTTAAAGAAAAGCTTTCCATTTTGAATGAAAACATTTCACACAAATTTCTTTCTGCTCGTACAAGATTAAATTAGAGTTAATCAGAATTAAATTAATACATATTTTTATATTATCGTTGGAAAGTAGGCATTTCTAGCTAAATAATAGTGTTAAAATCATCTGGGTACCTATAGCAATTTTTAAGTACGAACGATTTCAAAAGTTCCTCCAATTGGTTAAATAAAACTAATTTTATTTTTTGTTTTTGGCTTTTAACTTTTGCCCCTCACAATGGCGGATGTCCTAAACATTGAATTTAGGTCCAATAGGTCAATACGTAAATTTTGATATACAATTCGCTTAATTCTACGTCATGATTGGGTTAGTAAACGATTTTGAAGATCATCCGCTGCATTACAATAAACGTGGTTCCACTATTATCGTGACGTCACGATGCTATTGCCATTTCGAGCGGAGCGGCGCGAGAATTTATCGATTTTCAAAGTCATTTTTAACGAAAACTTGATGGTGAAAATCGTTATTTTAAACAGCATTATTGTTTTTAGTAAATAATCTCTGTAATAAAAGTAGTTTTCCACTAATTCCTCGATATTGCAAGTGAATGTTTAAAGTTGAAGAAATGCAAACGAAATTGGAAACGTATAATTTAAAGCGTAATTCTGTATTAAACAGTAATATTCAGAGAGAGTAATTTAATATTTGTTGTGGGAGGGTGGCGCCCCATTGCTTTCCCGTACCAGTTGCCACTGCTTTTAAGTATTCACACTTTTAAAATTTAGTTTAGCTGGGCATTTCTGCTAGTAAAATAATGCTTTTCCTTGGCGAAAAGTTTTCCTCGTAAGTTGTGTTCTTATAATTGCTCATTGTATGGTTAGTAATAAGGATATTTTGTTTATTTTTGAGGATAACAATCGCTTATTGTTATAACTAGAGTACAGATTTCTAGCAAGTTGGCTATACATAAATATTGATACCCAAAGTATAATTGTTATAAATGTCCATGAATTTGTTAAAAATAAGACATTTGGCGCTAATTTTTTTATGTTTATATGCTTATTTTGATACTTTTATGCTTAGATTAATTTTTAAGTATTTTTAGTGCTTATTTCCATTTCAAAAGTTACAGTTTTGTGACAAAAAAAGGGTTAAGTATTGGCATAAAATATTGAATTTTATTGTACATTAGAGCAAATAGCTAGCGTCTTAGTGAAATTTAAGAACGCCTCAAATAACAATTAAGTTTTAATGAAAAATTTAGAAAAAAATTTAATAATTTTATTTTTTAGAAAAAAAGATGATGTAGAGAAATTATTTTATTATTTTAGAGAAGAAGGTGCAAATATGGAATACATCGGTTTTGACTAAACCAAGTAACGTCTTCTGTCGAAAATCGGCTGAATTAGTGAACGTTTGCCATCTTTATGTGAATTTCGTATTTTGATAATTTTAACACTTAAGTGAATATGCATACCTAACTTTCTTTATTTGCACGTTTATATCTAAATATTTGTTACGATGTCACTGTATATAAACTAAAGTTTAAGATAACGTTGTATTTGTTCAATTTTTTATTATGATAGGCTAGATCTAACCAAAAATATTGATGACATTGGTTGTCGGTCATATGGAATACTAGTGAGTTATGGGTCCAGTAATCAATGTGGGCTTATACTGAGTATGCAGGCTCCGAAAAAGACGAGTATATTTGCGACTGGTGCAAGTAATATGTTAATCTAGACATTATTATTATTATTAAATAGCATTACATTCATTTAATTGAATTGAGCTGACCTCTTCGGGTCTTACAAATCCTTTTTGGAAAGGGGATTAGTCCTCATCAAATTACATTCAAAGTTATTCATCTCTTATGCTAACTCAAAGTCGGGATGTGTCTTCATTTCTTTCACAATTGATTTCCAGATCTCTTCGGACATTTTATATTTTTTACCTCTGCAATCCGGACGAATTTCTAGTTGCAAATTCAAATTAATTCATCTAAGACTAAACTATGACATCGGGTCGGATGAACCATGGGTGCAATGGAGCAGCCGCATCCAGCGCCAAAATTCAGAAGGCTCTAAAATTGTGCGTTTTTAATTTTATTTTCTATAAAATATTAAATTTTGAATAAAAAGAATATCTGAACGGATTTAATTTTCTTTGATTTAATTGGTAAAGTTAAATAAATAGGGGGTGGCCATTAATTGCGTGAGGCGATTTTTTGACCCCCTCTACCCCTGGTGAGATGTCGTAAGATTTGTTTTTTTTTAATTACGTGATATTTACCGAGTTGTTATCAACAAATGATAACAAATCGAATTTTTTCTTCGAGCCCTGATACCATTCCTCCTGATTCTTATGTAGATTAACCTCCTGAATCAGAATATGACCTCCGCTTTCCCCCATCATTCACTGCTATCGGGGGATGCCCCGCCCCATCTATTTTTTAACAATAACTATTTTAGTCTTTACATTTTTTCTGGTAAACTAAAAAGGTGAAAAGTTAATATTTATAGCAAGAAAGTTGATTTGGGATAATATTTGTCCACTGAAATTGTAAAAAAAATCATTAAAGATGATCGAATTTTCCGTTTTTCTGCTTAATTTTGTCACTTATTTTTGCTGTTTATTTCGGCAAAAAATAAAGCAATCACACAGAACATGTACATATATGCAATTTTTCAGCTTTTACAACCGGGGGTCTGGAGGGTGTGGAACACCCTCTAGTATACCTGTAAGTGTGTTAAAAAACACAAATAGCAATCAAATTTCGATTCCGGTTTTAAAGTTGAGATTCCACTGGGCATTACTGGATCTAAGTTACAAAAGACATTTAGAAAAATCTATATAAAGCTAGATTCTGGGAATAATTTTGTTCAGGTGTACTGGAGGGTGTTCCACACCCCCCAGACCCCCCGGTTTCAAAAACTGAAAACTTGTGTATGTTTTCTTTCAAACTTTCAAAAACAAAATCCCTAACTTTTCCAAGTCTTCCCCTAGATCAGGGGTGTGCAACCTGCGGCTCGCAAGCCACATGCGGCTCTTTTGATGTCAAGTTCTCCAGGTACATGCACAAATATTACCTAATAATTATATTATTTTATTTTCAAAACTCATAGAAAATATTATACTTTAAACAGGATAAAATACCAAAATATTGAAACAAAAATGTTAGTGGCTCTTTAAAAACTGGGAAATTTTGTAAATTGTACCTTTTGGCTCTTTCGTCTCAAAAGGTCCGACCCTGAACATTCTGCCAAACCTTAGCTTTTAAAAATTGTAAAGTTTTTATTTGTCGAATTTCCTGAAAATTTTTCCTGCCTTCAAATCTTAATTTCCACGACTTTTTCTTAAAAATAAAAAATTCCTCGACTTTCCCTGACCAAATTTGTGCAATTCTCAATTCCTTTACTTTTGCAAATGAAAATCCTGCTTAAACATTTGTCCTAATTTTTAATTTTTTGCCCCCCTGGCCCCTTATAACAAACTACAACTCGCTGCTTAATCCATATTCGCTATCAGGGGCGGTTCCAGAATTTTTTCGGGAAAGGGCAAAAGGATCAGACGGGCAAAAAGTGTTTTCAGATTTGGGATTGTCTCCTTTGTCTATTTTTAAACGTCTGCTGTTTATTAAATATCTTTAATATTCCTTTCTTGTACTTCGAAACCATGCAATAATTGTGATAAATTTGTTTTTCAATTAACAGTAACAATAAATAAAATTGACAATTCATGCTTACGATACATTGTCAATTTGCCTAGTTGACACTGACAATTGTCAATTTATTTACAATCCGAGGTTAAGCCAGTTCTTCAATTATTATAAAATGATACTAAAAATTTTCTATCGGAAACTTAATTTATTCAATATTAATAGGAATTACGTTAAACCTTTCACGATTTAGGAAGGAAGATATTTCCGAATACCTTGCTTTGATTCGATACCCCAGGTCAAATAGAAATTTTATGAAATAAATGAAGCAAAAAAAATCATAATAAAAAGTATCGGCGTTTTTCCACTGGCCTATTTAGAATTGGTTAATTAAAAGTCACCAGCCTAAAAATATTAAGTGATTATGGGGGAGTGATGGATCAGTGCGGCCTTCAGGCCGCACAACCTAGGCAATCAGACATCGTCAACTATAATACAGATTTGTCAACTGCAATTCAGATTTGTTAACTGCTATTCAAAGATGGATAACTGTAAATTCAGCCTTGTTCAGAACACCCCCCAGACCCCCCTCCCCCCGGTTTCACGGACTGAAAACTTGTGTATATGTTCTGTGATTGATCTTATCTACTTAATAAGAGACTATCACTTTTTGAGAGTAAGTATGCATTTGTAGGTTTAGGAAATACGCACTGAGTAGTACCGAGTACCCCAGTATCCAACTGATTGTATAAAATTATTGCCAAAAATTTTCGCTAATCCGGAAAACTCGGTTATCCGAACAAACTCAAAACTATATCTGTCCGGAATAACGAGGTTGTACTGTACCCGTTTGTTTGCAAAATATGCTCTGTTTCCGGCTTGTATCTTTGCACTGATTTCCATTGTTCTACTACTATTGTTATTAAGCAGTACTCCAAGATAGTTGAAGCTTCTTACTTGTTCGAAAATACAGTCATCTATTACTAACGCATGCATATCATTAGTTGTTGTTCTCTGGCACTTCATAAATTTCGTTTTTCTCACATTTACTAATAGGCCCGCTGCCTCTGCCGGTTCTTTTATTGCCTTAAAAATGTTTATCAGTCCTCTTTTTGTTCTTGATAGAATTACTAGGTCATCTGCATATGCAACTATCTGACTATCTTTGTTTATTATCGTTCCGCTACATGTAGCTTTTCTTATTATTCTTTCAAGTACAATAATAAATAGTGTTGCCGATAACGTGTCGCCCTGTCGAACACCGCTGTCTACCGCAAATTCATCTGTTATCTAGACCTTATAGTTAGTTTTAATTTTTTGGAACCATAAATTATTTAATTATTTCTTAGATATTTAATGTATTCCATATTTGCACCACCCTTTCTTAGGTGGGCATTTTGTAGTTTTATTTTTTTAACTTTATTTTTGTAAAAATGTTTTAATTAATTACACATTTGTTTTTATATTTTGGTGTCTAATTGTCTGAAGTAACTTTTCCCTAAATTTGGCTTAATTCTATTCGTTATAAAAAAATTTTTTATATACCAAACTAAATGGTATTCCATATTTGCACCTTCTCCTCTACTATTTTATTACTATTTCTTTTACTTTATTACTTTTTTCTTGTGTTACTTACTTTTCAAATAAATTTTATTTAAAAAAAATATTTTTAATGCTTATATTTAAGAAGAAAACATATTTTTATGCATTATAATGGCAATTTTTGTGATATTTTAAGTGCCATTTTCACGATTTCTTATGCTTAAAATTCCGTACGCTAGTTATAACCTTATAACTGTTGATTTAGAAAGATATGAAGCGTTTTACAAATATTCTTCCAATTGGCAGTTGGCAAATTCACTAATATTGATAGAAAGCGTTGGTATTAAACAAGAAGCGGAAAAGCAAAAATTTGTATACCGGGAGGCTTTTCGAAATAAGAAAAGAGATACAAAAAAACACGATCGACAGTCGGTAAACTGATAATTGTTCCTCCTTGAAAAGTTTTCTTTGAATTACATCTCTACTATGTCATTATGAAGTTACTCCAATTATACCGATGTATTTAAACGCAAAACATAATTTTAATTAACCCCTTATAATGTAGTTCTAAATAATTCGGTATAAGGTATTACGACGTAAATAAAAATTTTTTTAATCCTGTTAAGTTGTCCTTAATATCAGTACATTTATAATTTCCAAGCTATAAATTTGAAATCTTAAGATTTTAATGAATCCTTTACCTACCTATGTTTTCAAGTAGGGTAGGCAGATTCTAAGAGCGCTCTTTTCATATCTACTTCCTATCTTCGTATTATTATAGAGGTTCTTTTCAGATCAGTCATAATAATTTAATTAAAAAGGGCTTCAGCGAAATAAAATTGAAAAACATAATAAGGAACATTTTTTATACGCCTAGTTTAGAATTATGTTTTATATTAAAACTTTTTATTCAAATGATTTTTGGTTGACCAAAATAATTTTAATTGAATCAAAACAAAATTTGCTTTTTTTAAATAAAATTATTCAAACAAAACATTTTTACTTTGTATGTATGTATATATTGCAACTTTGTAAGTAAACCAACCTGTTCAATTGCAATAAAAAGTGATTTTTCAAACTGTCATAATTAAAAGCGATGAAAAGGGCAGATAACGTAAGTGATGTTGATGACGTCGTTGAAAATGATACAACAAGGTAAATATAGAAATATTCATAAAACAAACTAAATTCAATTATTCACTCCCAAGAATTATTATAATATAATGTAATTTAAGGTTAAGTATGTTCTGCACAGTTAGCAACGTTGCCAAGTTGCTATATGTTCCCCTAATAAACTAAATATCGAACATCTAACATTTATTACAGCTGTATCATACAAATAATATTTTATAGTTCCCCAATGTCAAATAAAAATCGTATCACAACCATTATTACTGTTACATATTTGAATGCTTATTTTAAGTTGATAATTCAATTGAATTAAATAAAAAACAAAATTAAAACTGTCACTGTAAAATCCATTAATTTATTTGAATAGTTTCCGCTTTATTTCATCGATTTTTGTCCAATTCCCACGTCCCTAAACAATACATCTTTGAACGTTGTTTTCTTTGTTATCGTTTTCCTTCAGGGTAGTGGATCAAGCGGAGAAGTCATTTGTTTTATTTTACTTATTTAACAGTTTTCTATCTCTTGTATATGTTCTGTTCCCATTTAAAACAATTCGAAGTTGATAAAACTGCTGCTCACTCGGTTTCTTTTGGTAATTCAATTATACCGACGCCATTTATATTATACTTAACTATAGCGAAAACATCATCTTGAAAGTATATTTAGGTTTTAAAATTTCCTGCGGGATGCCTAGGTATAAATATTGAATTTAAAAAACATCATAATGTGAAAATCTTCATAAATTATTAATTTGTAGTATTTGCAGAATGTATCTTGTTCGAAAATTCTAGTAGTATACTTATGCTATGAAATAGTAATGACATTCTCCTTTACAGAACGAAGAGAATGAAAATTGATCTCGCGAGTGCCTTGGATCACATAGGGAATAATACACCAACGTGGAAGAAAATTCGAAACGAAGGTTTAGATTTAGATTACTCTGTAGTATTTCCGAAAAACGTAGCTGACGAATTTATGTCTCAACTGGAAGCCACCATTGAATATTACCAAGGCAATCTTACGAAGGTCTGTTAAATAACGAATTCAAATTTTTATTCTGAAATACAATAATCCTTTCTATTTCGCGGTGTTCTTATAGTGCGATTTCCATAATATGGCAGTTTAAGTTTTACGATACATCCTTCTATTATCGGGAGGTTTCGATATAATGCGGTTTTGCATAACAAGATTCCATTGAAAACCGCCATACTAATGGTTAGCAACATACAGCTACTAACAACCTGCCATGTTGAATTTAACCGATGTTTCGTTGGAATACCAACCCCAATTGCCTTATTTCCTCCGCGGTTTCCATATTTGACGATATATGGTTTCCATATAAGGAAATACGAATTAACGTCATTTGTACACCTTTCAACCGGTGTTTGCCTTTTTTGCGTTTTAATAATTGACCGGTAACCGGTAATTTTACACAATTTACATGTCAAAATGTAAAATATAAAGTAACCAAGAATTATCAGCTTCACTGTTATCTCTGCAAACGTCGACTGCGATTGGCCAAACTTCCAATAAAACAACTTAAAACCAATAAAAGTTTTCACCAAAAAAGCCATCAACAAATTAACCACCACTTAGCAGATCTCCATAAAAAATGCTTAGTTTCTGCTAATTTAATTGCTAAAGGGCTAAAATATAAGGTTACTTATAAACACTTAAAGTTAATAACAATAGAACAATTACTACACTAATATTTACACTTAATTCTAAATTACACTATAATTATTTACTATAATCTATAATCACATAAGTCTATATTTATTTTAATACCCGGTATATTTATTTACACTGCTGTTTATTTCCGTGTTATTTATGTTCGCTCTTCAGATCACACAGCAAATCGCGCTGCTATTTAAATTTAAATGCATAGTTCTAGAATATTCCACAGCCTTCCAGGTAATTCTATAAAGTTCTATAGCTTCCAGGAACATTCTAGAATGCATACTCAGCAGTATTTAAACAGGTTATCATATGTGAATCACCATTCATGCGTCATTACAGATAAGTCATCATACATGAATCATCAAATATAAATAACCATTGCTGTTTCGTAACAATACTCTCTTTTTCTGACTTTTTGAAAAACATCTCACTAATATTTCTCTTTAAACAACTTTGTTCGTAATCTAAAACAGTAGTTTTATCGAAATCGAAGCTGTGTCCCGTATCCTCGCAATGCTGCACTAATGCTGTCTTTCCCCCACCTTTCCTATCTCCTTCGTCCTTCCCTTTACTCGCTGCACCGATATATATAGTTGTTTACTATTATTGTTATGTTCATTTTTATATTACACTCAGTTACAAATAGAATAATGTACCCCTGGTCTCTGTAAACTGAACTTGAGATGAGGATCTTGATAATTTCTAAGGGTTGTTGAATTTTTATAATTTTGTAGTCCTGAAAAAGAACGAAATAAAGGTTCAAAACGTCGACGTAAAGTTATAGTTTTTCATTAGACCTGTCCAAGATAAATCCCGATAAAAGAATTTTCTAATTATAAAAGTAAAATTAACAATTGTACAAAAACCTTTGATAAATCTTCTTCGGCTGGCCGCTTACAAAACCTTCTCGTGGATGCACAATCTCGCGGATGAAATTCAAACATTGAATTTCTGTAGCAGCATATAAGTTGATTTATGCATGTCAACCGCCGGCGCATGAACCGCACGTAAATAGGCACATAAACAGTCAGAAATAGCATTATTTATCTATAGCAGAGACGCATAAACTTGTTGGGACTAGGGGCCACTTGGGCAGATTATGAGTTAAGTGCGGGCCGAAAGAAATAAAAAATATTTTTTATTTTCAGTATTTTTACCTTTTTCGTTTCTTTTCAAGGGAGTTTTTAGGTTTTGCTATTTCTATTAATTTTTTCGCGGGCCGCACGCACATTGACGGCGCGGTGGGCAACATGCGGGCCGTGTTTTGTATATTCCTGATCTATTGATATAAATATTTAATTTTATGTATAGATAATAACTAATTTCATTTCGCAATTTTCATGGTTATTATTAGATTTAGATATTTTATTTTTGCAAAACAATTTTAAAACAAATGAAGGGCAATCGAGAACAACAAAAAAAAATTATTTCCAAAACTGGGGAGCTGGCGCAAAATCTTATTTCGCGCTTTTCGCGGTTATCACTAGATTTAAAAAATTTATGTCTACAGAAGAATTGGAAACAAATCAAGAATAATCGAGAACAACCAAACAAATTTTAATTTCGGAAAAAGGAAAGCAGGCACGAAATCTGATTTTGCGATTTTTGCGGTTATTATTAGATTTAAAATTTTTAGTTTTACAGAAGAATGGGGAATAAATCAAGAAAAATCCAAAAAACAAATTTAATTTTTAAATAGGGGGAGCTGGCAGAAAAAATAGTTTTCTGATTTTTTCGCAATTTTTTTGCAAAAAACAATCAGAACAATTAAGAACAACGATTAAGAACAATCGAGAACAAAAAAATTTAATTTTTTGACAAAAGGGGAGATCAAGTTAACACATTTTTGTACCTTTTTGCAGACTTTTTGAGACAAAATTGCTTTTACAGCAAAAGGTACTTCTTATTAAACATTTCTTACATATTACCTACTTATGAAACTGCTAGTTTCATTGCTTGTTGAGACAGTCAAAACATGACAATTGCAGATCAACGCGACTGTTGGTCAGAAACCAATTGGTTTCTTCTTTCTTCCCTAGGACAGAAACCGTCAAGCTTCTTCCCGCTTACTCAGTTATAATACATCGTTTTAACTGTCAATTTATCTGACAGTGACAGTTTTTATATTTTATAATGGTTAGATTAATTAATGAAACTCTCAGATTCATTGCAGGTAATATGTAAAATAGTGTATATGGCACGGGATGAAACACGATTTCAGACCAGTGTTGCAATTTAATTTATATTTTCAAAAATAATTACCATAGAAACTTACATGGCAAGTCTGGTAAATGAAACTTTTAACAATTTCAAAAGCATTTTTTGCCTTTTTAAATAAAAGCTAAATGAAATCTAATGTTCTTATCATTCGTAGTTTATATTTCTGCATTATTTTTGTGTCTTTTATTTTTTCTCTAAAATAATTTGGGAAGCAGGAATTTGCATAAATAAGTTTTCACATTTTAATTTCCTATGTTCGGCTAACTCATTCAGCACCCGGTATGTACATACATTATGCTATATCGTAGCACCGTTTCCCAGTTACAGTGACTTAAAAATGACTCTGTAAAATACAAAAACTATTTTGGAAAAACAGAAAAAATAACCTCCAAAAGAAAGTTCCAAGAAGAGAGAAGACCGTGCATAATATGCGAATATAAGAATAAGGGTAAACGTTATCATTCTGAATCAAATTGCTGGGTTAAAAATAAAGATAGGAATATCAGGATAGCAGAGCAGATAAACACTGTAAACAATTCAGAATTAGAAATAGAATTAAACGAAGAAAATCCAAAAAACTAATAGTGCCACCATTAGCCGAAAACCTGTTAAATGATACCTTGGAAGTTTCTGGAATGTATGACTCTGGTTCAAACGTGTTACTAATTAATGCAAAATTATTGAAGATGCAACGAGGTAACACAAATAATAAACAAACAGTAAACTTGAGAACTATTAATGGTGTAAAAAAGGCAGCAGGTATGGTGAAACTGAAATTAAAAATCTACAACATCGAAAAAACTATGAATATCTTTGTTGTGGATAATGACAATTTTAATTATGATTTTTTGATTGGTTTGGACTGGATTCGGAATTTCAAATTAATTCAGAATGAAGATCTAAGGATCATGCAATGTAACAATCCAAAAGAAAATATAATAACCTCAAATAAAGAGGATATAGAATATAATAAAAATTCTTCAGAAGGTGAAATTTTAAATAAAATAAACGTCGAAACTCCTAATGTACCAGATGACAGAAATGACGATAAGGAATTTTTATACTCGGAGGTACTAAAACAGGAAGTTAAACGCATAAATAGATGCGAGGTAAATTTCAACGAGCACATAAATGCAGATAAATTTGAAATCTTTGTAAACCATTTGGATACATATGAAAAATTGGAAATTGAGAAGTCAATTGAGAAGAAAAATACAAACAAATTTTTGCTAAAGACAAATACGATGTCGGAACTGTACGAGATTATGAAGATCATATTGACTTAATGGTAGATAAATGTTGCTGCAAACGTCCATACAGATGCACAACTGAAGATAGGAAAGAAATAGAAGATGAAATATCAAAACTATTAAAGAAAAATTTGATTGAAGAATCATACAGCCCCTTTGCTGCTCCAGTAACTTTGGCATATAAAAAAGAAGAAGAAAACAAATCAAGGTTGTGTATAGATTTTAGAGAATTAAATAAAATTGTCGTCCCCCAATTAACCGCTGTAAAAAATTTTCCAGTCCCATAAACAAGAAAAATTGTGCGGCAATTCCTGGGAAAAATAAATTTTTACCATAAATTCGTAACACTCAGGGCAATTATTCTGAACCCACTGCACAACTTATTGAGAAAGGATGTTAAATTTATCTGGTCTGAAGAATGTCAAAAATCATTTGATAAAATAAAGTAATTGCTGTGTTCGGAACCAATTCTGAGAATTTTTGATCCTGTACTACGAATTAAAATTTACACAGATGCCAGTATAAAAGGAGTGGGAGCGGTGCTAAAGCAGGAAGATGAAAATGGAAAAACTAAGCCAGTTGCTTATTTTTCAAAAAAACCTGAGTGAGGCTCAGAAGAAGAAAAAGGCAATATATCCAGAATGCTTAGCAATAAAAGAAGCCGTTAAATATTGCCAACACTGGCTTATGGGAAAGGAGTTTATGGTATACTCCGATCATAAACCCTTAGAAAATATGAACATAAGGGTTAGAACCGATGAAGAACTGGATGATTTGACATACTATTTATCCCAATATAATTTTAAAATAAAATATAACCCTGGAAGATTTAATCAAGAAGCAGACTGCTTAAGTAGAAATCCGGTTATAGAATCTTCTGAAAATACTGATGACTTTTTAAAAGTAGTAAATTTAATTACCTTAGAAGATATCAGAAATGACCAAGATACAAATCAAGACCTACAAAATAGCAAAAACAAGCTAACATTGAAAAATGAAATATATTACAAAAAGAATAAAAACAGAGATAAGATCGTGTTATCGGAGGAGTTTAGTAGGGCGCTAATAAGAGATGTCCACAATACTTATTGCCACATTGGAAGAAATCAGATGATAAATAAAATTACACCGTTCTACACTGCAAAGAATATTGTCGCAAACATTAAGCAGATTTGTGATGAATGTGAAATTTGTATAAAAAATAAGTCAAGAAAAAAATTAATACGAAATGATGTCACATTTGGGTCCAGCGACATACCCATTTGAAATTGTATCCATTGATACCATTGGAGGTTTTGGAGGATCCCGGTCAACAAAAAAATACTTACATCTACTGGTTGATCATTTTACAAGATTTGCTTATATTTTAACATCAAGAAACCAGAACTCCAATGATTTTATCAAACTAATAGAAAAAGTGATACAAAACCACAACATTGATATGGTGCTAACAGACCAATACCCTGGCATAAATTCCAGGGAATTTAAACAATTTCTAAACGAAAAAAATATAAAAATGATTTTCGCTGCTGTTGATACACCATTTTCAAATGGTCTTAAT
Organism: Cantharis flavilabris; assembly: GCA_949152465.1. NCBI lineage: Eukaryota > Metazoa > Arthropoda > Insecta > Coleoptera > Cantharidae > Cantharis > Cantharis flavilabris. Next base: position 14,580,253 of record OX424440.1, on the reverse strand, counting down.
GAGAGGCTGAACCAAACTTTGATCAATAAGATCAGGTGTAAAATAAATGAAAGGGATAAGAAAATATCATGGACAACTATTGCACAGAACTGCTTATAAAAATATAATGAAACAGAACACACAGTAACAAAGTTTGCTCCAAAATACCTATTGGAAGGCGAAAATATAAATATTTTACCACAGGAATTAAAATCAAGGTATTCAGAAGAAGATCTGAAAAGAGATAGAAAATTAGCTTTGGAGAATACAATAAAATCTCACAATTACAATAAGAAAAACTTCGACCTGAATAGAAAAGAGTATAAACTAAATGTGGGAGACCGAATCTATGTGGAAAATGGAAATAAACTAAACAGAAAGAAAATGGACGAATTAAGAATTGGACTATTCAGAATACTAAAGAAAATTTCGAATTCCATCAAAATAACCCCGACAAAATAGCCTCGACAAAATATCCCCGACATAATAGCCCGTGCTAAAATAGCCCTGCGACAAAAAATCCCTGGCATAATAGCCTGAGACATAATAGCCTGCTCTAAAATAGCCCTACGACATAATAGCCCGTGCTAAAATAGCTGTTGCAAAATAGTTCAAAGACAAAGTAGCTCCGACAAAATAGCCCAAAGGCAAAGTAGTTCCGACCAAATAGTCCAATGACAAAAGGGGCCGTCCATTAATTACGTAAAGGTTTGATGGAGATATGAGGGTATCGGAAATCTCATGGACCGTTACGTGGGGGAGAGTCCGACGTATTCTGTCTAATGCAGTATAGCGATACGCGAAGGTAGATTACAGATTGCTGAAAATAGTATATTATACCATGGTTATTGTCAATTAATTAAATAATTTAATAATTAATTTATACCAAAAATTTAACTTTTTATTATATACCATTGGAAAGAGAACAATTATTTAAGAATTTTATCAAGAATGTGATTTTTTTGGATTATCGGTCGGATGTTTTTAGCGAGTTAAACGCCAGTCAAAACGTAGCGTAGCGAAAGGCTGCGTAGGATCAGTTTTGGCAGGAGCAACCACGGCAAATCACGGATCCACCGTAAAATAAATGAATTAAATTAAATTAATTTGGCTATCGCCATACTACATTAGACAGACTTCGTTGTACTCCCCCCGTGTAACGCTTTATAAAATTTCTGATAATACCCCCCAACCCTTACGTAATTATTAATGGATGGCTCTTTTTGTCATTAGGCTATTTTGCCGAAGCTATTTTGTCATTGGGCTATTTTGTCGAGGCTATCTTGTAATTGGGCTATTTTGTCATTGGGCTATTTTGTCTAGGCTATTTTGTAATTGGGCTATTTTGCCTGAGCTGTTTTGACGGCGCTTTTGTGTCGGGGCTGTTTTGACCCGGTACCCTTCGAATGGTACAATTTACGTTGTTAACGTAGAGCGCCGCAAAAGCTTTTGTGAGTGACTGTATATATTTACCTTATATTGCATTTATTTTGTTTTTCTTTCTGTTTTATTTTATTACTTACAACTTTAGTAAAAGTTTTTTTAAATTAATTTGTGATTTTACTGGCCTGCATCCAAACTTTTGGCTTGCAGTGTATGTGTTTGTAAGATTTTCCCAGTTTTTTTTTATATTATTAATAATATAGATATACATAGAATAATATAGAAAATCACTAGATTTTCCCTTCTTCGTCCCCTAAAAACTCTTACGTAATTTGATTAAAATTTGATAAATCGTAAATTTTGTAAATATTTTAAATTTTGGTTTTCCCGCTAAATAGTTTCTGTTACGTCAACTAGAAGAAGAAACGTGTTTTCTGCTAAGAAGATAGCCGCTCAAGCGGTTTGGACGAAGTTTTGTCTCTCAGTTTTGTATTTGAGATTTTGATTTGAATATTTATAGGTATATATTTCAGAATAGTGATTGATGTTTCCATAGGAAAATTTGTTTATATCTGAATTTAAAATTATTCAAATATAATTTTGAATAAAATTGGTACAATTTTAAATTATTTTGATTTATTTTGATAAAAATCAATGTTTTCACGTGGAATCCATTTAAATATCATACTTTTAATTTTTTTTTTTTCAAAATCTTCATTCTATTTATTTATCATTGTTATCAAAATTTTATTTTGATTTTTTATTCTGAATTATAAATTCAGATATAAACATGTTTACCTATGCAAAAATTAATCACTTTTGAAAAGTGCAAAAACTGACGGACAAAACTTCGTCCAAACGTCAAAACAACGAAGACAAAATAGCCGAAGGCAAAAACACCGAAAACAAAAATACTGAAAATCAAAACCACTGAAAACTAAATAGTAGAACAAAACATTGGCGGTCGACAACCAACTCAAAGGAAGAAAAAGTAGACGACTTTGCAGCAAGGATCAAGTAGTATGGTGTGCGTAACCTAGAGGATTATCTAACTGGCATCGCTTACAATTTCGAACTTCCAGACAACTTAAAAGAACTTTTTATGTTACATCGCAAGCAATAATTGTCGCTTATAAAGAATATTTTGTTAGTATATAATGTAGGTTTATCAAATTAACTAAACAATCAAGTTTAATTGAGATCTAAGTAGGTAATGATCTCTCGCAAAAAGGAGTTTCACGTCACTCAAACACTAGATCAGTGTTTTTCGGTGTTCTTGTTTTCGGTATTTTGACTTCGACGTTTTTGTTTTCAGTGTTTTTGTTTCGTTGTTTTGACGTGATACCATTGATACAAAATGTCAAGTTTCAAAAATGTAAAAATTAAAATTCAAGGAAATGTAAAATAAATTTGATACGGTGACATATGGGCGAGTTATCTATAAAATTTAACGTTCCATTTATACATAGAAAATTAATGTAAATATTATAATATCATTTATATTGTGGATTTGAATTTTCTAGAACAAAAATCCACAAAACAAATCCAGTAATTATTGTTTCATAGCATAGATTGCTTCTAATGGAAGGGAGAAAAGAATGGAACCCTAGTTTAATCCGGTCGTTTACTATATTACAACAGATTTAATAATATGTCATATTCGTCCCGGTGAAACAATTCCGTCGAAACGCATTGTATCAACGAATAGATAGAGTGAAATTTGCAGATAAGACGTTTTAACTACTGCCAGTAAAATTAAAATAAAAACTGCACAGTTAAAACCCCTCTAATATAATATATTACCTACACAGCATTTTGCTAAATGATGTTTGAAAATAATATTCGGTTGTTTGAAATGATGAATATACTTCCATTGTTGATGCAATATTAAAATTTATTCAGACAAAATTCAAGCAGAATACAATATGACTCCAGTGTTAATTCTGCCATTAAATATGCAAGCCACGATTTTGTTTAATGCTAAGAACAAAAGTCGCTTTGCTCAGATCTTCAAAGCGATTTAATTATATAAATTTTCGGCGTGTCAAATTAAAATATACATCAAAGTAAATTTTCACTAAATTGATATCTAGTTCGTCCAAGCTTACGAAAACATCGGTTAATGTGTAAACTAAACAAAGAAAACGTTAAGAATTTAAAGACTTATTACCTCAACTAACTTTATTATTATTAAAAATCTAATTATTTTTATCATCGATTTTCTCGATATTTACTTTTAATATCTTTTCCAGCAAGTTGTTTAGTTTTTTATTATTTATTTGTCAACAAAGCTCCCGAAGAAGCTTTCAATCCGCTTAACATCTTGACTTTCCGATCAAATGCTTTCATATTTTTTGTTCCAGAAAGAAATTAAATAATAACGCGCATTCCGATTTTCAGTTCAACAAGAAAGTTATGTTTTTCAAACAAATTTTATTGGGTTTTAATCCAATTAAAAAGAAGTTTCAAAATTATTTACAAAATTTTTAATCTGGTAGGTCAAAGTATTTGGAAAATGGCATGATGTGCCACGACAACAAGTGGCGTATGGAGAAGACGGATTGCAGTACCATTTTTCTGGAGTTACCCTTCCAGCTAAACCTTGGACCGAAACGTTGAAACTCTTACGAGATTTTATTTCAAAAATTACTCAAGTTGAATACAATTTTGTGCTCGTTAACAGGTTAGTATCTTTCTTATACAGATTTTTTATATGATTATATTATGTGTCACAGGTATAGGAATGGATTGGACCATATTGGCGAGCACAGAGACGGAGAGGCAGAATTAGATCCTTCAGCTCCCATAGTTTCAGTGTCTTTAGGACAACATAGAAATTTTATTTTAAAGCACAGCGAATGTAGAGGAAAGGTAAAAGTGAAAAATTTGCCGAAAAGTAATGATACTAACTAACCACGCATATTGAAATAATTAACCCTCTTCCGTTTTAGTTAAAATTGAATTAGAACACGGAAGTTTATTGTTGATGAATCCGCCTACAAATAAATTTTGGTATCATTCACTGCCTAAGTGTAAAGCCGCTACAGGCGTACGAATAAATTTAACTTTTAGAAAAATTCTTAACAAGAAATAAGAAAATTTATTAGTGTATTCTTTTTGTTATTTTCACTATTGATTTGCGATCTCGTGAGTGCGGTTTTCCCTAAATCAGATATTGTAGTACCTAGTAATATTAATTGAAAATTATTGTAGTATTTTTAATCGGATAATTTAATTTATTTTTGTATGTCAATTTATTATTTGTATTTATTTCTTAAATAAAACTAAACATAAAAATTTAAACCATCTATGTTGAGTTTGCTTGTGTAGCATTTTCTTACCTCAATCGATTTTTAGAAATTAAAAAAAATTAACTTATACTTTGACTTGCTCAGTCGGTTAAATATTAACATGAGAGACTTCTTTTTAAAATATCAAATTTTAAGATCAAATTTTGTATTTACAAATGAAAATTTTTATTAAAATGAATGTAAAATAAAATTGTTATAATCAATGGCTGTTTTATTAAAGAATGAAAATTAATAAATTTAAATATTCATTCTTATTATTAATAGCAGTCAATCTGACTTAAACAATTCGCTTCTATTGAACACCTTAAATAAATAATTAATCTCCCCCTTGTCTATATTTGCAAATAACCCCTCCCCTTTAAGTAAATATATTAAATAACTTTCCAAAAACATCTGTACAGACCTACCCATTGTCACCATGAACGATATTCAAAGGGATTCAAACGTAATTATAGTAAATATATTATTAAATATAAAATATTATCGGTAAAATACCAAAAACATGAATATTATGATTTTTGTGATATTTGAGTTTTGAAACTTTGAAACTGAAATATGAAAAATTATGATTATTTAAAAAAAAATGATACTAGCACATATCGATACTTCATAAGTCAAATGGCGTAACCCTCAAAACTTTAAAAATTGAGATATGTACATATATTTCTGAGATCTGGGTTCTAAATGTTGTAACGCTCATTTTTTGTCATTGGCGTAACCAGAAATGTGAATTGAATGCATAAAATATGCAAATTTGAATTGACACTTCATAAGCCAATAGGCGTAACCATCATTTTAAATTTTTTTCAGGAAGTAGTAAAAACTAAATAAATTATTCAATTTTGTATATTTTATGCATTCAATTCACATTTCTGGTTACGCCAATGCCAGAAAATGAAGATACAACATATTGGAACACAGAAATATGCAGAACTCAATTTTAAGCATATTAAGGATTAGGTACGCCTCTTGCCCTCTATAAGCGTCAGAGTTTTTATTGTATGCTGAAAAAAATGTAAAGTGATGGTTACGCCTATTGACCTATGAAGTGTTGATATATATATTATTGTTGTTCAGAGATAGATAGAGCATTCGTGCTTTTAGCATATGAAGAGTCCAAAAATGGTTTCAATTGAGCAAATTAAAAATTGAAAATTTTGGGTACGTTTTATCCACGATTTTTGCGTTTTTCCTACGATATAAACTATTGTCGATGATATTATTCTTTACAATTAATAAAACGTAAATAAAAAAATAATTTTAGTCATTCAACATAAGTGTATAAGAACAACAGAAAGAAAATTTAACGCAAAACCGAGGGGTAAACCACGGTTAAAAATTGAGTACACCAGACTTCCTCCCACTTCGGACTTCCCCAGACTTCCCGAACTTCCTCGGACTTCCCCAGATTTCCCCAGACTTCCCGGACTTCCTCAGACATTGGGGCAAATATTATTGTGTTGCTTTAAGAAGTAAATTATTCATTGTTATTATGAGATTAGAGATAAATTTGAGATTTTGAATTTACAATAACTCCAAAATGGCAGTAGATATCAAAAAACCGAGAAAAAATGAGTGCCTTAGAATTCTAGTACTTCATCATAGGAAGACAAATGCAAAATTTCAGATCAATAGCGCGCAAGAATGGCGCGGCAAGTATTAATATCATTTTATATATCAGACTTTCCAGACTTCCCCAGACTTTTTCAGACTTCCCCGGACTACCTCAGACTTCCCCAGACTTCCTCAGACTTCCCAGACTTCCGCAGACTTCCTCGGACTTCCTCAGACTTCCTCAGACTTCCCAGACTTCCTCAGACTTTCACGGACTTCCCAGACTTCCCCGGACTTCCTCAGACTTCCCGGACTTCCTCACACTTCCCCGGACTTCCTCAAACTTCTCGGACTTCCCCAGACATCCCCGGACTTCCACACACTTTTCCGGACTTGCTACAAGCTGTACACCAGACTTCCCGGGAGATTTACCCCTCGCGCAAAACGCTTATTTACAATATATTTATTTTTCTTACACAAAAAAGGGGAACTGTCACGGAATTGACCCCACTAATTTCACTTTTTCCTATATACTATTGGAAAGAAAACAATTTTTTAAGCACATTAAAAAAATTTTTGAGCATTTCCATTAGTTTTAGAGAAAACGGCATTTGAAAGTCAAAAAAAGAGGAGCCTAACTGCACTTGAACCCGGGACAATTATTGGTCTTGTAACGATGCCCTTTCACGCTTCCTTTTCAGGGCCCCAAGTGTACGGGTTTCTTATTTAAATTTAAATTAATTTAATTTAATTTATTCATTTTAAAAACATAGGTACGGCGTCTGTATGTCGCATAACTCAGGTGCATTTCGCCAGCCTCCCCCCCCCCATTTTGAAGTTTGGATCCAAAATAGTTTAAATCGTTTGTATCTCGTTTGCACCTGTTTGTACCTTCTTTATTTTCGCTAGTACCCAGATAATTCTAAATACAGTGGAGTCCGCTTATTGTTATCATTCGGGTATTGTTACACACAAAAAACATCGCTTATAGTAATCATAATTTCGGTTTATATTATCAAATTATTCTTAAGATTATCCCACGAGCAAAGTAGTTGGTTTTCAGTTACAAGCATTTTTTTTCTATATTGTGTACGAGCCCTAACAACTATATATTCGGCCACTTCAAAATTTCTATCGAAATAATTTTTCAATATACCTTTACTAGCAAAATATATTTAATTAAATGATCTTTTTAAATAGAGTCTTTAAAATAATTATTCAGATTATATTATCTTGAAAGAAAATAATGGAGAAAATCAAAGTTTTGTTGAAAAAATATTATTTTATTGAACTACATCTGACAATTTAATGTTCGGCCAAAATCATATATAATTCAGATTAAATCTGGTTACCGTTGTCATCAGTAAATAAAATTGCAGTTGGCGCTAATTTAAAGTTTAAACAATCGAGGCTATACCTGCCTTAATTAATTTGCGAAATTTGCCAACTTTGTATGACCAATTTGCTTCAAAATGGTTCGAGGGGCAGCAACTCCAAAAAAAGTGGGAGATTTAATAATCAGTATGTTTAGTCAGGGGAAGAAAATGAGACAAATTGCTCGAGATTTGGAATTATCAAAATCAACAGTTTCCTCCATAATAAAATCATATGGTGAAAACGGTAACACCGAAGTTAAAGCAAAAAGCCCAGGACGTCCGTGTTTAGTTACTAATCGTCAAAGAAGGGAGTTAGTTAAAATCTGCAGAAAAAACAGGAGAGGCACTTTAAGGGAAATAACATCGGAGTGGAACGAAAACACAAAATTATTACTTTCGAGGGAAACTTGTAGAAACTGGATTCACAAAAGTGGTCTCGGTTTTTATAAGGTACAATCATTTCAATATTAAATTAGGTTTACTGACATACACGTAATACAATATTTTAGGCTAAAGAAAAGCCATTGCTGACCGAACGTCAGAAAAAAAAAACGCCTGGCTTGGTGTAAGGAACGCATGCAATGGACACAGGAGCAGGGGAATTCGGTTATTTTTAGCGACGAGTCTAAATTTAACATATGTGTAGGAGATAATCGGAAAAGAGTGATAAGAACTAAAAATGAAGCGTTCCATAAGGACTGTTAAAAACGAACTGTTAAGTTTGCTTCGGGAGTAATGATTTGGGGCTGCATGTCCGCTAAAGGTGTAGGAAGTATGCAGTTTGTAAATGGAACTATTAACTTAAAATAACTTGCTCCCCAGTATTGAAAAATTGTACCCAGTAGAGTAATTTATTTTCCAGCAAGACGGTGCTTCATGTCATACGGCTAAAACCACCCAAATTTGGTTTAACAACCATGATATGACAGTTATTGATTGTCCTTCCAGCAGTCCTGACTTAAATGTCATTGAAACCCTATGGCATAAAATGAAGCAAAAGCTGAGAAACAATCCACAAAGAACTCATGAAACTTTAAAGGCAAAAGTTCAAGAAGTCTGGGATTCAGTAACAGCAGAAGAGTGTCAGGCTCTTGTAAATTCTATGCCTAAAAGAATCCGGGCAGTAATTTTAGCAAAAGGTGATGTTACGCCATATTAAAATTGGTTATTGTTGTTTAAGATAACGGCTTGTTATTATGGCCGAACATTTATTTGTCAGTTTTAGTTCAGAATAATATTTTTTTAAGAAACCATAAATGTTGTTATTTTACTCCTAACCATCATAAAATAGCCAGAAATGGTGATTTTAAAATATAAGCAAAAAATTGCAGTTATAAAAATATATTTAGCTAGTAATGGTACACTGAATAATTATTTCAATAAAAATTATGAAATGGCCGAACATATAGTTGTTAGGGCTCGTATAAGCCACCCACATATAATATGTACTTACCACATATTCATTACGGGAATTTTAACCCTACAATGCATGACATTTTATTTTGTAAAATAAAATTTAAAAACTAAGAAGAAATAATGATTACATTACGGGAAAAATACAAAAAAAATATATTTTTAAATTTTCATAGTTTTTTATTAAAAATATTGGGCGATGTAAATTTGCATCCCTATGCTGTAGGGCATGAAATAATAGTAATATTTAACTTTTATGAAAATTTTTAGAACAGTTTCGATTGCAGTTAAAAACAAAGAAGTAAAAAATATACATACCTTTAATACATAACAGGCTTTATCATTTTACAAAATAGCACAAAATAGCTGGAATTCATACATTCGTACATCGCACGTTCGAATGGTCATAAATAGGTTGTAATTTCATTATTTTTGTGTTTTCATGTTTTCATTAGGAGGCTACTGGTTGACATTAGATACAGCATGCATTTGCGACATAAAATGTTTTCAAAACAAATTTATATAAATGTATAATGTATAATGTATATATAAATGTGTAAAATAAATTTATATAAAATGCAAGTGATGCATATATGCATCACTATAGGATATAAAAAAATGTGAAATGATTCTGATTCATATAGATAATAAAAACTATTTTGAATAAAAAAAAGCAACTTTGCTAATTAAATACATTTTTTCAAAAACTTCATTTAATTGGACCAAGTACTTAGTTACCTCAAATATCAAAAACTACAACATTTTTTTATTTATTTATAATAATTTAATTTTTTTTATTTAATATTTTTCGAATTCTTTGAGGAATAAGTCCTCTGGCACCGTATAACGTAGCCAGTAGCGGATTTAAAAAGGCGCTAAGCAGGCGTGGATACAGAGGAAGGACAATGGGTGCAATTGTCTCTCCCCTACACATTATTTTGACCATTTTTAAAATTGTAAAAAAATGAAAGGTAAATAAAATCACACAAAACTACCCCCCTCCCTTTACGTAATCCTGTATCAGCGCCTGACGCTAAAGGTGGGTTTATGCAAAACGTCGACGTACGCAACGCACGCACCGCACGCTTCCAAATAAAGTTGAAGCATGAAATTCTATGCTTCAACTTTATTTGGACGCGTGCGGTGCGTGCGTTGCGTGCGTCGACGTTTTGCTTAAACCAACTTTAAGGGTCTCTAGCTTCTCCCTCCAAAATTAATAATTGAAAATATTTACTATCGAAATTTTACGTATTTTACTATTACGAAAAAAAAGTATACTTACTACACGGTATAAATAATATTGTAAGGTTACTTTATCCCTTCCCAATCACTAATCCTGGATCCGCTCCTGGAAAGGGTTGCAGTACAAAAATTATATTATTAAAATTTATTTATCACCAATAAATAGAATTAAATTGTAGATAGTAATTGTTATGTTATTTAATTAATTTTTTTATACATAATTTATATAATAACTAGCAGGTCAGGCGGCCTACCGGCCGCCATGGCTTCCTGATATTTTAATGACCTGGAAACTCCTTTTTGCACAGGATCATTTATTATATGTAATTAATTTCTTATTTTATTATTATAAAATCACAAAATTAGTCATATTTTTTTACTCTTTTTTTTCAAATAATTGAAAATTGACTTAGAGAGCTGGGAATAGTGGCGTTTACCTTAAAACTTTTAGCTGAATAACCAATTAAAATTTCAATTCAATCGTGCTTTCCGTTGGGGATATTTTGATAGGACGGACATAGATACAAACTTTGAGTTTTATATATATTAATGCCCTTATTCACAAACGTCCGTGAAATAATTAACGAGCCGTTTAATTTTGCAAACCAATGAAAATGATTTCGTAGTCCAAGCAAATAAATTCCATTGGTTTGTTTAAATAAACGGTTCGTTAAAATTTTTACGGACGTTTGTGAATATGAGCATAATATTTATTCCAATTAATTTTTTTTTTTTTTAAAATAGCTCAAACAGCAAATCTTACACAAAACAGATGAAAAGCGAATTACCAAATTGGCAAAAACATTTAATCAACTTTTTAATTTATAATAATTTTATATTTTAAAGTACTATCAAAATTGAAAATAAATAAAGTAACTTCAGCAATGCTGAAGAAAAAAAGAAGAATTATAGCGTAAAATAAACCAATCAAAACTTTTAATTTAATTTATGCTTCACTTAAATATTTATGCCAGGTTAACTTTTATTATGGAATTATACTACTCAATTTTTTTGCCAAGTTAATTTTTGATTTTTTTAATTAAAACTTTTTCTTTCGTTTATTTTTGTTAAAATATGTAGGTGGTAGTGTAGTATTTACTTAATATGAAATAAAAAATGTCTATGTCTATTACATTAAAATGTTTATTTTACCAAAAAAAAATACAATTTTAATTGTTTTCGAAGTGGCCCAAATTTTGAAGTTCTACTGCTGACCCTGTATTTTTATTTACATCCAAAAAATAAAATTTAAACAACTTTTGTATTAAAAATTAAATTTTAACAAAAAAAACTCCAAAAAATGTGGAACGCTTCACGATTTTGCGTGTCATCCTTGCGCAGGGGCCATGCTAATCTTCTCTGTATCGTTCCAATTTTAGTATATGTACCGCCGAAGCGAGTACACTAACTTTCCTTACCGAAACGTATATATGCGGTGAAATCCTTCAAATCAATTAGTGACATAAAAATTTTAAAATAGTTATTTAGTTTACTAATTATTATATTTTTAAAACATTTCCTTCTACAATACTATAAGAAATCTATTGTTAATTATTAATAATTTAAAAAATTTCTGTATAAAGTTACTAATTAGGTAATAAAATTTAAAAAGTCAATCAAAATTGAGAGTTTCTGTATATTAGGTTGCCTATAGTTCAGTAGCATTACACCAAACAGCATTGCTTTTTACAAACAGCGCACACTCCATCTTCGGCATTATTCGATCGCCCGGCTTCTGTCATTCAAAATGGTAAACAAACAATTTTACAATACGGTTTTATGTTTAACATTTTCGCCATGCGGAAATTATTTAATCGTCGGTGATATAAATGGAGATATCTCCGTTATCTAGTAAGTATATTAAGATTAAACAAATGGTATACATAACCTCAAACTTTTTATTTTCAGTCTTAACCGGCTCATGAACCCCGACACGAACCTGACAAAACAAGATTCGTTGCCCAAAAATGTGTTCACTGTCAAGGAAGACGTACAAGTTAATAGCTTCCTCACTACAAATGACCACCTTTTGGTCGGAATGTTGGGTGAAATTTGTGCTTACGATTGGAAAGTTGTCTTGGGTAATAAGGATGCAAAGCCTTCCTGGCAAATTGAGTTGCCCAGCAGCGGAGATGTATTTAATAAAGCGGAAGTTAATTGCATGAAAAAGGATAAAACTTCCAATTTGTTGTACGCAGGTTGCGGAGATAATAATATTTATATTGTTGATATTGAACATGGAAAAATTGTAAGAACGTTAAGTGGGCACACCGATTATGTTCACTGTTTATTTAGCGTGTAAGTTTCAACTTAATATTTTATTTTTACGTGAAAAAAATAAACTTTATTAATTTTAGTGGTCACGATTTGGCTTCAGGTGGTGAAGACGGTATTGTTAATATTTGGGATTTGAGGGACAAGAAAGTTGTGAACAAACTTGAACCATACAAAAATGATAGGATTGCACGACCAGAAATAGGAAAATGGATAGGTGCATTATCGATAAATGAAGATTGGCTGGTATGCATTTATAAATGTTTTTGGTAATTATTTTTAAACTTCTTATTTTATAGTTATGTGGTGGAGGTCCAAAGTTATCGCTATGGCATTTTCGGTCTCTCACGACATCCACCATATTTCCAATAGATGATGGTGGTATTCATGTGGCCGAAGTATTGGACGATAAAATTATAGCTGGTGGTCGAATGAATCATTTTTACAATATGACATTTAACGGTGAAATTGTTTCGAAAATTCCTACATCTTCTTCGACTTTATATGCAGTAGCTTATCAAGACGTTCCATATAAAGCTTTGTGTTTGGGTGGGTCAAGCCCTAAAATCGATATTTGCAGTAACTACAATTACAAAGATCAAGTTTTATCTTTGTTTTAGTAGATTTCATTTTATTTCTGCATGTAAATAGGTTGATTTATACAAATTTTTTTTTAAATCGTACAAACAATAAAACGTTTTTGATTAAATTGAACATTTAGTTTTAACAATTTTTTCTAAAAATGTCGGCATAAATTATAAAAGTTCTGCCACTTTTACAAGTCATAAAGGTAGCAGCCGGTTTACTAGGTTCAATTTTAAAAATATTTTTTGAGAAGAGAAACAAATTAAAAATTGATTTACAGAGCTTCATTATTACGACACCATAAGTGCTGCAAATGATGGGGAACAAACAGTAAAATTTTTCTCAAGATTTTTTATCTTGCTAGCTACTGAAAGATTTAGGGTATTTTAAAACTTTTTTTTTTGTTAATAATGGCATTTATTTAATAAGAAGCTCTAGGCATTGATGGGGATCATCATGCCTTCGTCAAGGCATTAGATCAATGTCAAATGGTTTGACGTGTGTTAACTAACGAAAATCTGTTTCATAATTGGTTAAAACAGTTAAAAGGTTCCGAAAATAACAAAATTTTAAATTGGCCTTTCATAAGTTTGATCCAAATTAATGAAGATAAAATTCTGCATAAAAGTATAAAAAAGTTATTGTTTCAGTTTCCGCAACCGCAATGTAGCCTTTCAAGTACAAGTAACAAAAATTGATGTATACACAATTAATTACAACTATTTTTTTTAAATATGGCATATAATTTAATAATTTGAAGTTCTTACTTTCAAAAATGTAATTTATTTATCTGTGATTTGCGAAAAACTTAATTTTAGGCTTCCAGACAGTAATGTGTTACCATTTTTATAGTCCATAAATAATAATTTAATTGGTGACGCGCAAACTAAGATTAACGAGATTTTTTAAATATAACTTTGTTTAGAGACGTCTTCAACTTTAAGCTCAGGCCCTACATTCAACGCTAGTACATTGCTTTCAACATGAATGCTCATAAAGCAGCTCATTTTGAATTGTAATCATGCTCCGCACAAAATGTATTATTACTGGTTTTATTAGTTAGTTCATTTTGTATCGGAAGTGAATGTTGCAGTGCAGTCTTCTGAATGGTGGTGTATAAATTTATTTAAGTTTGACTCAACCTTTTTAAAATTGTACGTATATTGGAACCACCAGCGTTCCAATGGAGTAGCTTGCAAAAGGCTTTTTTGCATCAATCTAATCTAATCAAAACTAATTTTGATCCTTTACACACTTTTACAATGCTGATAGTGATACTTTATACTTGACTGCCTTCTAGCTACTACGGATTCAATCCTGAAAAAGAAAAATATGAAACTTGCGTAGTGGTAGATTAAATTAATTATTGTGTTTCAAAAATTTTGGGAAGGATTTTATTTCTGTAATAAATTTTGTAAATTTATAAAATTAAACTTGATGTTAAAATTCAAATTTAAAATCGACTGTAATTTAATAGATAACTCAAGAAAAGTGTTTTTGGCTTTAGCCAAAATGAACTAAACGGTGTGACGAAAATTTGTCTGTCAGTTTAGAAAGGGATTTTTATATCTTTAAGAATAAAAAGTGATTTATTTTTGAATGCATAATTTGATTTTTGAATAGGAAATTATCCAAAATTATTTTGGACAATTTGATACTAGTGCATATGAAAGAGTTATCTCTAAAAATTAATTTAATGTTTAATCTTATTTACCTTATATTGGAAGTTCATTTAAAATAAAATAATAATTTGAAGAATTCACTTTTTCGATTACCATTTATATTAATTATTGAATTTGATTAGAAAATTTTTGAGTTTGTCGGGTATAGAAAATGAAATTCAGTTAAAAATATTTTTTTATAATTTTGAGATATCAGTAGGTACAATATAGATATTTCGGGGAATGTAAATTTCTTCTATGGTCATATAATCAGTTGAAATCTGATCCTTAAGTGTATTAAGTTTAATTTTGGTTTTTTAAGTTTTTCTTGCTTATTTTAAATTTTTCAAATAGTGAAACAGATAAAGTAAAAAGTTCAAGTTACTTTTACTTTTTACATAACTTGTAGTAGCCAGTAGCTACAGCCTCGACAGATTTTATGAAAATTTTTTAAATTAACTAATCTTTTTTCTGAATAGAGAAAACTTTATATGACAGCAAAGTTTCGAGCAATCACATCAAAACCTTCTGTAGGAACCCACAGTGGCGGTTATTACTAGATACTACTTTTTATTTTTCAGATTTAATAAATTTTTATTTTGTCTCCCCCATATGGTAATTGTGTGGATCATGAAAATGGAAAATGTTGATAGATCGCATAAATAACGCATTCATATAAATGGAAACCAACTCAGTTTGGAGAGAATTGCTATAAGGTACCTACCTACATTGGAAGAGAAGCGGAATTTCTCTCTAAATTTGAAGAAAGTTACAGACAATTCTAAAGAAAAATGAATACGTTACTGGGTGAATGGGATATTTCGTCGCAGCCGGTTCGCCGCAAAACCATTTTGACGCAAAATTTATTGGTCGCATGGACAATTTGTCTCAGGACCATTGGCTGCAAAATCAATTTGCCGCAGGACTGTTGGCCGTAAAATCAATTTACCGCAGCCGGTTCGTCACAAAGCGATTTAAATAGTTATTTTATGAAATAGCATGTTTTTAGTGAGTTAAGCGTCAGCCAAAACGGTTCGGAGCGGAGCGCAAGGTAGCGTAGGATCAGTTTTCGCTGGCGCAACCATGGCAAATCACGGATCCATCGTAAAGAGAATGAATTATGTAAACAAATGATATAAATAATGTAAGTTTAGTAAGAAAACAGAAATAGTAGCAAAATGTCCTAGGAGCCTTGTAGATGTATTTCAGAATAGACCGATTTCTATTTCCATATGATTTTTTTAAATTATCTTATCTTATATTTTTCTAATTTATCATCTTGCGTCAAAAAGGACCGCGGCTAATAGGTCTAGCGCCTAATGATAATGGTCAAAACGGGTGCGCGGCGAAACGGCAGCGACGAACAGTCCTTGACCGCGTTACTGGAACCAATAAACTTAATTAAAAAATTTACTGAAGACTGGAATCTCTTAGATTTACGTGGTTACTTAAGGAGTTAAGCCACTTTAGAGGCCGAAAAAATGTTTTTTTTTGAATTATGATGGGCCAATGAATTTTTTTCGATTAAATATAACAACAGCTATAGAAGTACGTCTATAGTCACTGATATGTATGAACTAACTCCTTAATAACGTCCAGTTCTTTTCTACTTTTCTGACTGACAAATAATATTCCAGTATATTTCAAGTATTCCACATTACACTAATTGTACTGAATTTTGTTATTCGCGATTTACCAAACCGTTGGTGGCGCTCGTGACGATACCAAATGTCAGCAACATGGCGGCTTTATTACGTATACTTGATGTTGTTTTAAGTTTGATTCTGATTTTGTTGTAAAACCGCGGTGAAATAATAATTCACAAAATACATCACCAAAAGAATGCAAACTTTCTATACCAACTATACTTATTAGATTAATGTAATATTTTTCCGCTTGGTGAAGTTCGCTTAATGTAAATCGCGAATAGTTGATACAATACAAATTTAACAGCTTACTATGACTTACTACTTACTTACTATGACAAATTTTTGTGTGAATTCTTTAATTATTATTAAATATAGTCACCACTTTTTTTTACTTATCCATATTAGAAGTCTGTCTATGGTTGTACAAAAAATGTTGTAATAGATTCCATTTATATTTACCCGATTTTAGCGAAGAGATTTCATAATATGGATAGATTATTTTGCACATATGATGTAACGCAGGATTTGGACAAATATTTCTATTATAGTGAATAGTCTGTGTAATATTCGAAGATTCAAGGACATAATTAAAAATTTACCAAAAAATGATAGAATCCCACATTAAAAACCAGAGTATTGCAATTATAGTGTAAAAGAATCATCTAAGTCTAAGGGTACTAACATTAATAAACTTTCTAAGCTTCTTAAAGAACTCTGTAGGTATAAAAGTTTTTCAGATTAAAGGATTTCGGATCGTGAAGATCTATCAGATAATAGATACTCCTCTCACAATATGTTACCAATAAGTAACGTGGGGTTATTGCAAAATCAGAATCTCCAGCCAAAAACGCACATTCAGATAGTTTTTTAATTTAGCTCTCAATAACCATAATTTCATTGGAAAATTTTTAAATTCCAAATCCGGATTATTGTACTCTTTCCATAGGCTTGAGTAACTTCACATTTGATTTGAAACAAAATTATTTTCATATATTTCCACTAAATCCACTCAATTTTATGAAGTTGGTATTTAATATATATTTAATAGTTAACGATAACCTCGACCCAAAATTTATATCTAAACGTGTGAATCTCAAATTTTTATTCAATAAAAAACCTGATATTTTTATTTAACCGTAAGTGATATCGTGTGTGGTTTATATACCAAGTGAACAAAACATGTCTTTCTGCAAAGGAATTCCTTTTCAAATGCCCATTTTTAGTGAAGTTAATTTAGAGATATGGTTTTATGCAATGGAAAGTTCATTTCACACACATGGAATAACTGAAGATTTGAAAAAATATGGCTATACAATAATTGCTTTATTGTCGAGCAAAATTCCACACATCAAAGAAACATTAATGAAGATGTGGCCAAAAGTGAATACATATGATTGTTTAAAAACAGAAATAATTAAATTATTTCCTGACAAATCAGTTGAAAAGGCAAACATTTATAAACCTTCTCGTCTTCTCGGGCAACTTTGTGGGCTTAAGATGTTTCATGAAAAGTTTGAAAAAATCTTAAGAAAGCTATGGATAGAGCAGTTAACACGCCAATCGCAATGTTATAATATATTATCGCTTTTTGAGAAACAAAATTTATGCTTTGTGGCGTTGATTGCTGATAAGGTCTTCGAATATCTACCACCACAGTCAGTTACTGATGCTAATCCTTCAGAGTTGATCAAAATTGCAGATAACAAAATTGCAATATTAGAAAAGAAATGTATAGAACTGGAACGTGAATTGAAACTTAAGCAAGATATAGTAAAAAAATTGCCAATGCTTTCGCAAAATGTCAAGCAAGAGCTCGAAAAAAAAGATGATAACAAAACTAAAATTAATAATATTAGTTGTAATAGTGATTCATCTACTGAATGTATGGATTCTTCTAAAGAGGGTAATGATGAAAAAACGTATCTTCAAACACGTACCAAAGGTTATGATCGCTTTCATGGATTTCGAAGGCAATATAAAAATTCTAGAAATCAAGATTATCAACGAAATGTATGCGTATACCATAAAAAATTTGCAGATCGTTCGATAAAATGTGTTAAACCCTGCTCTTTCAATCAATTAAAAAGATTTAGAAAACATTAATTTGTTATTTTTAAAGTAGCGATGTATTAGTCTTTGTATGTAGTTAGTATTGTTGACTTAACAAAAATTTATTGTTGAAAAATCTGTTTTGTAAAGTTTGTTATATAAATTAAACGATTTGTGAACTATTTATTTTAAACTTTTTAAGTTGCTCCCTTTGGAAGAATTAATTCAATATAAAAATACAAAATATTTTATTTTAAATATTGATAACTATGTACAGGATAGTACCAATTTATGTTACAAAAATCCATGACCCGCAACTTCAGATGGTATAAATCCTTCGGCTCCACTTTTATTTCGTACCCAAAACCATCCTTGTAAATGGTTATCTATCAAAGCTACAACGTCACCTTTTAAAACACTCAAACTACTTTCGTCTTTGCTGCTATAGTTTCTACAAATTACAAGAAGAGTCTGTTTAATTCCTTTGATTTTTGCACAAGCTGCTGCTTGTAAATAAAGTCTATCTACACTTTCTTCTTCGCACTGACTAAACGCATTTCTTGAACGTCTACTATGACATCTGCTGACACTACACTCGGAACGGGAACTAAGTTTCTCGGTGTCCGTCATGTTACCCGATGGTTTTGGAAAAATATCGGTGTTGTTTTCCCAACAAGGCAGTGGAAAATCTTCGGGTGGGGGTATGATTCCTGAAATTAAAAATTGATTACTGACCAATTTCGAAAGAGTAAAAATCAATCATTACCTAAAGGTAAGCAAGCCGTGTAGCTCACGTAGCCCTCTTCGGTGTGAGGTGTTTGGACGTAAAGCCAATTCTGGTTTTTAAAAACAGCGTTCACGACCATCCCTAACGGTAACTGGATTTCCGTTTGAAAACCGCTCATTCTGGTTTGATACAAAGTTGTTGGAAAAGCCAACACCACTGGTATGTTAGCTGGTTTTTCGATTGTAGCCTGAAATTAAAAGGAAATTTTGATTATTCTATTATTCGTAACTCAAAAGTCGTTGATTTTAGACAATAAAAAGTTTGACTTTAAAAAAAAATTGTAATTAAATATTTTGTTTATAAAAGTGTCATCTATTGCTATCTAATAAGGGTACATATAATACGCTAGCACAAAAGACATTAAAGGGGGAAATGTCATGTTTTTGTAAGTAAAACCAGACTTTTAAATAAAGTTTAACAAATAATGAACTTAATCGTTGGATTGCCAACGCCAAACGGGCATTGAGCGTCTACCAGAAATCACAAAAAATCAAAAAAGAATCATTATGCTTGTCAACATAGTAACCATCATGGTCAAAAGTACCATACGTTAATATGTACATGTAATAGACATGGACGCGTGAGTCTCTTTTCACGCACGTTTGTCTACACTCACGACTTCTTTCTTACCACTCACTCAATTGCATATTGAACGTCTTCAATTATTATGCCACTCGTAGGATCTTAATTATCATCTTTAAATTCTACAAATAAATCCAAATTTGCAAAGTAATTGTGCTTGCTTGGTTTTGACTGTTGCCAGACTGATTGACAAAGAAACCTACATAGTATAGTAGCGATCTTAGTTCCAACTGTTTTTTTTTAATCTATAGAATTGGTAAATACCTTAAATGCCATAAGCATTTATAAATTTTTGTTAGCACTATTTAAAGGGCTGTAAGGCTTGAATCAAAAAATTTGAAACTAAATTTGTATTTAGTTATGAATTTGAGCTTATATCGTTTTGTGGTGTTAAATTGTTGACTTTAGTGTGACGTTGTGTTTGTTGAATTTACATTCGAAAATGCGATTTTAAAGTGGACGTAAATGCGATTTTAAAGTGGACGTAAGAGGGTCGCTATAAACTCCACTATTTCGGCAGGTAGACAATTATAAAAACAAAACTGTAATCGTAATTTAAAAAGATATCGGGATATATGGAACGCAATCAAACTCATAAAAAAAACTGTAAACTGTAATCGATCACTAGGCTAAAGCCAAGATGACGTACTAGGAAATTTAATTAATGAAGTGGTTTCCCGTTGCCTTCCCCATAGACCACAAATTTATCTTGGGCTTTAAAGCACAGCAATGTTTTCGACTCTACCAGAATTTGAACCATGATTACCTGCTACCCAGCCTACCGTGAGCAAGATATGACCCGCGAGTCACCAAGTAATCCACTAAAGTTCCACAAATAAAGTATGAAAAATGCTGACAAAATGAAAATACCCATTGACCCGGTTTATTTTAACCCGCAGTCACTCCGAGCAAAATTCAAAAGTTCCTTGAGAAAAGTTGGATGGGAAACTGACGTTTTGACGGATTGTGCTTGTTTCAGGATCAACAATAAACCAATGCGAGTCAGAAAGACGAATTAAAAAAGCTTATATTTTTCTGTCATTTCCTTCCGTTGATGGTAATGTTAATGTTAATGTAACGAAAAAAGAGTTTCATACACAATTTTTTTGTAAATAAATTTATAGTTATTTCTGGATTTCTAAAGCACCCAAGCAGGATCTGTATTAAAAATCAGTAGGCGGAGGAAGAAAGATATAACTAAAAGAAAAAGATTTATTTTCTCCTCTTTGAGTGCTAGGTGAAAGGAAAAAAATAGTAAATCTTGTAATTTAGCCTACCCAGCCAAGTAATAAAGTGAGTTTTGATGAAAAGCAGAGAAGGAAATAATGTATGAGTACGGCCTGCAGGCCGCACCACCTGGACAATAGAGTACAATAATTAGGTATTACTTTACATAATAAACAGTCATGTCTGAGCCAAACGCTTCTCTATATTGCTGTGTATTTTAATAATTACACTAAGTTAAGTTTAACCAGAGCAATCTAGTTGTTAAATATTTTTCAAAAAAATTCTCTTTTAATGTGGTTGCACTATAAAAAAAAGGGAGCATCAAAAATTCATCATTTTTATGCCGATGACCGAAATTCGTCATATTGATGAAAAAATTATTATATTGAAGAATTTTGTTCACTAATATAATGAATATTGTTCATCGGCGCAAAAATGATGAACTTTTCATCAATATGGGGAACTTTTTCAGTGTACGACAGTACATGATCTTAACTTGCAATTGGCTGAATACTACAGTTGCAAAACTTACACTTTTAACATTAATTTGCCTTACAAAATGGCCACATGCCATTGCCACATGTGCCACATGTGCAGTGGCGGAACTACCGGGGTGCGGTGGGTACGACGCACGCGGGCCCCCGGCTAAAAGGACTCCCAGTTGTACTGTTTATTTTTTTTAATTAATGAATTAATTTAAGTTTTAATATTCACACTGAAATATACTTAATATTTTGGCAGTCTTCTCTTATTGAGGTAAATTAAGTGGACATCAATTATCATCAATAATTCAATGTTCCCACTAACTTTACAAAATCAAATCTTGACATTTCCAGTTTCCTAAACTTTCCTAGGGAAGAAAATGGTATACTCAAGTTTTACTAAGATTTTTTCATAGAATTTCCTAAGATACCTTAAAATTTGCTTGGATTTCTTTTCACTTTCGTATATCACGATTTTCCCATCGGTTTTTCAGCTAGTACAAAACTAAGGGGAAATCGACGGAAAAATTATGTGTACTAGTGAAGGAAAATTTGAAGAAACTTTGGAAAATTCTAAGACATCTCTAGAAACAGATGCCTAGAAAAGTAGAAATATTGAAAATTTCAAGAAATCCATAGAAATTTCAAGAAAATCTCAGAAAACTCTAGAAAATTTTAGTAAATAGAAAATCGAGAAAAATGCAGAAAACTCTAGAAAATCTTAGGATATTCTAGGAAATGGAAAATTCTAAGGTATTAAGATATCTCGAAAAATCCATCAGAAAATTTGAATGCCAATGAAATCTCAGAAAATGGAAAAATCAAAAAAGAAAGTTTATAATATTTTAGATTTTCTAAAATTTCCGCTGATTTCCCTTTAGTTTTGCATATAACAATTTATCCATCAATTTTCCAAGAAAATCTCTTTAATTTTACAATCTTAGGAAATGTAGAAAATTAGAGGAAATAGAAAATTCTAGAAAATCTTAGAAAGATATTCAAAAAAAAATCGGAGAAATCTAAAAAGTTTCAAGATTTTAGAAAATCTTGCGAAGAGGGGAATCACAGAAAATTCTAGGATATTTTAGGAAATCTAGACAATGTTAGCAAAATCAAGAAAATCTCAGAAAATTTAAAAATAAAAAACTCATTTATACATTTTTTATAAGAATTAAGGTATAATTTTCAAATTTTAATAAAATTAAATTGGGAGGGGGGGGTAGTTACTCGTCTTCGTATCCGCTCTTGTTTGGAAATCAATGGAATTGCATGGAAATCTTCAGAATTCCGAGTCCTGTATACAAAATTGTTTTTTTTTGTCTTTATAAAAGCAGGGCCCCCGTTAACAACTTCGCACATGGGTCCCTCACCTGATTTTTACTCCACTGCACATGTGATAAGGTTTATGAAGTTTGGTTTACAAAATTGCGTTTTAGACTTTTAGAGAAAAGACTAGGCTAGGCGTTTTTAATAAAAAATTAACTTTGAAAGTGACGTACTGGTGTTGAAAGTAATTTATTGATATTAGAAGCGATCTGGATTTTTAAATATTGAGGTTCCCTTTAGAAAAAAATTTGTTATTTTCAAATTAATACAAATGTCAGTAATTGTTCCGGTAGACCACAGTAGTGGCTTGATGTGATCACTACTTGAGTTATGACAGAAGAAACTGTATTTACGAAGAAACGAACAAACACAAAAATTTTTCAACAATTAAAAATTAAAGAACATAAAATAACTCCCAAAGAAACAGTTAAATACTTGGGAGTTCATTTGGATAATCGATTAAATTTTCGATCTCATTTAAAGAAAACCATTAACAAAGCCTATGCCGCCATGAAATACGTCTATCCCCTAATTGCTGGTAACAAACTTACTAAAAAAAACAAAAAACTAGTTTACACGTCTCTAATTTGACCAATTTTAACATATGGATCACCAATTTGGTGCAGCATATCACAATCAACTCTACACCCGCTTCAGGTATATCAAAACAAGTGTTTAAGACTAATAAATAACAGCGACAGATACATCAGAATAGAACAATTACATAAAGAAACCAGTACACCATATCTACGAGATTATATTAACCATGCATCAGAAAAATTTTATAAAACACAAATTTCAAACAGTAGACTAACCACTGATGTCACTAACAATAGAAGTACCAACACAGCATTCAAGTTAAAACATAAACTAATCTATCAAGCACTTCCACTTTTCCATGAACAACTATGAGCTATCAACTACATCACTAAATCTAGACATCTTGATAACTACTATAATAATTATCTAAAAATAGGTTTTTAAGCATTTTTCCTATTAAAATCAAAATAAATATTATAAAAATTTACACCAACTACAACTTTACACAAATTCCTTAAAGAAGAAATTCAAAAATTAATCTAAAGAGGTATAATCATGCATGCCAGTGACCGGAGACCTCAATCAAGACACCCAATTATTTAAAAATGTATAAATCTTGTTGTATTACCGCATATTTATATATTGACTTGTATATAGTAATTAATAAAGACCTTTTTAATTGTAAATTGTACTACTTGAGTTATGAGCGGAAATTCTGGGTTCAAATCCCGGACTCGGCAGAATTTCTTAGTTCAGCCCTCTGGTGAACATCAAACTGAGGATCGAAATACTAATAACTCTCCTTAACATCTTAATGGAAAACGGGGTACAATAAGTCTAGAGCTTCAGTACAAAGTGGGCATTGAACCACTACCCGTGCATCTAATTTGGAAATTTGGAATTGTTCCGGTAAACTAGCAGTTAGAATGCTAGATTGCTGTGTCTCAATGGGTCTAGGATCAATGTATCGGCCCACCCAATTTGGTGTAGCCAATTCGGCATTGCCAGTTCGGCGCACACCCGATCTGACGCCGCCTTTTCGGCGCAGGAGCGATTCGGCGAATCCCTGCAATGAATCGTTGCTGCGCCGAACTGGCAACACCAAATCGGATATGCCAAATCCTAAATTAAAAAAATGTAGAGATGCTGACGCCCGAATTCTCACAATACTTCGAGATTTTCAAAATAGAGATCTTATTGATTATTTGCGTGGACTAGTACATAATTTTGAAATGCAAGGGTAAAATATTGAAGTTAATAATTTTTTTTTAAATACTTATAATAAAATACTTTTACTTGTTTTACTTTAAATAAATTATTTTATATCTACCTATATATATTAGGTTGTTTTACACCTACTCGCTCTCGTAAGAAAGAATGAGGTAAATATAATGTTGTAGTTTTGACTTTTGAGTAAAACACCAAAGCCGAATCGAGTGTGCTCCGGTTTGGTAGTGCCAAACAATCTCTTCGCCGAAATGGAACACGCCGAATGGTCCTTGTGCCGAATTCCTCATGCGCCGAATTGTCTTTGCGCCGGACTAGTTACACCGAACCGACTGCGCCAAACCGGTGGCGCCGTACCGGCGGGGCCGAAAAGTCCCATTCCCGTCTGAATGGCATATTTCTACGGGTGACGGTAAACTGCTCCAAAATATCGACTTTTTAAGAAGACGAAGACACTGACAATATTTTTTCTCTTCGGTTCTGAACCTACAAGGCCTGTAACGCTTTTCTATATTGCTGTGTATTTCAATGTGAAAATTCGCGGTTTTCCTTAAGGTTGGTTTATGCAAAACGTCGACGCACGCAAAGCACGCACTGCACCAAACGCAGCATCAAAATATTGGTTTATGCAAAAATTCATGTTCGAATGCGTTTGACGCGTTCTAGTGCCATTTCTGCTTACAAATGAGAATACTTTCACATTACGGTAGATGGCGGTAATATTATTATTTTAAATTTGAAACCAATAACATAACCTACTGCTTTTGCGAAATTGAGGTTTTGACTTAATCTCATAGAGTACAACTTGATCTTTCGTTTGGTAATTTTTGCATTTTACAATGAAAAATAAATTAATAAAATATAAACGTTTGTACTTACTTTCGCTCATTGCAATTCGGCTTCAATAACTACAATAATTCAAAACTGAACAAATTTTTAAATTTTAAAAAATCGTACCACAACAATAATATAACTTGAAAAGTTCCTAGCGTTACGCGCGTCAAACAAATCAAAAGTTAAATAAATTTCGAGGTTATGTACGCACGCCGCTAAAATTCACGCGCGTAAACTTAGAGCATAAACCCTACTACAGAAATTCAATCCTTCAACTTTATTTAGACGCGTGCGTTGCGTGCGTCGACGTTTTGCATAAACCAACCTTTACTGTTGGTGGCGCTCGTAACGCTACTAAAAAATGTCAACAGCATGGCAGCTCTATTACGTGTACTTGATGTTATTTTGCCTTTGATCCTGAATTATTTTACTTATCATAATAGCATGACGAAATGATAATTCACAAACGAGAACATCAAAGGAATGCAAACGTTTGGTTCGTAAATAAAACTTTCTATACTAACTACGTATTAGATTAACTTAATATTTCTCCGCGTGGTGGCGTTCGCTTAACGTAAGTCGTGAATGACTTTAATTCGAGATTGATTTAATTTAATTAAAAATAAGCAGTGTTAAAATTTTTGGAGAATTTTGATAGGGGATCGAGCCGAAGGTAATAATAATACCTGCGACCGTAGCTGTGTAAGCTCCTAAGAAATTTTTTTTTTTTAATTTAAATAAAAATAAATTGGAAAATTATTTTGAAAATTACTTTTATTATATCAATATATAATTTTGGTAATCAGATTTAAGAAAATTCTATTGCAAAGTTCAAATTGTTGTATTATGGATGATGGTAGTGCAGTGGAGGTATTAAATTTTATTTTAGTTCATTTTCTAAAAAAAATATTTATTCAGCTTTAAAATGAGTAATATAATAATTTCTGGAATTCACTGGAATCATCAGCCATTTATTGGTAAATTTGTTTTGAGAAGACAACCAAGAAAAGTTAGTTTTTCTAACAATTAATTTGGATTTGAGTGTAATTAATCTAATATATTTTGAATATTTTTGATTTTGATATTAAATAATTATTGTTTAAATTTACCGTTATAGTTTTCTATTAAAATTGCCATTAGAATAAATTCAATAATTCAATAGATTGGCTGGTACTGGGAGGTCGATGCGACACCGCCTTCTCAAAACGCAATATTAAATCATTATTAAATTTTAAATAATATATAATTATTATTATTGTCAATTCGACATAATATTTTGTGTACACTCCCGACTGCATAAGTTACTACTTTACACTTTCAGTTCCTGGAGTAAAGTGGATGGTTAACTACCTTATGATAAGAGTTTTTTTTTTAATCACCAATGGTTTATGTACATCGCGGCGGTATAACGGGTGTAAAGAAGACAATAGAAAATTCAAAAAATATAAAAAAATTAATTAATTTGTATAGTTTATGGCAACATTTACGTCTTCGTTCTCTAAAGAGCGGACTCCGAAAATAGAAAATTATCACATTGTTTAATGATCGGTAAGATTAAATCACATGTGTTAGATTTTAGGAACTCGTGACGTTCACGAATGCATAAGCTCACATTATATTTTTTATTATATTACAACATCAACCTTTAATGGGCATTAATTATGGTCGTATTATAAGAGATTAGAGAATATAACATTATTTATTATATTCTTAATATTTGTGAATAGTTATTTAATCATGGAAAAAACCTACATAGACATCAAGATTACCTTGCGTGCCCTTTGACCTATCATGCAAGGTGGTTTAATTGCCATCTTGACAGAGTAACCATTATGTATACAAATGGGCAGTGTACGCTATGAGGTATGGATCTTTAACTATATACCGGTCAGACCTTTGATTTTTTGTGTTCAAAGGTATAAATTATAAATCAAAAAATATTTCCACCAGTCCCGTCTCTATATTTAACTTGTTAGTCTATTAATTTATGAGCTTTGAAATTTTTGTCAAATTACTGCAAAATTAACAAATTTACTCCTAGAGACTTTCCTTCGTGTTAACAAAATAACCTTCGGCTAAATCGTGATCACTTATAGTTATTAGCATTTAAATTGATATTTGCAATAATAGAATTTCAAAGTAATTAAATTTCTTGAAGAAAAAAATGTTAAACTCATGGAACGCCTACATAAAAAGTTTTTCGCGGTGACACAGGCAAAGTTTGGGTACTACCGTAAAAGCTAGTTTAAATCGTGCAAGCTAAATTTTTAAATGTTTAAACCAAAAAAATTTTTAATGGGGCAAATTGCGTGCGTTCCGATACAAAAGAAGAAACGGTGAGTTTTGTTCTCACGAAAAATTTGAATAAAAATAATCTTACCTTAGTTAAAAAGGCATCGACGTCTTCAATTTCGTATCCAAATTGTTGGACAATAGGTCCTTCGTTTTTATATTTTGGAACATCACGTGTACTTTTTCTTCGATACCTGTGCTTCTCTCTCACTTTGTCTAAATTTAACGACGGCTCCGATTTCGTTCTTATTGGGGCGTTTTGGATTTTCACAGTGGATCGTTTATTGCTATTAAAATCGTTAACTTTTTTATTTTTAACGTTATTAACAACACTGGTTTTATTTGTACTGCAATTTAAATTATTTAACGTTTTCACTTGTTCACTTTTCTTAAACGATTGTTCACTTATGTATTTTTCGGTAATGTATTTGTGTTTGTTTTGATCGGTGCTTTTTCTTCTGGTTTTGTATTGGAATTTAATTGGCTGTTCGGGCTGAGGTGTGTGAGTGATTTGTTGACCCCGTAGTATCCACGATATGGGTAGTTTTGATTTATTAGTCCTGCTGCCACCCAAGCGGGATGGCTTCTGCCCCATATCATTTGCGTTTGATACATTTGACCCACTTTTGCCGCTCTTCCATTTCAATTACACTAAAAACAAAAAAATTCCAGATTATATTTTGTGAAAGATAAAAGTTCAAAATGCAAGAACACAAATAGGAGACATTAGAGCGGTACGCCAAGGTTAATCGTTAACTACCCTTCTCAGGTTGAAATTTTAGCCATTCCACCCAACACACCTGTGCTACCCTTAACCTTTTTGAAATTCCTGAAAACTACTATACATAGAATTCAAATTTAATTAACCGTACTTTTAATCGATCAGATTCTTTTATTTTACAAAAATTTTCCGATCGACTGCAATAAACCGGTTCTTACAATAAGGTAATACTCTTACATCGACGTAAAAAAATTAATTTTAATTAAAATTAATAAATCAAATTTGGTCGAGAGTTAATTGAGATAATTATATAGATAAAGAATATTTACTTCGTGTTTTATTTATTTGTGCACCGAAAGGTTAACAATTTAATGTTGTAATTGGTTAGGCTTTTGCAAAAGCATTAAAGAAGTTTTTATTATTTATTGAGAACGTCAATTAGTGCAATTAATTGGGCACTTAGAAAACTATATTTATTTTATTTGACGTTTTTAATTATTTGTGTAAGGTAATTTCAGAGTACTCGTGAAAAGCAAGAAATTGATTAAAAATTTATTTATAAAAAAATAACTATTTAACTTGAATCGAAATTCTCGCAATCTTTCGAAAAGATTCAAAGCTGAAATGTCTTCTCTACTTTAGGATTCGAATGTAGGCATTTGAAATAAAAGGGTAAATATTTCTGCTACTAATAACTGCTCTATAAAAAAGAAATAATAATTGTAATAATTTAAAGCAGAAAACGATATTATTGAAGAAATAATAAATAAAATATATATAAAGATAACTACAAAGAATATCTTACAAGACAGTAAGTAAACTTTTAGGTCAGGATTGGATTGGATTAAATAAAAATAAGTATTCCAAGCCAATATTATGTAAATCTCAATGCTAGAATTACTAACATTTATCAGTTGCTAATACTATAAGTTGTGTCGTGAAAAGGAATACCAGAGCAAAGAAAAAAAGCAAATAATTTATCTCAAAAAATCACAAAATCTATGTGTAGCACAACTTTGTAGTTATAATCGGGTTCTAGCTGTAAGCTTTCAAACTTGGTTTCTTTTGATACATCTTTGACCCTATTTATTAAATGTTTGAAAATACTTCATTTCAGAATTTTTTTTTTACAATATTTTTCAGCTTTTTGAAAATGCAATGTGTGAGTTAATAGATGTGTTTTTAAACCCTGTGACGGTAAACAAATATGAAAATTTAAAAAAAGAAACAATAAAAAGAATCACTATGTCTCAACAAAAGAAAACAATTGCCTTATTGGAAGACGAACAGATTGGTGATAGATCTACTTCCCAATTTTGAAGACATTTAAAATGTTAAGGAAGTTCAGCAGTAACCGAAAATCTAATTAAAACAATTTGGACTCGACGACTTTCAACGCACTTACAACCGATCATGGCAGCTCAAATCGATGAGTCATTAGAAAAATTAGCCAAAATTGTTGATAAACTTGAAGATGCAATGCCCCAAAGAAGTACTGGTATACCCTAAACACAAAGACAACATTCAAATGTTAACCGAAAGTATGGTGAAAGTATCAAAAGAATTAGTAGAAATCAAGCAGAACCGTTCGAGAACAGTAAGAAGATTACGTCGGGGTCACCACTTTAGGAATATTTTATTAATAAATGTTTAGTGATTAATTCTGTTACGAATTTTTCTTATATACAAAAGTACAAAAGAACCAGCAGTATGGCGTAAAGCCTACACCGGCCGACTGGGAAGCGGGCAACAGTGGTTCAAATTCTGGTTGTGTCGAATAAACTGTTGTGATCTAAAGCCCAAAATATATCTGTGGGTCATGGGGAAGGCAACGGGAAACCACCCCATTAATTAAATTCCCTAGTACGTCATCTTGGCTTTAGCCATCTATCGCCAACTCCCTGAAAGGAGAAGGCACTTGAAGAAGATTCAAAAGTAAATTATATTATCGGATTATTAATTATCCGATTATTATTATTACATTTAGAGCCAGGTGGATTACAAGCTAACTCTAAAATTTTTAAATATACATAGGTACTACATAAAATTTATAAATTCAAAATGAATCATTTCCCTGTTTTATTTATTGTAATTTAAATATTAATTTCACAGATGAAAAATTTATTAATTTTATTTAACTTAGCAGAAAAGTTGATAAAAGTTTAAACTTCTTGCTTTAATTTTCAGCTTTTATTTTGAATGCAGATAATTCAAATTTTATTTTTAAATTAATTTAATTTAATGTTTAAATTTTAAAACCTAGCTTTTGAAAGAAAGTCTTATAGATGTTTTGTTTGAGGTTAAAAAAATTCAATATTAAATTTTTTTCCACACTTTATCTAATCAAGAAAAACTGAATCGCAGGAAAATTACCCCCCCCCCCCGGGTTGTATCCTTGTATCCCTGAAGCCCTTCATAATTACGATAGGATTAATAATCTCATTGTATTTATTTATTTATTAATTAATATAAGTGTAATAGTTATTTACCTAAAAGTCATGAAAATGATACATTACTGGCGAGGAGCAATGTTGAAATACGAGGCACTCTGTGCCGAGTATTTTAAAGCTCCGAGTAAAGTGAGACATTTATTAAATTTTACCGAAAATCGTAAAAATTCGAAATTTTAAAACATTATTGAAAATAATTTATTATACAAGTGGCTTATATGGCAAATAAGTTACGAAAGAAATGTTTAGCCACGAGAGCTTGCTCGAGTGGCTAATTTTTTTTGAGTAACTTATTTGCTGTTAAGACACGTGTGTAATACAAAGCTTTATCCAATATCTCGTAATAATAGTTTAAAATGTAATTAAAAGTTTTGACATTTGATCTTTTAAAATATCAAATTTAAATTATGAAAACTATTAAGTAGTAGGTGTACTCATAATTTACATATAAGTCATTAGTGTGTAATTATGAATTCATAAGTCCACTAGTGTTTTATAGACCCCATAAGACACGTAAAATCGGCATTATTATGCCTTCATAAGACAGAGGTGTTGGATAAACATTTTTAAAATGAGCAAAAATCAAGTTTGTCAATTTGTTGACTACATAGTTACCATAGATAGTTACTGTCAAACAATAATAAGTAATAACGAAAAGAACGATGTCTCTTTAATTTTGTTACAATTACTAATTATTACCGGACTAGTCATTAAAATTCAATTTCCCTGCGCGTATATAAGCAGGGAAGTGTTGTTTTGATGACGATTTTCGGTAAATATAAATACAGAACGTATAAACGAGCTACAAATAATTTAGTCTCCTTTCGATAAAAAAAAAAAAACAAATTAAGAGGGTGAGAACTTTCAAAATGACATTAGTATTCAGATATTTTTATTTCAAAAACAAAATTGGTATAAACGAAAACAAAAAAAAATAAAAACAATTTAGATTATTGATTAACCATAAATTTTGGATTTTCTTTCACTTTTTTTATTTTTATAAATAATTATATTGTCAATATTTTGTCAAACTTTAGCTTGTACTCTCGTGCGTTATTTTTTTTTCTATACTACTTCTACTACTACTAATGGCTCACTATGGTTCACTACATGGGACGCATTTTACGTACAATGGTAGGCCATGCCAATTTCAACAATACATTTTTTTTATAATTATTAATTATTTGACATAATATTATTGAAATCTAAACAATTATTTTCTGTCAAAAATGTGAAATGAGGGGCTGACGAAATGCCATTATTAGATATTTTGAAATATCTCGAAAACGAAGTTACCACAAACGAAAATGTAAAACATGTACAATCGATTTAGATGTTTTTTGATTTAAAAATCGAAATGGGGGGTCTGAAGAAATGCACTTACTAAAAAGGCTTTGTTTTGTCCGCTAGTTGGCGGGGTGAATGTAAACTGGGCCAATGGTAAACTGGGCCAAATTTAAAAAATGGTAAACTGGGCCAAAGACACTTTTAACTAAATTTATGAAAATTGTAAAGTGGGCCAAAGGCTCTTTCAAGTAACATTTTGAAAGTGGTAAACTGGGCCAAAATCAAATTTAAGGTAAAAGAAGAGGTGCAGGCAGGGTGTGCCGGTCTGAATTCTTTTTTGTTATTATTTAAAAAAAAATATCAGAAGTTAACTGTAACCTACTGACCGATCTACATCCTCGCGCCCGATCTACCTTTTCGCGCTGATTTGTTTGTTTTCAGCTTTAGTTTAATTTCTTATCGAAATAGTGGGAAATTTATGTTTATAGTTAACAATTTTCGACAAAAATTTACGGATAGTAAAATTAATATCTTCGGGTTGACTTCCGACTTTTACGGAATACATTCCAACAAAACATGAAATTTGTAAATTACTTATTTTTATTTTTTATTTTTATTTATACACATTATATAACAAAAAACGAAATGTATTTAAAGTAACCGAGGAGTACTGTAAAAAGAGACCGTCTTCAGAATCTCGAACCGCGATATTTCTTGTGTACTGTATTTTGGCAGCAGTTTCTCAACAAGTGACTGCCTTAGTTCAGAATTAACGTTTCGAATCGGCGGTTTATGAAGACTGTTCAAAGCTACGTATACTTTGTTTTGTTCCTGTTTAAGAGCATCAACAAATTTGTAAATATTGGGGTGGCCAGAGTTAAAATTTTGTTTAAATGCAGCATGAAATGATTTGCAAGCATTAGTTGTCGAAATTAAATCTGCAGAAGCCTTAGCCCAAACCACCGGAGGAAACACAGCTGACCCTGCCACATAGTAAGTGAATAAATACTCACAGAACTTGTTGAGATTAGCATTATTCGGTTTGGTTTCTATCAAATCATTGTAACCCCCCAAAACGTCGTCCGCTGCCAATAACTTTAATCCAAAGCAATACCGTAACCATGTGCCAACTTCAGAATCGACATTTTGGTAGTCTGAAGCCAAGCCGTATCTCTGAAGAGCTCGGTACCACGCCTGTCCAAGATGAAACCTGCAACCTTCAACATTTGCTTCCGGCCACTGGGTAGTACACGCATTTCTCATCGCAACCTCAAAATCAGTAACAATTCTAGGTATTTGAAACATTTGAAAACTTTAGAAAAAACTGTCGTCAATCAAGGAAGAACAACCTAGACTACATATTTCTTTAAAACAATTTAGATACGTAGCTTGTTTTTTATCCGGTAACAAACAAAAAACCATCGGAACATAATGGCCATTAAAAAGTCCATGGATGGTAAATAATTGATAAAAAAACTTCGCACAATATTCAAATGTACCATCCATGTAGATGGCTTCGGCCGCCGTCAAAGCACTTAAATTTGTAGTGCAGGAAAATATGACAATGTTTGAATCGGGATTGTTAAGTGTAAGAAAATTTTCTCCTTGACCGGTTTTCACTTCCATTGCTGCCAACTTCTGATGCACTTCTGCAATATTGTTCGGTAGAGTACCTATACTTTTACGCCGTAGGTTATAAACATTCCTTTTAGCACATAGCATAGTTTCTAATGGTTGTTCCGTAGCTTTCAGTTACATTCGACTCGTCAAATCTTGTCTGTTTAAAAGCCTCTCATCACATACAATATGTGTGTGGTTTGCTCGAACAGAGGTAATCTGCATATCCGCTTCGCAGGTTCCCAACACTTTAACAAACGCCGTACAGCTTCTGTTACAACACCTCCATTTTTGTTCGCCCGTCGTTGACATATGCCTTTGAAAAGAAAACTTATTTTGTTCATAAATCATTAACCGATTTCCTCGCTGACCCGTTGTAAATGTAATCTGACTCATTTTCCAGCTTCCTCAGTAATTTTGGATATATTATCTTTGTAAATAAGCAATTTTTCTTTTGTACCATCATATGAAATGAAAACCCTTGATATAGTGAAATAAAATATTTTTTTAATTACCACAAAAAAAAATTGATTTTTAAAAATTCTGCTTAGTACCTAAAAAATTCTGCCTTTGGCCCAGTTTACCATTTTCAAAATTTTAGTAAAATTTGCTTTTGGCCCAGTTTACCATTTTCAAAATTTTAGTGAAATTTGCTTTTGGCCCAGTTTACCACTTTCAGGTAGTTTTTTGGCCTAGTTTACATTACCCCAGTTGGCGCTAAGTCAAGTAATTCGCAGAAAAGCCAAGAATTTGCAACATTTGTATAATAATTTACAATATTAAATAAAAGTTGACCCTGATTATGTTCACGAAGAGTACACGGAACTAGTCGGTTGCAATAAATAATAATTAACCATAAAAGTGTTTTTGATTTCGATTAATTAAATAAAAGTTTTCCTTGACAAAAATAATATTTAATTTACAAAATTATTTCAAATTATTGTAGGTACAGAAAAATTAGTATATCACAGGAAATCTCAGATCTCTTTTGCGTAAGAAAAAAAAAATTCTACATCGAAATGTTTGTTAGGAAAAAATAGATCGAAATTGAGGTGCTATGAAAAGCGATTTGGAGTAAATATTAGGATAGAGTAGCGAAAAATGAAGTAGAATTTTTTTTTTTTTCAAGAAAAACTGAATCTTTGGAATATTGGACTGTCAAATAATAAAGCACAGTTTTAATTCGATCGCCTTTGCTTTAATTTTGATAAGACCTATTTTGCTATTGTAGAAAACTTAGAGTGTTTTTGATATTAAAATATAAAGTTTAGATAAAAAAATTCTATTTCCGAGTTATTTCGACACACAAGGATCTAATGACTGGAGTATGGATGACCATTACGCATGTAGAAGCTATAATAACATTTATGGTGTATCCTGTAGAAGAAAAGTAAAGAGTATGGACAAAGACGGTTGAAGAAGCCTACATCCGACAAAGAATCAACATCGACGGATCATAATTATTTTATTGTTACCCTGCCAAGTGATTTATGATCACAATAATCACCTTGATATACTTAACAAACAAAAACTTCAATTTGCACGTAACTTGCATAATTCATGATTGCACTTTTATCCTTTTAATGCTTACTCTTTGTTGGAATATAAATCGATCAACATTATTCACACACTTTATTGCTACACATTTAATTTAATTTTTTATTGCATTGCAGGTTTGCTTAAATTTAAATTTGTCCAAGCAATTTATTTGCGTTATTAAGTTTGTACATAGTAATATAAAAGTACCGCTCCATTCAAAACTTATTAGCACATACAAATTATGAATGTTCGCGAAAAAAGTAGTTTAATGCCACTACAAGTACTTAGAAACGATATTTACGGAGTATATCCCGTAGAAGGAAATGAAAACCACTATTGCTAACGATTATAAGTCAACCGACTGGTTAACTAATGATAAGAATAATAATTGCAACGATAAGTACATTAATTTGTGGAAATGAACTTCTTTAAAAAGTAAACTTGCCACCTTAAAAAAATTCAGGAATGTAAACAAAGCAGTAAAAAAATTCTAATTGAAATCTTCACGATCTCGAAGATCCGTGGCTCACACTCGAACTCTCACCGCTGCTGCGTGTTTAGAGCAGAAAACTTTATTCTCCATGGGCTATATAATATGTAGATTGAGTAATCATAGCATCGTTTCAACCAAAACGTCCATTAGCGGTGCTCAATAATTATTATAAGCGATGTTTGATTCACGTTTTATTTCATTGCCTTTCATTACGGTTTTTCTTTTTACAACCATCAGACCTATAGTAAAATATATCACTTACATCTCGCAAATAAGTAAGAGTTTCGTGTACCGTTAATATTACGTAGATATTTTTAAATATATACGCTTGTACAGTATGTTATAAAACCAAAGGACATCCATATTTCTATAATTATATTCAAATCTAATCGTCAAACCTCCGACGGGCACTTACTCGCAGATTCCATCACGAAGATCACAATGGCTTCATCAGATGATAGAAATATGAGGTCCACACCTCAAGTACTCGGTTTAGTCAAGAAGTTAATCTTTCTTCATTATTTACAATTAAAATGGCCCCTTGCTTTGTGGGACGCGCTGTACACATAACACATTAATTACGTCAAGAATTACTTAAACTTATTTTACTTATTTACTACAAATATTTGCAACCTGCAGCAACTGTAAAATTTCGAATATTTTCATGCATTCGTATAATTTTTCAATAAAAAAGTGTGTTTTAAGTTCATTAATACGAATGGCGTACTTAACACCGTAATAATTAAAAAAAAGAGAAATTAAGCATCGTACAAAATAATTTATTTATTTATTATTGAAATTTTAATAGATATTTCTGTTTAACATACTTTAAAATGGACGAAAGTATTATGAGTATTGAGTGTCACCGAAAGTGTTTGTCTTACTCTTTGTGACCCCTATAACTCAAGTGATTTATCATTTTAATTTTAAATTGAGTGTACAAGTTGCTAGAAGCATCCCAGCAGTTCCAAAAGTCAGTACCAACGGAAGTGACAGAGCGACCGCTTTGAAATTTAAGTTGAAAATATCTTTTTTACATTTTCAGTATTAAAACTTTTATCTATAAGTAGGTAAATCGAGCAAAATTCTAAGGTATATAGTCTATTTCAATTATTCATCTAAACAAGTGCCATAGGGCAATGGAGGACTCGGAAATCTAAATATAGAGACTAATGAGATTGAAAATAACAAAGCAGAACTGAAAAGTCAAGCAGTCTCCAGAGAGTGTTTATAGTATCTACGCGTAAAGAATACAAAGTAGAATTTTTCATTGCAAATTGATTTTTAAATGAAATTACATCAGTAAAAGAAACAAGGATCGCATTCTACACTACACAGATCAAGCATAGCATAAATGTATTATAATAGCATTTCTATGCGGTTAGAAAAGCGATCACCCGAAACCAACCAAATAATAAAACTAAAAAGATTTTAAAGTTTTTCCCAAGCCGCAAAAGTTCCATATTGTCGGGTAAACCAAAAAAGTTTTTCTAGGTCTAAAGTGAGAAACACTTTTAGAAATGATCTACGAGGTTTTAGATTTGTTCTGACAGACAAAATTATTAAAAATCAGTTTTACATTCGACGCTCTAGGCAATGCAAAAAATTTAAAAAAAATAGGTGTAAAGCCCGCCCTAAACGTACCATCAAGTTTGTTAGGCTTGTATGCACAATCAAGACAGTAAAAAATTATATCCAAACTAGACGTTCATACAAGTATATGTAATATGTTTGGTTCAAGTTGTGTGCGCAAACATGAAGGCGAGCTACATTTAGGATTATGCTTGTATGTTATGTTTGCACAATCATGTTTGAAGATAGAAAAGTAAACTGCAACATGTTTGAATTGACTTGTTTTAAAAACTTTGTTATCATCAACATAATTTCCCACTACACGTAAAAACATTTAATGTGTTTTGTGTGAATGAGTAGGTTTGCACATTCCAAAAACAACGTGTAGTTGTGATACTTGATTGTACAATCTAATCACACAGGCATTTTTAAATAAACTGCAGGGTTTGATATTTTGTTTGAATGCAATTCAATTACTTGAAGTTTAGCGTGCAATCATGAGTGATTTAAGAAATTTTTCCAAACAATTTATCGAAGAATTTATTGAGATGTACCAGGATTTGCCTTGCTTATGGAAAATTAAGAGCAAAGATTATAGTAATAGGCTATTACGGGTCAGTGCGTATGAAAAATTAATAATAAAATTAAAAGAAGTGGAACCAAACGCAGACAAAGATATGGCGTTAAAAAAAATCAATTCTTTAAGAACCGGATTTCGAAGAGAGCTTAAAAAGGTTCGTTCCTCCACTTCATCAGGAGCTGGATCCGATGAACAGTATGAGCCACATTTGTGGTATTTCAATTTATTACTCTTTACTTCGGACCAAGAGATTGCGAGGGATGGTAAAAGTAATATGATGGAAGACGATTCTGAAACAAAAGAGGAAGGTGGAAATTCAAACATCGAGATAATTGATCTGGTATGTATTGATACAAAATTTATATTTATAATAAAAAATGTGCATAAATTGAGATTAGATCATCATATCTTGCCATAAGACCTTCCCTTCATTATTAAAATAATTTTTAAAATTTTCACGTATTTCTTTTGCGTCCCTTGGATAATGCCTGTTATGATTCATTCCTAGAGGTATAAATGAATTATCTTCAGATCGCCATTCGCCTGGTGCAGTCGTTCCAGTTTCGGTATTCTCGTAGTCCAAACTTTGTGGTGGAGTATAAGTTTGTCTGGAACCCCTTCGTAAAAAGTTATGTAAAGCGCAAGCAGCTAATACAATTTCTTCAACCGTTTCAGGTTTTAAGTTTATTGCTGTGTGAAAAATACGAAATCTTGCTGCTAGTATGCCAAAAGCATTTTCTATAATTCGTCTTGCCCGAGACAAGCGATAATTAAATATACGTTCTTCTCTAGTCAAATTGATTTTAGAAAAAGGTTTCATTATGTACTTCGATAATGCAAATGCATCATCGGCCACAAAGATATGTGGCATGGGCTTTTTATCAGTGCTATCGGGCAGTGGTACTTCACTTGGAAGTGAAATTTCATTACCATTTAATTTTTTGTAAAATTCAGTATTTTCAATAACTCCACCATCTGAAACTCTTCCGTTGGTACCAACATGCACCATTATAAATTCATAATTAGCGTTTGCTATTGCCATCAAAACGATGCTATGTGTTCCTTTATAATTATAAAAATAGCTGCCGCTACAAGGGGGCGGAATAATTTTTATATGTTTTCCGTCTATTGCTCCACAGCAGTTAGGAAAATTCCAAGATTGTCGAAAATCTCTTTCAATATGCATCCAATCGTTTTCGCATTTTGGAAACTAAAACAAAATTT
Source organism: Cantharis flavilabris (assembly GCA_949152465.1). Lineage (NCBI taxonomy): Eukaryota > Metazoa > Arthropoda > Insecta > Coleoptera > Cantharidae > Cantharis > Cantharis flavilabris. The sequence continues at coordinate 14,540,997 of OX424440.1, read as the reverse complement.
TTTCTTTAGGATATACTAGAAACAAGAAGTGAAACAAGTTGTGAAAAGCAGGTGTCAGGTGAAAAGGAAAAGGCACCAGGTGGAAAGAAAAGAAAAACTCAGATGCATGACATCAATAAGGATTTAGCTAAGGCGTATGCAGTTCTAAACGAAACTGATGATGAATTTGTAACTTTTGGCAATAACGTAGCACATCAGTTACGAGGAATGGATAGAAGTCAACAAATTGTGGCGAAAAAAATTATAAACGAAACATTATTCTTTGGTGAAGTGAATCAACTTAATTTACAAACAGCTGTACAGTTTGGTAACTTTGTACAAAATGTAAAGAAAACCCCAACATCATATTCTGACAACTTGTCATCTTATTCCACTCCAAGTACTCCCTTGGCTGCTGTTATCCCACCAAGTAATACAGAAGATGCTGTGGAAAAGCAATTGTGGGAATTGTAAATTCTTTCCCTTTTTTATGTATTATCTATATCTATTCACTTTTTTTTTATTTTAGAACTTTTTTTGTAAAACAATAGAATAAAGTTAATAAGTTGTGCAAATGTGTTTTTTCAACATCCTGTATAAATATTAGGATTTTATTATAAAAATTAGGAATATTAGGAATAATTAAATAGGATTAAATAATCCTTTAGAATCAAAGTGATTATTGAACCAATAACTTACCTTCATATATTCATTTTTTAAAACTTTATAAATGATGGAACATGTTTCAGGAATAATTATTCTCAATGACTGAGGTGATATGGCACATGTAAATTTCAAATCTTCGAAAGATCTTCCAGTAGCAAGGAATCTTAAGGTTACTGTTAATCTCTCTTCTGCAGTAATCGCTTCTCTCATTACGGTATTCTGTTTTGTTATTTGTGAGCCAATTTTATCAAGTAATATTTTGAATTGATCTTCATCCATACGTAGGTAATTTTTAAGATCTGCTGTTGAAGAAATTCTTAATTCATTTATTAAGTTCATATGTGAAAATTTATGTCTTTTCATTAACCATTCTTTACACCACAATCTTTTCCGTTTATTTTTCTTTTCACTCAATGTTTTAACAGCTATTATCGAAGCTGCAATTTTTCTTCTGCTCGACATGTTGAAAGGACAAACGATACTAAAATTTTACGTCTAGCGGAGATACTTGTTGTTGGGAACGTTTCTTTTACATTATGTCTGCGCACTTTTTCAATATGATATGTTCATCAACTATACTATCAAACATAATTGAGCAAACATTCTATAAAATTTAGTAGTACAGATTTGTTGCTGCGTCTAGGCAAACAATTTGTATATCAAACATGGAAGTCGACGTATTCATCAAATCGTATACCTACACGTGAAGGCAAGTTTGTACAAACTTGTATTTGTTGATATGTTTGTTCCAAAGATGTACAGTGTAGGTTTAAATCTTGAATGTGCAACTTGTATGTACAAACAAGTCCGACAAACTTAAACGTACGTTTAGGGGCTTAAGAGGAGAATTAGGTTGAAGTAGAAGAAATTCATTGGTTGATAATAATTTTTCTATTCTTCTTTAATTCTAATTTTATTCAATTTTTTTAATTCGCTAATGGATTCGGCACTAAATCAACTTTAGCAACTCGGTTTACTCAATTCTTTAATTTTACATTAGCAGAGACGGTTCAAAATAAAAATTTTCAGGGGGGGCCCAGCAGTCTTTAGTTTGCCAACCCTTGATCTTTTCTTATTTGCTTTAATTTTTCAATTGTTTTTATATAATTTTATTATATGTACTGAAGGGTATTCGCTCCCAGACCACCCGATTTACACTTTTGACTATAATTTTGACAGTTAACTTTCAAAGCTACTAAACTCTGAGCAGTAACGCACTTAAATAAATGTTTTTCTAAGCTTTAATATTCTCTAGCTAAACGTTTAAATATCCTTTCCAAGTTTTAATTTTTTCTAGCCGAAGAAGGTTAAACTTCCATCATTTTTGCTTAAAAATTCAAATTTCACGGTTTGGATTAATATTGGACAAATATTTTTATCCTAATCATAGTTTAATATATTTTTTGGTATTGGTAAAAAAAATCGACCAACCAGAGTGTTTTTTTTTCACCAAAGAATGACATGTTCTAGCAGGAGCAGCAGAAGCGTGCTGGGATTTTATGTATCACGATTAGTTACAACTGACGCGCATGAATGGATTAACAAGATTCTGAAAAAGTTTATTTGCCCCCCCCCCCCCCCCCCCAAATTTTCTAAATACGCCACTGCCTACAATTTTTGCCAACTATATAGTTTACCATGCGGAAAACTATTAAGTTAATCTAATACTTATAATAATTATTGGTATAGAAAGTTTTGTTTATAAACCAAACATTTGCATTCTTTTGGTGTTTCTATATTGCGGTAATGACCAAGAAATATCCCATTTAGTCGTCGTAATTTGTTGATCCTTCTTAACTCTTACCTCTCTAGTAAATGTTTATATATATTTATAGCTTTAAATAAAATTTAGTTGTAAATCGAGAAGCAAAGATAGCTAAGGGAACCTCTCCTTGAAAAATATTGCCGCCCTCCCCAAAAGTGAGGTAAAATTGCAAGAGAACTGGATTAAATTAAGTAAAAGAAACAATCTCACGTGAGATTCGAGAGAGAGGAAGGAAGTCGATCCAAATCTCACAACATCTCACCAAGGGAGGAGGAGGGGGGGTCGAAAAATAAAACCGCCTCAGGTTAATGGACTTTTTTATAAATTTTTGAAATATAAGAAATTGAATTTCCATTTTTTTGAAATTCAATTTTATTTTTATAATTCTGAATTGCTTTGCAGATATGGGTTTTGATTAAATGAGCATTTGAATTTTTTTGTGAATAATTTTATGTAAATATTGTAAAATTTTGAATTTATGTGACTTTTCGCGTAAAAAATTTTTAAGCTGGCGCGGAATGGAGCAAAAATCGTGCCTTTCAATTTGGTTCGTCGAGGTGGTCGGACGCTTTTGCAGGAAGATCCCATGAAAGTATTAATTTGCGTTTCAAATTTGATATTTTTTTGATTTGATTTTGTGCAATAAAGTTTGAATTTGAGTGAGTAATTTTATTGATGTTTTTAATTTAGTCATTGTCTGAAGACAGTATTTGGAGTTATTTTGGATAAAATTTGGATAGATTTGAAAAATATTAAAATAAAATTGGATCCGTTAATAAATAAGAAAAGTAAAATTGAAAAATTGAATGATAAAAAATAATTAATTAGTTTTTGAAGGTAAAAGTTGAAATTGGAAGGTATTGTAAATTGTGTGTGCACGGTGAGCACCTGGTCCGATAGCGACGCACACATGCAATTATCGTTAAAATTTTAGATAGAAATATATTTTGAAAATTTTCCTTATTCTTATGGATTGTTAAAATTAATTTAAAAATTGGATATAGATTCTAAATAATAAAATTGAATTAACTCCTGAGAAGTCTTCGGCTCCTACCCCATTGTAAAAGCTGGCCGGCAAACAAATGTTGAAAAGGTTACTTTCATAGTATTTTTATTAAATTAAATTCTAAATACATAATTACAGAAAAGAATATTAGTGTAAAATATCGATTTGGAACAAAAATTTGAATTCAATTTTGATTCTTTCAATCTCCAGCTTTCGTTAGCGTATCCTCGCCATCTTGCTGATCAGAAATTGCCGCTGAATTTTTTTCAACTCTAGATTCACTTGAAGAGCTTAATTGAGACATTTCTTCGGTTTCGATTTTAACGATTTCGGATTCCTTAACCTCTTCTTGCTGATCAGAAATTGCCGCTGAATTATCTTCAACTCTAGATTCATTTGAAGAGCTTAATTGAGACTTGACTTCGGTTTCAATTTTAACAATTTCTGATTCCTTAACCTCTTCTTGCTGATCAGAAATTGGCACTGAATTGTCTTTAACTCTAGATTCACTTGAAGAGCTTAATTGAGACTTGACTTCTGTTTCAATTTTAACAATTTCTGATTCCTTAACCTCTTCTTGCTGATCAGAAATTGCCGCTGAATTGTCTTCAACTCTAGATTCACTTGAAGATCTTAACTGAGACATTTCTTTGGTTTCGATTTTAACGATTTCTGATTCCTTAACCTCTTCTTGCTGATCAGAAATTGTCGCTGAATTGTCTTCAACTCTAGATTGCTTTGAAGAGCTTAATTGAGACTTGACTTCGGTTTCAATGTTAACGATTTCTGATTCCTTAACCTCTTCTTGCTGATCAGAAATTGCCGCTGAATTGTCTTCAACTCTAGATTCACTTGAAGAGCTTAATTGACACATTTCTTCGGTTTCGATTTTAACGATTTCTGATTTCTTAACCTCTTCTTGCTGATCAGAAATTGCCGCTGAGTTATCTTCAACTCTAGATTCATTTGACTTGACTTCGGTTTCAATTTTAACAATTTCTGATTCCTTAACCTCTTCTTGCTGATCAGAAATTGTCGCTGAATTGTCTTCAACTCTAGATTCATTTGAAGAGCTTAATTGAGACTTGACTTCGGATTCAATTTTAACGATTTCTGATTCCTTAACCTCTTCTTGCTGATCAGAAATTGCCGCTGAATTGTCTTCAACTCTAGATTCATTTGAAGAGCTTAATTGAGACTTGACTTCGGTTCCAATTTTAACGATTTCTGATTCCTTAACCTCTTCTTGCTGATCAGAAATTGCCGCTGAATTGTCTTCAACTCTAGATTCACTTGAAGAGCTTAATTGACACATTTCTTCGGTTTCGATTTTAACGATTTCTGATTCCTTAACCTCTTCTTGCTGATCAGAAATTGCCGCTGAGTTATCTTCAACTCTAGATTCATTTGACTTGACTTCGGTTTCAATTTTAACAATTTCTGATTCCTTAACCTCTTCTTGCTGATCAGAAATTGTCGCTGAATTGTCTTCAACTCTAGATTCACTTGAAGAGCTTAATTGACACATTTCTTCGGTTTCGATTTTAACGATTTCTGATTCCTTAACCTCTTCTTGCTGATCAGAAATTGCCGCTGAGTTATCTTCAACTCTAGATTCATTTGACTTGACTTCGGTTTCAATTTTAACAATTTCTGATTCCTTAACCTCTTCTTGCTGATCAGAAATTGTCGCTGAATTGTCTTCAACTCTAGATTCATTTGAAGAGCTTAATTGAGACTTGACTTCGCATTCAATTTTAACGATTTCTGATTCCTTAACCTCTTCTTGCTGATCAGAAATTGCCGCTGAATTGTCTTCAACTCTAGATTCATTTGAAGAGCTTAATTGAGACTTGACTTCGGTTCCAATTTTAACGATTTCTGATTCCTTAACCTCTTCTTGCTGATCAGAAATTGCCGCTGAATTGTCTTCAACTCTAGATTCATTTGAAGAGCTTAATTGAGACTTGACTTCGGTTTCAATTTTAACGATTTCTGATTCCTTAACCTCTTCTTGCTGATCAGAAATTGTCGCTGAATTGTCTTCAACTCGAGATTCATTTGAAGAGCTTAATTGAGATTTGACTTCGGCTTCAATTTTAACGATTTCTGATTCCTTAACCTCTTCTTGCTGATCAGAAATTGCCGCTGAATTGTCTTCAACTCTAGATTCACTTGAAGAGCTTAATTGAGACATTTCTTCGGTTTCGATTTTAACGATTTCGGATTCCTTAACCTCTTCTTGCTGATCAGAAATTGCCGCTGAATTGTCTTCAACTCTAGATTCATTTGAAGAGCTTAATTGAGACTTGACTTCGGTTTCAATTTTAACGATTTCTGATTCCTTAACCTCTTCTTGCTGATCAGAAATTGCCGTGTTGTCCTCAGTTTTAAGCTTGTAAGCTGAACATTCTAGTGGCATTAATTTATTTAAATCTGTGGGTTTAGGTAGAAATCTTGCTTCTTGCTTTTCGACAATTGACTGTTCGGTAGATGGATTACTCTTTAATTCCTGATCTTCATATATTGATTCAAGTTTCTTGAGAAGCCTTGCTTGTTTCTCGGCAATAACAGTGCTCTGCTCCAAATTGGGACATTTCATTATTGTCATCTTAATATTGTCGAAATCTTCCTGATTTTTACTTGTTGGATTTTCAGTGGATTCGGGCGCTTTTTCCGGTTTTTCAACAATCTGTTTTCCATGAGCTAAATTAATAGTTTTCGATTCTGTATGCGTCTCATTCTGATCTACCGAAGGTTTATTTTGCTCTTTCTTGTCTAAAACAGATTTACTTTCCGATTCTGAAATTTTTAAGCTTGATTCCTTTTCATTTTTTGGTTTAAGTTCAATATTTTTTTTAACAGGTTGATGGTTCGATGCTGGTTCGTCTTTTGTACACAATTCGAAACTTTTTTCTAAAACTGTCTTTAAATTTGCATGAACGTCAGTATCTGCGACTTTCTTTAGATTATTCACCTGTTCTTGAATACGAGCAATATTACTTCTCACATTGGCAAACGAAGTTGAAACCATTTTAGTCAAGTCCTCTAAATGATCTTCTGCAGTTTTAGGCTTCGGATGAGTATAGTAAGGCACGATAAATCTCTTATAAAATGAATAAATTACATAAACAGCGGTACTAAAAACAGGAACAAATTTCAATAAACGCTTCAAATGGGCAAATAGCCGAAGAAGAAAATTTGCAAGAGCCCTAGTTCTAGGAGCAACATGCTGAATTGATTCAAGTTGTTGAAGAGCAATCTCTATTTCACGATCGTTCAATCCCTTCGTCATAAAATAATATTGTTTATACTTCTTCGACGAATGAGCTATGTTGAGAGATTGCAAAAATTCTACCGCAATAGCCACTAAGCTTTCACGAACCGGTAACTCTTCCAACGAAAATAATTTTTCTTTAGTCAGAAATGTATTCTCTTCCTCCATAGTATTGTTCATTTTAATTCAATTCAACAGAAATAATAATAAATCTTTACACGAAATAAACTTAGCATAAGTATGTAATGTAGATTCTCCTAGGAGACCTAGGTGACCTAGGAGTGCCAACATTTTATGTTGGTGCTACTACATGCTTCTTTACAAGTGTAAAAATTTCAAAATAAAATTTTTTAAATGTAGTATTGCAATTATGGGAACCTATGGAAAGATTTTAAACTCCTGAGCTTTAAGTCGCAGACCAGACCTAACTGATTTTATTTTTTATAGATTTTCTAAGATTAGCCAGGGACGTACCGAACCGACACTTTTGAAGGGGAAACAGTTTTAAAATTGTCACCTATTTTGCTCTAGGGCTTAAGATAGGACTTAAAATCATTAGTTTTTGGGCCAAAAGAAATATTAATTTATTTTTTGATATTACTGCTATTTTTTATATTTCCTATTTAATAAATTTGTATCCCCCCCTATAGAAATTTGTCTGGATCCGCCACTGCTCATTAAGAAACAATCTTCAAGACCGTGGACGTAAGACGTCAGTAGTCCACGAAAAAAATTTTAATGTAGCCTGGATAAAGTAATATACTTTATTATTAAATACTTTATTAATTTTACATTTTACAAATAAAAAATAATGATTATTTTATCAATATCATCTAATTAGTAATTATATAATAAGATTCAGTGCAAAAAGTAGGTAATTCCTTTCCAGATTTCCGAGGAATTCAAAAAATGTCCACCCACCGAAAAAAATATTTAATGAGAAATTTATAGGATTCATAAAAAAGCCATTGTATTTATGAATTTGATCATTAATATGATGAATTTGTTGATAAGCGAAAAATTTATGAATTTTTCTTAAAGGGTAAATATCTCAAAACTTTTATGTACCTACACTTGTTTGGAATTCCCTTAGAAATTATAGAAAATCTTTAGATTGGAACTTGTTTGGGAATCAAGGGCGAATCCAGGTAAAACTCACAGAAGGGATCAATGAAGCCGGATGAGGGGGGGGTAAAGAAATATATTTCGATAAGAATTTAGATATATTTTTCAAATTTTAAGAAAATTAATTTAGTAGATTTTGTTGGATTGTGATGGGTCGTATATCTGCCCTTGATAATCAATCTTAGAAAATGAAAAATCAGAAGCTTGAAAATACAAAAAAATTAAGCTAATTTCGAGTATTCGTAAGATTTTCTCAGATATCTCTTCACTTTTGTATATCACGATTTTCCCCCGGCCTTCTAGCAACAAACGATAAAGAGATTGCCGAAGAAATCTGATATACAAGTGAAGGAAAATCTAAAGAAATCTGGAGAAAGTTCAGGAAATCTTACGTAGTTTTAGAATCTTTGTAAATCTGAGGAAATGTAGAAAAAAATCTTGGACAATCCCAAGCAAGAAGAGCGGATTTAGACAAAGTTCATAGAGGGCAAATTAAGGCGGGGGGGGGGGGAACAAATAAATATATTTTGAAAAGAATTTAATATATTTTTCAAATTCAAACAAAATTTAGATTTTGTTTGTTTTTGATGGCATACTTAGAAAATGAAAAGTCAGAAAATTCTAGCATATCTTAGAAAATTTTAAGAATCTTAGAAAAGTCGAGAAAATCTCCTAAAATTGAAGAAGATGTCCTAATTTTTCAAGATTTTTTTGAATTTTTTTTCACTTAGTATAAAACCGCCTAGAAAATCGGGAGTACAAATGAAATAAGATCTGACGAAATACTGAGAAATCCCAGAAGATCTCAAGAAATTTGTAGTAGATAAATAATAATAAATTTAAATCATATTTTATCAAATTTTGTTTTATTCGGATATTTCATTTTTCACGTTAATTTCATATCTATTCATGTCAGGCCGTTGCGCATGATTTCTTCATAGAGGGTTTACAAAAGAAAATAAAATAAATACATCAATTATATTCAATTTTTCAAATATATAAAAATATGTTTACGTTAATAGGTAAAAAAGTATGTAAAAGGGGGGGGGTGAACCCCCCTTTCGCACGGGTCTGATTCATGCCAATGAAAAAATTCCGAAAGTCCCGAATAGAAAGTATTTTTTAAGCATTTCTGAAACTATAACATCAATTTTAAAGAATTTCAAATATTCGTCGGCAGATACGAGATGTCACATATTATGTGACTTAGTAAGTTTTTCCACCAGGCTTAGAAAAAAAATCTTAAGAAATTCTACGAAATTTAAAACAATCTTAAGAATACAACTATAAATAAACTTTTTTAGCTCTCGCTATTTTTTCGAAGAAAAATCTTAAAACCATGCAGGAGGAAATCTAAAGAAAAATTAATTAAATTAAAAGAAATTAATTAATTAAATAAATCTCTAATTATATAAAATAAAAATTGTTAACTATTTCCTGAATTGTGACACTTATTATTACGTAAAAATATGTTTTGAAACATGTAGTTTAACGAAATAAAATGTACATTTTACCCCCGAAGCGTGGAATAGTGGGTTATGGCTCGAAATACGTAATAAAAAGTAGTCAAAACTAAAATGTAAGCACAAAAAATATAAAGAAAAATTAGAAAAATAGAACTAATTTAATTTTCGATTTTTTAAATTCGCTTGATTCGGTTGAGAACTAGAATCTTCATTGTGCCAGAGTCGGATTAAAGGGGGGAGGGGCGAAGGGGGCTGCAGCTCCGGGTCTCCAAATTTCTAGGGGCCTCTAAAAATAGAAGCAGTTTTTATAATGTTATTGTAGTATATTATAGGTAGGTCCTGTTAAATAAAAAAACTAAAATAAACTATGTATAATAATTAGTATCTTTCAGTGGCGTATTGAGAAAATGCGTTTGAGGGGGGCAGACAAAATATTTTCAGAATCTCAGTAAACCTTCACAAACGAAATTCGAAAACTAAGAAACGAAGAAAATTTTAAAAAAATTTTAAGTTATTTAAATTTTAAACCCTCGTGGTAAGCATTATTTTTATCAGGGAGTGCTTCAGGAACACAACCTGAGTCTAAATCAAAAGTCAAAAATTTTTTTTCAAAATATTTTTATTTCATCAAATATTTTTGAAAATTCTAAATTTTTTGCCTGCGGCGCATTTTGTTAAAACATGCAAGGCCAAGGGGTCTTATATATTCTTACACCGGCTTTGTACGGTTACTTTTAAAAGAATTCGGACAATGCTATGTTACCAATGTAAACTTGAAGCCGCTTTTTTACATATAAAAATCGATTTTACAGGAAAAACTTTTTTTTGTTGCAAATTTCATTACCCTTTGTTAAATCCTTTATATTAGCTTCGGCTTCACCATTCTGTTTGCTTGCTTGCTGGCTTGAATAGGGCAAAACTTAGAAAGTCAAATTTGACCTAGTTCGCGCTATCCAATCGAGTTGAAATTTTGCACATGGATTTGTTCCCGTTGACAATACAATTTGCCAAAAAAATTTTTTTGAATTTTCACATTTTCCAAGAAAAAAAACGGAAAAATTAAATTTATATGGTTCATTGTCAATAATTAATTTTTTAATCTTTTGTAAAATACAGTATCGTAAATAAAAGATTTATAGTAAAAAAACATGTTTTTAGCGGTTCATTTTTTAGTTTCTGACTGACAGCCACTTATACAAGACTCCGTAAAATACAAACAATGTTGTCATCTCTATCTCGGAAATGGTGAGACAAAATAGAAAAATGTATAGAAACAAAAATGTAGAGAATAAGATTTACAAGAAAAAATGTTTAAAAAGTTTTGCTGTAAAGACGATTTTTATAAGTCAAAAAACGGTTTCAAAATGTGTAATTTACCTTGGTAAAATTTTGTATTTGGGACTCTTGTAGCATCTAGTTGTGCACCTCCTATTTTTTGGTTGCGATTGTCCGTGCCAAAAGGGCATTCATTCATGACGCGCACGAATAGATTAACGAGATTCTTTTACAATCATTCTAAAAATGTGGTATCTACATCAGATTTTTAATAAAGTGAATCGTTTATATGAAATTCGATTTCGGGTCCAAAAACAAATATAATTGCTATTGCGGTGAAGGGTATTCCATACCCCCAGACCCCTCGGTTTGAAAGCCTAAAAGTGTGTATATACGTTTTGTGACTTATTTTTGTAATAAAAATTTTTACTTTGCCAGAACAAATACATTTATACGTCATTTGTATACAATGCATACCACCAGTTTCATAAATAAAAGGTTTTAGTGCATATTCACACATCATGTACCGTAAAAATTTGTACCGGGGGGTCTGGGGGGTGTGGAACACCCCTCAGAACATAGTAATTGTAAAACCTTTTAGAAAGTTAAATTCCTGGAACGGAGTCACAACTTCATTAACACAAAAATCCTTTAAGTATAATTGCTGGTGCACTGGACGGTGCATGCCTCCAGACCCCTCGGTTTGAAAACTTAACCCGGCGTCATTGTGGCCGGGTATCTCATACCCGACTGTTTTTAAATCTCTTATAGCTTTAAAGCAAAATACACTCGTTATTTGCCGTTCCCAGTAGCTGAAGTTGTGGACTTCACTAAGCGTTTTAGCTATTTTAATTAGTGTCATTGCGGCTACGGCGGAATTTGCACGTCTGCGAAGAGCGCTCTGGTAGTTATACCCAGCCACAATGGCTACGTAACATTTGATCTCAATAGCGATTAACTTAGTATATAAGAAATAAATATGCGTTGTTTTTACGTAATTTATAATTTTATGCTAAAAAAACATTTATATTTTAAACTTAAATTGTTACTATTTTTTGTATTTGAATATAGTTTATATGCAAAGTTATGTTCTAAAAAATTGATTCATAGAAGAAGAATGTTTAAATTTTTAATGATTATAATAGGTTCATTTTGTATTATTTATAATAAATATGTATTTAATTTTTATAAATAATGTTTAAAATTACCTAATACTCCAATATAGAAAAACTAATATACACATAAGGTTGATTCAGTGCAATAATGTACATGGGTATGATATACCCGGCCACAACGACGGTGTTCTGTTTGGTCGCCAGAATGACGCCGGGTTAAGTTAAGTGTGTGGGTGTGTACGTTGTGTGATTTATTTGCAAAATGAAAACTTTGAATTCTCTCAGAACAAATACATTTACACATCGTTTGTATATATATAATATATATTATATATAATACAGCATATTATATCTATATATCGAGAAAACTCTCCCCCCCCCCCCCCCGGTGAATATTATAGGAAAATTCCTCCTGGCTTTTTATCTCAAAACTGTGATAAGATATGTATACCTAATAATTTTGATCCTCTTAAATATTTTACATTTGCTCTAAGCGCGGTTGACCTTGAAAAATTGCAGTTGACCTTGAAACGTATAAAGCCAAAGGGCCTCCAAAAATAATTAGCCCCGAGCCTCACATATCCTTAATCCAGCTCTGTATCATGAGGTGAACAGTGTAGACGTGATTACACCGAATTACTTTAGTGAATGTGACTGGAGCTGCACAGTTTTTATTTGCATTTTCAGTTTTAAAATGTAGGTCAATTATTAATTAGTTTAATGCAGAAAACCGCATTTTGATATATATGTTCATGTCTTGAAAGAAAGCAGTTAAAAAGTTAAATAAAGCATCTTGTTTGAACTTAGGCACACCGGGAGGTCTGGGGGTTATAGAATAATTATATCCCACAGCCCAAATTTCTAAACCACTTTACCGTTAATACATATATTATAAGAGTTAAAAAGTCGTTTTATCACAAAACAAAAAAATCTCAACTTTATTTGTACTCCAATCCATATTTCTACTACATCGATTATTTATAAGATTAACTTGGGGGGGGGGGGATTAATTTTTTTTTTCAAAAATAAATTCCTAAATTTAAAAAAATATTTTAGGTGATATATTTACAAAATCAAAAATATGAGATAAGTACTAGGATACCATATACTAATTATGTTCCAATAGTTATTTTTGGAACTAGAGAGCTTTTTAAATACTTTCAATTTTATCAGTTAGCTCATCAGTTACCATATTTAAAATATAAGTTTTATAAAATTTTATTATATTTAAATTATTTTAATTTTGTCAGCAATATAACCTTTATCAAAACATAATTCAAATATAATTTGTGTAAATGTTTATTCATAAGCTTTCTTATCATACATTGTACCACAATATCAGTGTGTAAATAAGAAAAAACAATCTGATCCAGAAAAATAAATTAATATTTTTGTAAATTTTTAAATTATATTGTCAATTTATTAATGAGACAATTCCTGATAAGTAAAGAATACTTAACGAAGTAACAAAAAAAGACAGAAAACTTATTGTACAGAACTGACTACTCCTATGAATAACATATTTATTATTTTGACACTCTTGTAGACTTTTTATGTCTTCATTATGTCGAAGCATGGAATTTGCATTACCAGTTACATAACATGAACTTGCACATCAATCAAATTAAGTTGAAAAAAAAATTCTATTAATATTAATTACCGCAATAAGAATATTTAAAATTTACCATAAAATTCAAAAAATCCATAATAAACAAACATCACTAATTTTTCTTCTCGAAGTAAAGTTTAAAAATTGAGCACTCGGACTTGGTAAAAAATAAGAACACACTTGCACCAGGTACGACCACGAAAATGAGAATGAGCTTAAAGAAGATTGATTCTTCTTTCATACCCAATACTGCACTGATCTTGTCGTGCTAGGAAGAGTTAATCGTTAATCATAGGATGAAAGCAGCTTCAAAGTAGGGAATGTGACTTACAAAAACTTGAACTAACCTATTATTAAAAATGCAAGAATTTAATTAACTCAATTTTTCATTTTATCGCATCAAACTCGGCCGATCTTCACGTTTTAACGAAACCATCGATTTTTTTTCAATAATCCTTTAATTGAACAATAAAAAAATACTGAATGAAACTGCAGTGCAAAATAAAGGTAATTTTGTTTCATAAATTCTCGGTTCGCACATTGTGACCTATTGCCTCAAGAGATGCAACGCACATCTCTTTCATAATCTGCATTCTCGTTATATTAACAGACACTTATAATAGGAGGTGGTTTATGAACAACAAATATAAATTATTTGTGTATATTACAATGCAGATAGCACGTGAGTTGTAAAAGTCTGAATACCAGAGGTTCTAATCGCATGGAAGCAACTTTTTTTATTACGGCACAGCGGCAACTAAACGAAAGGTTTACACAAACTAAGTAAGCTTGACTAATCAATCATAGGCTTTATTACGTCACTAATTAGAGCTTTGAGCTTGTGTGGTAGTAATTAAAAGTAATTCGTTTAATTTGTTGAAATTAAAAAAACTGGAAGGTTATTAAAATATGAAAAATATTAACTAGAAGGTTTTTTGCAAAATGCGAATATGAAGGTATTTACACTTTCAAGGAGTTGTATTTCATCACATTTTGTACTCTACAATTACCTGCGTTATATGGTAAAAAATTATTACTTTTCACTAAAAGAGACTGATTGGCATGCGAAATTATCTTAATTTCTGGCAAAAGTTTTGTGAATTTTTTTGTAGAACAATACCGTGGCTTAGGACCACTTTGGATCCCACGCTGGAATGGGCGTTGGATATCGATAATGATATGAACGAGGGAGGAGTAAATTGATGGGAAAATACATCTTGAAAACGTGTAATAGCTGAGAATTATTTTCGAAGATTTAAGGAAGGCTCGAACCGTGCGTTATAAGTACATATATGTACGAAATTGCTTCAATTTTCTTCATAAAATGCTTTTTCGTGAAGCAATAAATTTCAATGCATTGACTTGCACAATTTATCGATACTTTGCAATTACATCATTCACCGTAAAAAATATTCAATATATTTCTCCGTATTTTATGCTCAATTACCGTATTAGCACTAACATCTGCAAAGTTTACTTACTTAATAAAATAATAATTAAAATAACTTGGCCGATTGCTTCCTAAATTGTTCAGTTTAGTGTCGATATAATTGGATATTATTTTCCTTTTCCCAAGTACGGGTAATTTTGGAATGCTGTGATTTTATAAATAAGGAATTAATTCTTCGGGTTCTCTTTTGATCGTAGCGAAATTTCCAGCTATCCTGTATTCAATACACCTAAGAACAATTTAATTAAGTGCTAAAAGTGTGATTTTCTCCAAACTTGGAAAACATCACTTAAAAATTATGTTGTTCCGTGGAGCAGTTGTTTGGCTTACTATCATGTAAAAGTCTTTATATATAAATGGTGACCCCGATGTAATTGTTTCAAACTGTTTTTATATTCTCGTGTATGGAATTTATTAAGGGGATGGCTTATTAATATTTATTGTTTTGTAAAGAAAATTTTTATTTTTATTTCAATTTTATAAATTTAGCTTTTGCAGCGAATAAGGTAACATTGCGCCAATTAGCTGAAAATGCAGGACTTTTGCCAAAGTATAACCAGAAAAATTTTAATGTTCTTCAATTTTCCACCAAAAAAATTATACCTCATATCTGTACTCTAGAACCCAGGATGTATTCTCACATTTTCAAAATATTTTGGGAGAGCTAAATACAGCCGTTTGCTGTAGTTTAGATCAAAACCAACAATTGGACACTAGTCCTATTAGGGGACGTCCATTAATTACGTAAAGGATTTAGGGGGGGGGGGGTCGAGCCGAATCTCGCCCAATCTCACGTGGGGGAAAGAGGGTCTTAGCAAATATCTCATAACTTTTTTTCGGCAAGAAATTGTAAAATTGCGAGAAAGCTGGGTTAAATTATGTAAAACAAGCAATCTCAGTGAGATTAGAAGGGGGGAAAGAGTGTCGAGCCAAACCTCACAACATCTCACCAGGGGGGAGGGGGTGTTAAAAAATCGCCAAAATTGCCTGACGTAATTGATGGATGACCCCTTAGTAGTTTTCCCGTTGGAAAACCGACGCTCCAGAATTAAAGTCGAAAACACCTGCTCCTCTGAGAAATTAATCACAGCTGAAGTCCTTTCATGAGCACATCCCCACCACAACTTACTTATGTACCAAAATGTTGCTCTTTTGTTTTTAGAAACATCATATCAGCTTCTCGACAAACTCTGGCTGATGATAAACCAGAAAAGCAAAACAAAAATCGACAAAGCTACCATCAAGCCAACCATGACTAGTATGCCTAAAAAGAAACCTTTTCTTGCATGACCAATCGAAGAACTAGACTTCATTCTAGATTAACCGTTTCTTTTATAGACAAATTTAAGTCAAATATTTCTTATTATTTATTACAAAAAAGATTATTTTACTGGTTTTTTTCCAAAGTCACTTATCCAGCCTGATACAGCCTAGCGCCATTCCATGAAGTTAATTCTAACCGTCAGCTTTCAGCACCAAACGAAAGATATACGAGGCCAACCTGGCACTTGGTAAAGTCATGAAGTTTATTGTACTGCACAGTTTAGACAAACTTCTGGTTATGACTTCTTCTTCTTAGTAGTTTCTATCCGTTTGAGATATTGGCAATTATTAACTACTATAATCTTATTGACGATTGTCCTGAACAACTGTGTAGTATTAGTCATCGAAAATCTAAAGATTCTTCATATCCTCCTTCTGGCACTTCTTCTCCCCATTATTTTATATAGCATACATAATAGGATCTGATTTTAAAGTTTTTTACTTGAAAAACAGAATTAATTTAACAATTTGAAGTTTTTAATAATTTTTTAATTTTCAACTAACAACTTCATATCTTAAAGATCTTTACTTGAAAAGCCAAATGAGATCTTTAGTTATTAATTTTGTTTCTCAAGTAAAAAGCTTTAAGATCTCATTTTGTTTTTCAAGTAAAGTTCTTTAAGATTAGAACTTGTTGGTTTAAAATTTAAAACTTCAAATTGTTAAATTAATTGAGTGGCTGCGCGGAATAACCAGCTTAGAGTGTTGTATGTTATGCCTATGATATGTTGTATATATATAGGGTCTCTCAAAAAGGGACCCAGATAACACAAGGCAAACAATGGACGTTCATATAAAGTCCATGGACCTTATATGGCCATCCGGTGTACGTCCAATTTTCGACATTCTTTGTATGTCCATTCACGAATATTCGCTGGATGTACAATTTTACAAGATGATTTCTGTATAGATTACGTAAGACAATGCCGTATTTAAGGGCAAATTTTAATTTTTAATGGATTCAAATAATAAAAAGTCGATTGATATAAAGGATCGTCCTTTAATCACGTGATGTTGAAACGGGGGAGGGAAGGTAGAAAAACATCATGATTGATCACGTTAGGGGGGAAGGGATATTGTGACAATTACGTGTATGTTTTTGTGCGACCACGTCATATCCAAACTGAACGAATTTATGAATAAAAAGCAACTTTTAAACATATTTCGCTTTCAACTGACTTCCCGGTCAGGTTATTAATTTTTGAGCTGATTCTCAAAATAAAAAAAAATTTCAATAAAAAGTACACCTGGTATTGAGAGGGGGGGAGAGATAATCTTAAACCACACGACGTCCACCAAGGGGGAGGGGGCCAAAATATTAGCTTCAAAACCTCACGTGATTAAACCTAAAACTTAAAACCTAAAATAACAGATAATAAAAATAAGAAAGCCGGTAGGGCCCGAACCATAGATTTAGCCTAGGGGTCTACATCAGATCTTAAATACGGCCCTATACGTGTAACATACAATGGTTTGTTGTCAAAATATTGAAAATTGAAATAAATACATCCACATTTTTAAGTTAAAAGTTAATCGTTTTTTACATTTGTTATTACGAGTTTAGTCGCTATATTCAGTGTGGTTATCAAAATATTAACGTAGACGGCTTTTTAAAATTTTTTTTTATTATTTGACAAGACAAATAATACAGAGTTGTTGGGCATATTTTACCGTCCAATTTTGGTCATTTTTTGTGATCACGTAGAGCTGGAGGGGATATTGTAACAATCACGTGTATTTCTTGGTGCGACCACGTAATATCCCAAATGAGCAAATTTGTGTATAAAAAGCAACTTTTACAAAGACTTCGCTCTCAACAAATCAGCAAAAAATTAAAATTAGTTTTCGATAAAAAAAATACACGTGGTGTTGAGAGGGGGGAGAGGTAATCTTAAACCACGCTAATTCCAGTACTAATTCCAGCTGTTGCAAATTCCATATTAGCATATAAACAAAGTTAAAGTGTTGACTTAAACTGACGGTTTCGTCTCACAACCAATAGAAAACTATAAACGGTTGGAACCATTTTGAAGAAAAAGCCCAATAATAAATTGGAGTCAATCAATTAAATGATTAGCATCAGGGGGCATTTACAAACAACACATCATGTATATAAATAATTTTTTTGTATAACTTGTTTTTGCAATTCCGGGAGGTAAAGTAGGAACTTTGCGAATTATGAAACTTAAAGCAAAAACTTAACGCATTTTTCAATAATGCACGTGCTCGATCACATTGCTCAATAGTACCAGAAAATATCAGTTGGCACTAGTAATATTACCAACTACTACTAAAAAGTACTAAAACCGTTCGTTTGTATTTGTGCCTTTGAATTAGCAAGACTTGTTATGAACGGGAACCTCGAAATTGCCAAATCAGCAAAGATGGCGTTGGCAGAACTTTTGCCGACAAAATTGGGAAAGCTGTATCAAAAACAGTGCAGTGGTGTAATAAAAATGAATTGACCGATTGTTTCACCGAAGAAATTTCCACAAGCTATTCGCTTTTATGAAACGAAAAAACGAAGGGTATGTGCCGAAAAAATCGCGTGGCAACATTTTTTAAAAGAAGCCCCTTGCCAGAATTTTTTGGTGTCTATAGTAAGTGATTTTTATTTATTTTTTGTTTAATCACTAATTTATTTAATATTGCAGGTTGCACTAATATTTGGTTTAGCGGGGGCATGCCGGACCGAGGAATTGGTAAATTTGAGCATAGCAGATGTGAATTGAAGCCCATCTATTTCGAAGGTGAAACATCGCCGGATTTAGGAAAATTGTTTGGAATTACAAATTATGGCCAGATTCACATAAATGTAAATGTTACAAATAATGATAATTAAAAAATTCTTGAGTTGCTTTTTTAATATCCAAAACGGCTTGCTGAGTAGTTTTAACGATAGGCTGAAAAATCAAGAAATAGTCATCAATTATCCAACTGTTTTTTTTATTTTTTTTCATGTGTTATTTTAGTATTATTTTAAAAATAAATAAAAGTTTTTAAAATAAAATTTTTTTTATGTTTACTACATACACTATCTACCCAAATGGATATATACAGCTATAGCATGAGCGTCCATTGGACTTTCTATTTCAGTAGACGTATGATGTTCAATGGATTTCCAAGATGGACGTTCTTTTTCGGTCCCAATCTGTGACATCTGGACGTCCATCGGGCGCTCATTTTGATTATCCACCGTCGTAGTGTGGACGTCCATTGGACCTTTCATTTGTCAAGTAATTGACGTTCCATGGATGTTCATTTTATAATGTTCAATGAACTTCATTGTATGATGTTCAAAGGACGTTCAATGATGTTCAATGGATGTCCAAGATGGACGTCTTTCTTCTGTGCAAATCTGTGACATCTAGACGTCCATCGGAGGCCCATTGGATTACTTAACGTCGTAGTGTGGGCGTCCATTGGACTTATCGTTTGTCCAGAAATTAACTATCAATGGACGAAGTGCTGCTAGTAAATATATTTAGATTAGATAATCAGTTAAAATAATCGATGGATACATATTTTAGGTAGTGTAACTCGATACTAATTCAATAATATCAATATTTTAGAAAAAAAATCCTGATGATGCATCTATCGATTATTTTAACTGATTATGTAAATATATTTACTGGAAAAATTTATTTTTTGAGACACCCTGTATATATATATTATATGCTAGGTGTATCCCTCCAAGGTGGTTTTTCCGCGCAGCCACTCAATTGTGTTCTTCAAGTAAATAATTTAATACATAGAAATAATTAGTTTAAAGTTCTTAACTTCAAGTTATTAAATTATTTCCCTTAAAAGTATAATCAAGTATTATATTAATTCTGTTTTCCAAGTAAAGAACTTTGTTTCAAACTTCAAACTAACAACTTCAGATTTTACAAAGTTCTTTACTTGAAGATCAGAATTAATTTAACAACACAGAGTTTCTATCTTTAAAATTGGAAGTTGTTAATTTAAACCGTTGTTTTTTGAAAATATCTTGAGATAGGAGCAGTTTTTAATAAAAACAAATAAAATTTTCAAGTAAAGAACTTTAAGGTTTGAAGTTGTTAGTTTGAAGTTAAGAATTTCAAGTTCTTAAATTAATTCCGACCTTTGAGTTGAAAACTTTTAGATCAAAATTTATTTCTTTGAAGTTAAATGTTAAAAACTTCAAGTTTCTAAATTAATTCTATTCTTCAATAAAGAACTTTAAAATAGGAAGTTATTAATTTGAAGTTTTTTATTCAAGTTCTTATTATTTAATTTATTCTTATTATTTTATTATTTAACTTCTTATTTGAAGTTCTTAACTTCAAACTAACAACTTCAAATCTTAAAGTTGTTTACTTGAAAACAGTTATTGTTGTTGTCTTATTGAAAACAAATATCTCAAGATATTTTATAAAAATAGCGGCCGAATATATATCATTATTTTATTATTCTTAGAAATATTAACCTCATTTGTCACCCGGTCCATCCACAACTAATTAAGTAATTTATTGAACTTGATTGGAGAAAGTAACAAAATATTTTCGATATAAAAGATTTCAAATTTTACGCAATTTGAGGAATTTTAATGCCTACATCTTCCATCTCCGGTTCTCTCTATCAGTTTTCATTCTGTTAAACATTGATCTTTATATGTTGGCGTATAAAGAGGGGGGTAAAAGAACAATTGCCCCCCCCCCCAGGATGACTTGGATTGTACCCCTAAAGCCTCTCGGATAAAAATTATGTTCACCACGAAGCTTTAAAATTTAAATAACTTTAAATTTATTATTTTTATTTATTTGTTTATTTATTTATTTACTAACTGGAAAGCCCGTCCACGAACGGGCAGCTAGACGATAGACCTCTTTTTTAGCGGTATAATATTTAAACATTTAATTTCGTTCCCGCTACTGGAGGATTCCCCGTTTTTTTATAGTTTCAAAATAACGCAAAAATTTGCTGAACTTTTTCTTAAAAATTCAAATTTCCCAATTTTCCTTTTCCAAGTATTCTAAAAGAGTGGAAATCCTGCGATATGTACTGGAGGGTGTTCCACCCCAGACCCCCTGGTTTAAAATTTTGACTTTATATTTGTATATTATTTTTATAATTAACTTTCAAAGTAACACAGCAAGTTGCTGCTAAACTTCATGAGTAGTAAGGTAATTAAATAAATATTCTTTCTCAGTTTTAATTTTTTCTAGCTGAAGAGGTTAAATTTCCCCCATGTTTACTTCAAAATTCAAATTTTCCGATTAGTCTTAGTTAGTTTAATATATTTTTCGGTTGGGAAAATTGTAAACCGGGGGGTCTGGGGGTGTGAAACCTCTTCCAGTACATATCGCAGGATTTCCATTCTTTTAGAATACTTGGAGAAGATAGCTAATTTATAATTTTTCAAATTTCCCCAGGTAAAATCGAAAAATTTGAATTTTTAAGCAAAATTGAGGAAAATCAGTGTTGTTTTTTCACCAAAAAATGACAATCTGCCCTGCACAAAGGCATTTTCTAAATACGCCACTGCTCTTTAGATATTTTTAAAATTTATCAGGTTAGTTAAAAACAATCAAATCGAGACGCGGTTTTAGTAAGCCACTCTCACGACTTCATTACCAAGCATCTGAACTTGAATTTCTTGAACCTTTTTAGCAATTTCGGATTTTGGTTAGCACGAAAGCACTGAAAGAGACAGTTTATATGCTTACACTTTACAGAGGCGGCTTTACATGTGTAGTTGGCATGACAATTATGCCTGGGATAGACGAGCTTCGTACCTAATGCTTAGTCGACTTGTCGTTAAGTAAATAGAATCGGTTTCTATGGCAGTTTACTAATACGAAGCACTATTCAGCATGTTTACACGCAAGTTGAAATGTCAAGTTGCAAAATTATTTACAAAATTGAAAATAAAAATATAAATGAAAATTACAAATAAGGATAATAACAGCAAAAGAATAATCTTCTAGGAAAATTAGGAAAAAAACATTAATCGGTAAAGATCTGAATTTTGGTATACATGATGTTTATTACGGTTTCCTGTTAAACATACTAAAAATCCCCGTCGAAATCTCTTGCACTCGAGCAACCGTTTTAGAAAAAAGGTTTACTTTTTCAGTTGATCGCTTATATTTTGTCAAAATTTGCTAATACAAAAAACTTGTTTAAGTAAACATTGTAGTTTATTAAATTTTCTTCAAAAAAGTTGCTATAAATTTTTTGTATCTTCAGTACTTTAGCTTTAATCCGACGTTGAAAAGCAAAATTACTTATTTTTTTTATTTATTAATTTTTATCTAAACTATTTTTTTGTATTAGCAAAAGTTACCGAGATATAGGCAAAAAACTGAAAAATGTGTACCTTCTTTTCAAAATGGCGGCTTTCTATGATTACGTACACTTGATGTTGTTTTGAGTTTGTTTCTGAATTATTGTAAAACCGCGGTGAAATGATAATTGACAAAATAAAACACCAAAAGAATGCAAACGTTTGGTTTATAAACAACACTTTTTATACCAACTATATATAGTACGTATTAGATTAACTTACAATTTTTCCGCGTGGTGGCGTTCGTTTAATGTAAATCGCGAATTGTATGTATGTATACTTGCTAATAATTATTGTCTTCTTCTTATTATTTAGAACCAAATCGTGTTATCTACAACTTACTACTTATAATATCAATTATTGTTAACTCAGTAGTATAATAGTGGTTTGCTCAAATTGGCATAATTGAGCTAAAATTATTCAAAAATTAATTACCTGGTCCATTCCTTTGTTGGCATTATTACGAATAAATTATTGAAGTTTAATTCAAATGGCTTGTGAAATAAAAATTAATGACTGTGGTGTATGAAAATTTTGAAGATATGGTGAGCCCATAAAACACTTTGAATTTTGAAATCGAATCAAGATATTTAACAAAACGAAAGTAACTCGTACAATAAATTACCCCAAGAAAATTACTCAAGAAGGGACACTAAACGAGATTAGTTTGATTTATTCGTGAGAAAGGTAATAATTAATCTTAAAATGGTCCTACAATGTAAAGCATGTATTTGGAATGTGTTGGGACTGTTGGTTCAGCATAGTTTGTTCTCACCAGCCAGGGTCGGGGGTCAGACCCCTGATCACGCTGGACACGCCTTCTGCACGCACTCTATACCACCAACCGTCTGCGAGATCATACATGGTCGTAATTCCAATTTGACAAAATCGCACTTATATTATGTAGTACTAGGTAGATAGCCGGAAAAAAAATTGTAAAATCTCGGAGGAGAGATTTTGAGAGATGGGCTGACTTCTGAGCGTTGGCAGCCTCACCAACGAATTTTTAGGCTTGGATTCTCAGAAGGTCGCCGTGGTGTAGAATAAAACACGATCGGTTTTAGACTATGTTTATTTGGTGGATCGTCCGCTTTTTATTTACAAATTTTGCTTACATTTCATTTATTATTTCCGTTTAAAAGTTAATTATATCAAAAAGTGCTGATAAGTTTACCTACTTAATGTTCTGTAATTGCAATTGTTGCAGGATATTATTTTGCATACCTATTAAATAGTTAAACTTAACATATACAAGATGATTATTAGTTTAATACATTTTGTTTTACATTTTTTATGAGACAAAATTTTTTTTCATGTTTAACGTGGTTAAACAAAAATATTAAAAATTTCGAAATCAAACATTGATGATAAAGGCGATTAAATCTTCACTGTTTAATCAACATTTTATGTTCCTTACCGCAAAACCACCAAAACCAGTAATTATCTCCACCGATTTACAGTTTACAAAATTACTATTTTTGATATCCAAAAATCTTAATTAAAAGTCGTGATAAATCGGCAAACTGGACCTTCGAAATATATGAACAGATTGGATTCGTAAAATTTTTATTACCATATAATTTGATTTTATCGATTTCATCAGGTACGAATCTGTAAAAATGATCAGGCAATCAAACCTAAAATTTAGAAACACAGCATGTAAAATTACAGTCTTTTAATTTGCTGGGAGTAGGGGGGGAGGGGGGTACAAGAAACTGAATGACAGTATCGTAGTGACACAAAATTGATGTAGAAAGGAAGATGTACGAATTCCCCCATTTTCTTTTTAAATTAACTTAACATTAAAAAAATAATAGATTTTTCATATGACTAACAAAAAATAACAATAGATACAAATTATTTTTATTTTTCCAAAATATAATATTATAGGAAACATCTGAAAATATTACTTTGAAATATGATAGTATCTTTAAATTATTTGAAAATGTTTTTATTATTTTTTAAACTTTTTTTTTAATTACAACATTTTTTTTGATTTTTGTGGTATTTTTATTATTTTTTTTATTAATAAATTTTAAAAAAATAAAAAAGGAGAAACTATTAATAAATTTTATAAAAATAAAAATAGGAGAAACTCTCCCCTCTTTTATTGTCGTATTTATTTTCTGCTTGGTGCCATGGTGGTCCCTGTTTCAGGTGCTTTAATAGAGTGATTCGCTTATGATCCAGACAAGGCTGGATCCAGATTTGATCAAAGAAGAGGGTGACTACTAGCTATTTAATTAAATTAAAAATTTAACTTAAATTTGCAAAGTGGTGCTACTTAGCTGTATTAATTATTAATTTATATAATTTTTATTACCGGCGGTAAACGGCATTAGTAATACTTTAGCGCCACCAGTCATCGGCGTCAAAGTAGAAATCCATTTCTTTAAAAAAAAATTAATCATTAGCGTCAGTCAGAGACAGCTGAAGAGAAACAATTTAAGAAATTAATTTTAAATAATTATTACCAGTCCGGACCTGGTGATCCAAGGCAAGAAATTCTTCAACAACAAAAATTCAAAACAAAAAAACAATAAAGTTTTGCTAAATATTAATATTAAAATAGAGTAATAATAATTATTAATGTTGCTTCTTGTTTGACAAAAATTAATTTAGTTTTATGTAGACTCTCCTTTAGAATAGAAATTTGCACCTACAAGTGTAATTACTAATTACATATGCAGTAATTCACTAAATTAAATTTCATTATAAATGTTTATTTGTAATTATCCAATTTTAAATTAAAATTATTAATTTTTTCAAGTACGATAAAATTATTGAAAATTCACGCAAACGATCCTTTAGTTTTTCAAACAAAACAAACGTTAAACTTTTTGCAAGCCTCTCATTGGTCGAAATGATATTTAAACGTTAAAACTTGAATTTTGAAGGAATGAATGAAGTCGGTGTCATTTAAGTTGATTTTAATCATTTAAACTCGGTTATATTTTATTATTTAGATTATTAAGTACTAAAGATGGGTTTTCAGGTAAGTCGCTTTCACTAAATATTATTTGCGCTGATTGTTAAATAACCTAAAAGTTTGTTTTAAAATTTTAATTTACTTTCTTTTCAGTTTACTATATCTCCGGGTATTACTAAAAACGAAAAAACTAAAAAAAATGAAGTTGTTGAAGAAGAAATCTCGATTTTATCGTTTGCACCATTTACTCCAAGTGTTAAAATTTGTTTTGACAATGTAATCGTTGGTTCGACATGTACACAAAAACTGCTGGTGAAGAACCCTAGTAGTCGAGAGTTAGGGGTAAATTTTTCGTGTCTTAGTCAAGGAGTTTTTTAAACTTATTTTTTTAAGGTGTGGATACAAAATTTGCCTGACATTGAATTCGGTGTAAATTTCACCTGGGATCATGAGGTTATTTCTCCGAATAGTGAAAGTTTGTTGGAAATAAATTGGACCCCTAAATCTGAAGCTGCAATTCGACATGTTTTAGTCTTTGAAGATGGCAAGAATTTGAAGAAGGATGTCGCTCTTATATTCAAATCGGTGCTACCTAAGAAAGTAAGATTTTCTTTTTATGTAAATATTGAACCAACTCTTAAATTCACAACATGTTAATGTGTACCCAAAGGTTAAGCTAAGAAATTTTGGTTGAAATTTTTTCAATTATCAATTTATCTAACATGAGGCATTCCACGTGAAGCGGACAGGTAAAAAATGTTGATGTTTCCGATTTTAGTAATATTTGATTATTTTATACCTACACAGTAGAACAACTCTATAACGAGTGAATCGTTTTGTCCCTTGCCGTTTTATTCTACTCTTCCATGTAAGATTTCCCCCTATAGCGAGTACGTTTTTGGCATTGAGGTGGATATAACGAGATTTTTGTTAGGTATTTTTAGAAAAATAAATAAAAGAAATTAAAATATTTTTGTAAAATTCAAGTTTCAAAAATTAAAACAAATTGTTTCTCCAAAAAATTAATTTTTCTTTAAATACCAAATATGAATTTAAAACTCATTAAACGAAGTATAAGTTCTGCTGATTTATTTATTTTATTGTAACTTTTTAAACTGGGTAATGGGATTTGAAGTAGCGCATATCTGCCGTATGAGTCCGTATTTGTCACCTCTTAGAATATGACCCAAATAGCTGATTTTTCGGCATTTTATATCGGTCAGCAGTTGTCTTTCCACTACGGTTCTCCGCAAAACCTCCTCGTTCGTCACATGGTCAACCCATCTTATACGAAGCATTCTTCTGTGAAGCCACATTTCATCAGAAACATCAACATTTTTTATCTGTCCGCTTCAGGATAATAATAATTTGTAAAATATTTTCACATTCTAAGGGGGCGTCCATTAATTACGTGAGGAGTTTAGAGGGGTGAGGGGGTCAAGCCGAATCTCACGTAGGGGAGAGCCCAGCAAATATCACGTAATTTTTTTGTGTTAACTATTCTTAAATAAAAATAATTAAGCAAATTATGCTTTTTTAACAAATCCAATCCAATCAAGCACAAATTAACGTATTTACACTAAAAAATACGCATTTTAAAAAATCTCACGTGAGATTAGAAGGGGGGGGGGGTCGAGCCAAATCTTACGACATCTCACCAAGGGGGGCGGGGAGGGTCTAAAAATCACCAAAATCACCTCACGTAATTAATGGACGCCCCTAATAACTATATTCATATAAATATCTTTCTGTATTAGCTGTAATCATCAGTAAAAAAGTTAAATTTTCTTTTAAAATTAAAACTTCAATAAATTTTAAACTAGAATTATACTTTTGGTACATAGTACATAAATAACTATCTGTGATAATTCTGTTGGATTTTTATTTAAAAGCATTATACAAACCCTTTTTCAATTTAGAAACTCAAAAATGGAAAATATATATCAACCAAGCCAGGCGTGGTTACAAAAAGGTACACATCGCCCAACAGTCGTATATCTTCAAAAATACGCCACACTTTTAAGTCGACTAAAAGACAAACACCCAAATCCAGCAAAACTTTCAGTATCCCTAAAAATTTATACGCAGAAAACAAAGAGAATTTTAATCCTTTTGATGGCGATCCCCCCGTTACTTTCAACGAAAAGGAAGTTTTTAATTCTGCTTCAAACACCTCGTTTAACATCAAATCAAATTTGCGTACAAATGAAATTAGGAGAAGCACGTTCATAGTACAAAATTCAAACTTGGACCCAAATTTATCGCTTAACATAAGCAATGACAGCTTGGAAAGAACTCCAATCAAGAGACAGCTAGTTCCTACAATTTTTACAACATCTCCGAAGTTAGGCGATTTACAGTTCAAGCTTGAGTCTTCTCTATTTGCGTTCACGCCGATCAAAACGGACTACTCAAAATTTACTCCAGAGACACACTCGACAAGTCGAAAGACGCATATTTTTTCTGCCGAAAGAAAACCAATGGAGCCATTGGACTCGGAACAAAATCGCTTAGCCAACATCAGTTCTGAAACGTACATTACCGGAAATTTAAGTTCTGATACGTATATTTTAAAGAATAACATGAGTAGCGAGACTTACACCAAAGAAACTTCGATGGGACGGCTAGAAACTTTTGAATTATCGCCCAGTTTTTCACACGAAAATGGTTTTTCAGAATTCAAATCAAGAAAGAGATTTTTACTTAATGTGGACGTGACACCGCCAAAAAAAGCGAGACTAACCTACAGGCCACCACCTAAGCAAGCAAACAAAATCATTGTCAAACAAAACTGTCGCACAGCTTTCGAATGTGTCGATCCCTTTTTAACTGGTACCGTATATCATGACGAACAATGGATTCAAGAGCAAGAAAATATTTTCAAAAAATGGCTTAACGCTTTATTGACGCCGCCCAGCGAATTAGTTAGTAACGTCGAAGGTCCAAAAGTCGATGTTGCAAAATTATGGCAACACTGCAAAAACACACCAATACCAATTGCTCCGTCAAAAGAATTAATTTCAAATCGGTATCACACCAATAATCGTTTAGATTCTCTGCGGAGGTCGGCACTCACGTTATTTCGTTCTGAAAAGATTAGAACCACGTTAACGAAAACGAATGAAACGGTGGATAAAAATAAAATTACAATGAGAACTGATAGAAACATTCATTTGGATTTGAATTTGCAATCTCATCTCATGACGTTGCTGTTATGTTATAATCCTTTGTGGTTGCGAATTGGTTTAGAAACCATTTACGATCTAACGATTCCGTTAAATTCAAATTCAGACGTTATGGGTCTTAGCAATTTCATTTTTCAACGTTTAATTCGGGATCCGTACCTTTTGAAGAAGTACAAACACGTCCACTCGGAAAAATATTGCGTGGAAATTAAAAAATTTATTTTGAAAAAATTTCTAATCTTAGTGTACTTTCTAGACGTGGCCAAGACCAACGTATTGATCGCTCACGATCCTTGTCTGTTTTGCAAAAACGCAGCAATAAAAGAGAGTCGCGAGATTCTCTTGAAGTTTTCGTCAGAACTATTGTCAGCCGCTGTTGGTGATGTTACGCGATTTTTGAAGTTCACCGGATACGTTTTGGTTCATAAGCAAAAATACATACACGAATACGACTTTAGCGTTAAGTACTTGGGAGTTGACTTGAGAGATGGTGTTCGATTGACCAAAATTGCGGAGATTATCCTTGTGAAGTCAGGTTTAACAGATTTTTTGAGAGTGCCTGCAATTTCAAGACTGCAAAAAATTCACAACGTGAAAGTCTTTTTTGAACATCTCTCGAGAGAAAATTTTGAAATCGTAGGTGATATAGCGCCAAGCGATATCGTCGATGGCCATCACGAAAAAACTTTGTCTCTGCTGTGGCAAATCATTTATAAATTTAGGGCACCAATTTTGGTGAATGCGGCGATTACCATACAAAAGTGGTGGTTTAGTCTACCGATCATGATCAAACGGAGAAGTTTGAACCGGAAACAAATGATACGAGAAAATGCAGCTAGTAAAATTCAAGCGTGGTTCCGAAGGTTAATAATGTCATATAAAATCCAAAAACATGCGCTAAAGTTAAAGAAACGCCTACAACATAAAGTTTATATCCAAAGAATAGTGCAAATCCAGTCCTACATTCGTATGCGACTTCAAAGAAACAAATATGAGAAATTTCGGTACAGCGTAATTTTTGTGCAAAGTTGCATTCGCGGTTACATCGCAAGACGAGAGATGAGGAAGAAAATTTATGCCAGCATAAAAATCCAATCCTACATCAGGATGTTCGTCGCAAGAAACTTTTATCTAAAAACGCAGGCAGCTGCTATTGTATTGCAAAAACGGTTAAGAGCGCACAACGCAATGGTTCCCGTACGAAGTCGCTTCTTGGAACTAAAAGAAACGGCGATTGTTTTACAAAATCGCATTAGAGCGAACGCGTTGAGGGAGATTGAAAGGGAACGTTTTCTAAGACTGAAAAGTGCAGCCATTACAATTCAACGGTTTGTACGCGCAAATTTTGCCATGAAAATGGAAAGATCGAAGTATTTGAGATTAAAAGAAGCCACAATTGTGTTACAAAACCAATTTAGAGCAAACTTGATGATGAAACTAGAACTGGAACGATTTCAAAGCTTAAGGAAAGCAACAATTATACTCCAGTCTGCCCTTCGAGCACATTGGGTTATGAAAGAACAGCAAACAAAGTTTCTATTGATAAAGAACGCAATAATTGTCTTGCAAAGGCGTTTTAAAGCCCACATTCTGATGAAAATGGAGCGTGGTCGTTTCCAGAAGTTGAAAAAGTCTACTATTTTTATTCAATCTCGATTTAGGGCCAAATCTGAACGGGAAAATTTTCAAAGGCTGAAAAGAACTACCATTATGCTTCAAAGTAGAGTACGAGCAAATCATGCAAAATCGAATTATTTGGCTCTTAAAAATTCCGTTGTGGTCATTCAAACACGATTTAGAGCAAATCGTCTGATGAAAATCGAACGTGAACGATTCCAAAATAAGAGGAACGCTGCAATTACCATTCAAATTGTTCTTAGAGCATATTGGGCCCAGAAATTAGAGCGTGAAAGGTTTTCATGTCTTAAAAATGCAACAATTGTGATACAAAGACGATTCAGAGCAAATCTTCTGATGAAATCAGAACAGAGGGGTTACCAAACTTTAAGAAACGCTGTTACCACCACACAAAAGCACCTACGAGTGATTTGGGCTATGAGACGAGAACGAACAAAATTTTTAACTTTAAGAAAAGCGGCGATTGTTCTACAAAGGCGGTTTAGAGCGAATCAACTGATGAAAATTCAGCGTGATCGCTTCCAAAGCTTGCAGAAATCAACTTTAATTGTTCAAACATTTGTGAGAGCTTATTGGTCAATGAAAACTCAAAGACAGTGCTATTTAACTCTACGGAAAGCTTCCATTGTAATACAAACTCGGTTTAGGGCAAATTGTTTGATGAAGATTCAACAGGAACGTTTTAGAAAATTAAGAGAAGCGGCCATGGTGGTCCAAAGAGGTTTTCGTGCTAATATAGCAATGAAGGAAGAGAGAAATCGATTTGAAAAATTAAAGAGAGCGATAATAGTAGTGCAAAATAGATTTAGGGCAAACAAGCTTATGGAATTAGAACGCATGAAGTTCCAGAGGTTGAAAAAAGCCACTATTACGATTCAAAATGTCATTCGTGCCAATATGGCAATGAAACATGAACGAAGACAATTTATAATCTCGAAGAACGCTGCCATTGTTATGCAGAGACGATATAGAGCGATTAGACTGATGAGAATAGAAGAACATCGCTTTAGAATTTTGAAGAAAGCCGCCGTTACCGTTCAAACAGCTGTACGAGCTTATTTTGCTATGAAGAGAGAAAGAAGAACGTTTGTCTTGCTAAAGGAAGTAACAATTACACTCCAGCGACGATTTCGAGCCAATAAACTAATGCAACTCGAACGAGATCGTTTCCAGAAATTGAAGAAATCGACTATTTTTGTTCAAACTATTTTGAGGGCTAATAGGGCTATGAAAACTGAAAGAAAAAGTTTTCTGGAGTTAAAAGAAGCCACCGTTACACTGCAAAGACGTTTTAGGGCCAACCAAGTAACAAAAATAGAACGCGAAAATTACCAAACGTTAAGGAAAACTTGTGTTTTCGTTCAAACTACTTTAAGAGCTAATTGGACTATGAAAACCAATAGACAAAAGTTTCTCGCTTTGAAGGAAGCAACAATAACATTGCAAAGACGTTTTAAGGCAAATCGTCTAATGGAAATCGAACGTGACCGTTTCCAAAATAAGAAGAACGCCGCTATTACCATTCAGATTGCTTTTAGAGCAAATTTGCTTATGAAGATCGAACAAGACCGTTTTAGAAAATTAAGAAATGCTTCCGTTGTAGTCCAGAATCGTTTTCGTGCTAATATAGCAATGAAGGAAGAGAGAAGTAGATTCAAAAAATTGAAGAGAGCCGCAATAGTCGTACAAAATAGATTTAGGGCAAACAAACTTATGAAATTAGAACGCAGGAAGTTTCAGAACCTGAAAAGAGCCGCCATGACGATTCAAAGCGTCGCTCGTGCCAATATGGCAATGAAACTTGAACGAAGACAATTTTTAGTCTTGAAAGATACTACCATTCTTTTGCAAAGACGGTTTAGATCTATTCAGTTGATGAAGATCGAAGACCAACGCTTCCAAGTTTTAAAGAAAGCCACCGTGACCATTCAAACAGCTGTACGAGCTTATTTTGCTATGAAGAGAGAAAGGAAAACGTTTATCTTACTGAAAGAAATAACAATTACATTCCAACGACGATTTAGAGCTAATAAACTAATGAAACTCGAACGGGAACGTTTTCAAAATTTGAAGAAATCGACTATTTTTCTTCAAACTATTTTGCGGGCTAATTGGATTATGAAAACTGAAAGAAGAAGTTTTGTGATGTTAAAAGAAGCTACCGTTACACTCCAAAGACGTTTTAGAGCCAATCAACTAACGAAAATAGAACGCGAACATTTCCAAACGTTAAGAAAAACTACCGTTTTCATTCAAACCACTTTGAGAGCTAATTGGGCCATGAAAACTAACAGGCAAAATTTTCTTGTTCTAAAAGAAGCCACCATAACATTGCAAAGACGTTTCAGGGCTAATCGCTTAATGAAAATGGAACATGAACGATTTCAAGATTTGAGGAGAGCTGCAATCACAATTCAAAATATTATGCGAGCAAATATTAAAATGAAGATTGAACGAGAAAAATTTTTGTTGTTGAAGAAAGTTACGTTAACTTTGCAGGTTCGGGTTCGCGCAAACAACGAAATGAATATCAAGCGTGACGAATTTCAAAACCTGAAGAGAAATGCAATCGTGATTCAAAGATTTCTACGTGCTACGTGGCTAATGAGATTGGAACACAAAAAATTCTGTGTTTTGAAGAAAACAACGATATACGTTCAGGCTCGTTTTAGAGCAAACAAGTCGATGAAAATCGAATATGAAAAGTACCAAAGATTGAGAAAAGCCGTAATTACTGTTCAGAATGTCGTGCGAGCGGTACGTACGATGAAACTTCAAAGAGAACGGTATTTGGCATTGCGGAACGCGGCCACTGTAATGCAAAGAAGGTTTAGATCAAGATTTGTGAGCGACGAGCGAAAGCAATTCTTGAATAATTTGAAGATTCGCCAAGGTGCAGCTGTAAAAATTCAAACCATATGGAGAGGCTTTCGCGCTCGTAAATTACACCCAGAGGTGAGAAACGTTCGCGAGAATATTAAAGTTGTAAATTCCCTAGCGCTACCGTTAAATACGCTTGGACAACGAAGAGACCGTGCGATACAATTGCTAAACTCGGACAACGCCTCGCTTCTACATATTATTCGCGTTCTGGAAGATCTTGGTAAGTAATTCATTACCTGAAGAAAAGTGAGTAATACTAATAAATTTTGTATTTCAGATTTTATCACCCGACGATGTACGATAACGTGCATAAAAATAAGTAAAACTCTGCCACAACTTCTGTACAACTTTATCGTCTCCACAAATCGATCTTTACCTGAAATGAAAGCTTGCACGTTTGCCATCAGTACTCTAATTAATTTACAAAAGTACCATCTCACTTCTTCTACAGTTTGGTTACCAGACAGTTTGGATAATGTTATTGTAGCTATGAGTCATTACTGTGATAAAGAAAATATCTTATTTTGCTACTTAAGCACCTTCATTTGGCTTCTAGCTCAAAACGCAAATTATTTACAAACTATTTATCGTTTGCCAAACTTTTCCCAACGGATTAATTTGATCAAAACGAACATTTTAAGGAAAAAGAAGATGGTGGAACGCCAGCAGTACAAAATAAACTCGTTCTTTTTGCCACATAAAAATTTACCTTTACCTTCGCTAACGCCAGATTGGGGTTTGGACTTACCTAATCAACCTAGGACTTTCAGTAATTCCTTACATGCTTTAGATTGCTTATTGAAAGTATTGAATATGGATTAGTTATATTAGATTATTAGTTAATTTGGATTAGTCATTATTTAATTGTAACTTACTAATATATTGAATTATTGTCAAGGATTATTAATTTGTGTATATAAAAGTTTTAAAATCTACATCATTTTTTTATAGCTTTTTAAGAAACCAACCAATTAACCTGGGAATTTTGTCTTGGAAATAATTAATAAAAAATAATTAAAATTAAAATAGAAGCAGTTTTGAAATTTTTAGTAATTGGCACAATAGTTGGGGATTACTGCCTCCTGACAATTTTTTTGATATCAATTAAAATTATTAGCTCTTGAAAATGCAATAAATATGATTATGCGTGTTAATTAATAAGTGCACGTTAATTATATTTTCTAGGTTTGCCTGATGAGAATCAGAAATTCGAAACAACTAGGGCCCATTTGTCGCAGACTATTTCACATTATTTGCATATTTTTTTCAGTAAGTACAGTAAGTAACAGTAAGTACTTTCAATCATCAATAATTTTTTTTTACAACTTTTAATTGTATAGGATTGCAAAATCCATATAATAAGATTTATTTGTATCTTTTAGCTCGTTATTGATAATCATATTTATTTTTTTTGATATCTGAATATTTATATTCAAAAGTCGAAAAACTAGTCATTTTGAAAATATCTAAACTCGAGAAATTTTCCAAAAAAAAGATTATTATAAAAAATAAAATTTTGATGATTTTGTCAAGATTTATACAAAATTTAAATAGCTATTTCAAAAACTTTGTGTGATTTACGCCCTTACCCTTATTACTATAAAAAAAAACTGTTATGCCGACGGGGGAGGTCTTGGGTTGTTCGGTATTGTTTGAGAATCATTTAAGTCAATTTTCAGATTTACAATATTTTGTTCTAAAACAAATGCAAAAAATGCTGATCTAAAAGTTTCATGTTTGCCTTTAATTTTGGATTACATAATAGAAGTTCAATACTAAAATTGAAAATTAAATTATGAAGAATTTGGATTTTTTTAAAAGTAGAATAATTATTGTCTTAACGAAAGCAGGGACAGTTGGCAATCTTAATTTGATAGCTTTTCAAACAGCAGGGTTTTTCTAAGTTACAATTTTTCATTAGGGAGTTGAAGGAAACAAAGTAAAAATACAAGTAATAGTACTACTACACAATGCTTTAATGCAAAACAATAATAAAAATTTCTTATAAATACTTAAAAACTAAACTCTTTTAAATATACAATATGTACAAATAAATTCAGGCAAGAAAAATAAAAAAACTTTGATCGGATCAAATCTTAAAAAAGTAAACCTTGCACATTGAAAGTCTCTAATTCAAATTTTTCTTGTTCAACAAATTTAAAACAGCGTTGGAAATAATTCAGACATACTGTGGTCCCACACATCTATACTTGCTTCATCGGCTATACTGTGTGGCGAGTCTAACGACTCGTATCCACAATCTGAAGAACTGTAAGCTGGAGAAATGCTGCCTTCAGTTTGAGGAACACTCAAAGTCTGTATTCTTACACCATCGTCACAAATGACTTCCATTTTTTCTAAATCGCTTGTTTCAACTTCCGTGATTGCTTCACTTATGGGTAAATTATTATCGTTGATAACAAAAGTTATACAATTTGTAGATTCGTCAAGGGTGCCATACAGTACTTCTGAATTTTCCAAACCACTGGGTTGGGTAACGTAAAGTGCTTCTACATTATTTCTTTTAGGTTCTTTAGGCCTAATAGGTTTCAATTTTTTGCTTTGACGATTTCGACTAGACACTATCTTTTTGGATGTAACAGGTTTTTGTTTTGCACTATAATCATGGTGTAGTAGAGGTTGCAAAGACGAATTATCTGGAACCTTGATGTTTTCGGAATTTAAGCGCTCACATCCACTGGAGTCCATGCTTTCTGATGCCGACCCCACCATTCTTCCGGCATCGATTGATCCTTCAGCAAGAGTTGATTCCTATTAACAAAAACCACCATTAAATTACAAGTCAAAATTTTTATAATTGTGTGAGTGTATTTTGTTTCGTAAATCCGAGTTATTTGAAAGTGTAACCCAAGTATCTTGAAAAAATTCGAAAGCATGCAAGTGAGAAATTTGTGTGAAAAATAAAATAATGAAAGGTAGTTCGTTCCATCAATCTGTTCTGCCAGAAATTGAAAGATATCCAACATACTCTTTCCATTTGGTTCATCATAGCCCTCACACGCGTTTCGTACTTTGCCGATTTCGGGATTGCTAGTCAAGGTGGATTGATTTCTAAGATGTTTTTATCGAGTATATTAGCGAGGATGTTTAAGTGCTGCTTAGGGTCAGTTTTAGATGGTGCAACCACGTAAAATCACGGATCCACCATAAAATGAATAAATTAAATTAAATTAATTTGGCTCCTTCCACTATTTTATGCATGCTAGTTTACACATAAAATTTTCGATTTTTAAATG